>CM035166.1:80303064-80903064 GCA_020205615.1 Panax quinquefolius
TTTACTCGTCTCTCCCCTCCTAGTTCTATTCCCCGATCTCCGCCAGAGATCATATCCCTAAGCTCTAATACCAACTGTGACGCCCCCAAAATAGGTATACATCACCCATTCTGAGTTGTCAATACATGGTATGCGAAAACAACTACAACTTTATTATTACAACAAGAAAAGCGTGAGTTTGAATACAAATATTATCTTCTAGACAATATCTATACTCAAATAAATCCTCATCACATTTATTGATACATTATTTTACAAAATGGTGAAGACTACTAAACAACTCTCTCTAGAACTTTCATTCCATACCCCACTGCATACTTTCGCTATATTCTCGCCTCCCGAGAAGAAAAATGGAACAAAAAGGAAAAGGGTGAGCTCAACTAGCCCAAGAAGAATATTATGACTAAGATAATATACAACAAATTATCGTTAGTCTTCAACAGGAAAAAATCTAATAGAATACAATAGACAACAAATTTTAAATCAATATTCACAGTGAAATAATAATTCATTAGAAGAGTTAAGTAGAGAATGCAAACTACTATCTTCTATGTATGAATTTAAAAGTTCATCGCCTATCTTTTATCCCCGTAATATCAATCATATATATCGAATCAAATATTCATCTTTTGCACTACAAGCGAAAGATATTCATCGATTAGTCATGTTCATCTAAACACATGTTCATCTTTGCACTACTACCAAAGATATTCTTCAGAAATCATTCATCTTTGCACTTTCACGTGCCAAAGATATTCCATAATATCATCATTTAAGATCAAGATGATAAAAATATTTTTAAAGAAACGAATCCAAAGGTGAAACAAAATGACAAGGATTAAGGATTAAGGATTAGTACTTTGTTTTATCCACATCCAAAATACCTCAAAAATAATTACAAAGTGTGTAAAATTCAAGAATGATCAAAACATGGATACAATCAAAGCTAGTATCCGAATTAGATATTTTAGACGAAAAGAAAATTTTTCATTTTTCGATGAATAATTATCAGATTCGTGAATAATGTCGTTATCGTGAATAGTAACTCAGACACCAAAAGTTCCAAATTTGATAAAAACTTGATTAATATTTCAACATAATGATATTGAAGAAATAATATCATTACGAAAAAAAAATAATATCCCTTACCTCACAAAGACAAGATTTCTAGTTGAAACACCTGGATATAGGCTATGACTTGAACTTGCAAGTATAGAAAAATACTCAAAGTATACTCAAAATACTCACAAGAATATGCTCGATAATATAGAGGGAGAGAAAACTTCAGTTTCTGGTGTGATTTTCAATTCTAACCTAAGCACCCTATTTATAGGAAATTGCTTAGAACACCAAAGCAGAAAATTTAATAAATTAATAATATATATATATATTTTTCAACGCATACACTTAATTTGCCCAACATCGACCACCAACCAAATTTTACTACACAAGACTAACAACAAAAAAACGTTTTTCTAATTATAAATATTTTAAACTTCCAAAAATCAATTATTTCGGAGCTTCGGGGCTTCAATAATTCATAATAAATTGCCCTTTTGCCAAAAAATTCGAATCTCGCTATTTTTTATAGGAGATTCAATTCTCTATAACTTTGCAGAAGAAAGTTTTTCCAAATTCCAAACAAAAATTGACCGAAATCCACAAACGAGCGATTTTACAAGTTATAATCAAATTTTAGTCAATAAATGGGGTCCACCGACATGTTTAACATGTTTTAAATATGTATTGCAAAAAAAATACTCTTCCTCCTCGTATACTCATATATCCCACGTTCGTTGTAAAAATATCAACATTATTATATTATTAAAATATAATAATATATTTAAATGAATTATTTTATCAGAAAAAGATAAAATTTCAATTTTCAACAATTGTCACATTAAAAATTTTCTCCATCTATATCCACACAAAATCAATATTTTTCTTATCATATGAATCAATAATTAATTATTCACAAATAATATTACGAATCACAATATTGACAACCGTGCGCTTCCCAAGAAAGAGGGGCTTTCGAATAAAGATTTCTCCTTCTTCAAGCCGCAATTAGGTGACCAAACCTCTCCTTAGATGTAACTTTCTAGACATTGCCAATAATGTTATCCAATAATATTATTCGGATAATATGAATTATTGTCTGATAATGGAAAATACCGTGTAATGACAATTTATTGAAATAACAAGTAATATAAAATATCAATGCGTGAATTATTGAATCAATAAAATCTTGAGCAATAATTCGTAACCATTATTAAGTAGTGCCTTCTTACGTAAGAATCAATAATTGGTGCAATACCGTGCTTCTTGTGTTTTAACCACCGAGTATTTTAATAAGATAATTGGTAATAACTACTACAAGTTATTTTTAAATAACTTATATTTGTCGCTTTTCTTCATCCAATCGCCACTCAAGTTATGGGGCCCACATGGTCGGTTCTGGCCAGTCGTGACGAATATTCCCCGACAAAGATCAGAATATTCCACGACCAAACGAATATTCCCCGACAACAATGAATATTTTATAACCACTTGCTTATTTTGAAATATTTGCGTATTTTACCCCTAACTATCCACATTAATCAAATCAACCCTTACTATTTCAAAATAATAAATAGAGAAAATTAAATTTCATTAATAAAAAGTTGGGGTCTTACAACAAACACAACACATGCAAGCATAACAAAGAAAACTAATTACCACACTTCAAATCATATTGTAGAAGTACACATTGCCCATATGTTAAACAACTCATACACAACCATAAACCAAACCATAATAGAAAAAACACCATTTGTAGTGTTGTAGTGCAATCACATGTTGTTTTATGTTGTTGATTTATGGGGTTGTTCGAAATAACCTCTTGCTTAATGTAGTGGTGCAGAGTTGCATGTTGCCTGTTGCTATTTGGCTCTGATAGCAAGTTTCTGTGTTACCTGTTACTCAATGATGTTTGCTTTATGTAGATCCTAGGCTAATGTTCTACTACTTTATTGTTTCTAGTTCGTACTACTCCTTTATTGTATATAAAAACATATATTTAGATATTTATCATAAATTTAAATATAAACATATTTATAAATAGTATATATTTATATAATTAGATATTTATAATAAATATAAATATATAGTATATATATATATATATATATATATATATATTTAGAACCTATAAAAATAATAATCTCCTACCTAGAACTACCCAATAATCTCCTACCTAGAACTACCTAGCCCCTCCTCTCCTTCTCCAAAACTCCACCCTCCAAATTCAAATTTCAATACTTTCTTATTACCTCCATCCTGTTTTCCTATTTTTGCAGTTATATCAAATATTAAAATTGAAAATTCATAGAATGGTAAGAAGATATTAATACCTTAAAGTAGCGGGCCATGTGCATTAGTACTTCAATGTTCCGATCCAAGTTGTTGCTGTTTTTGCTAAACCTGTTTACTCAATTTGAATATTTACAAGTTTTAAAAAAACTAATAAGTTAACTAAGTAGTACCTCATTCTCCATTGGAACAAAATAATTTTAAATTTAGCAAGCTTGCCAACAATCATCATAACCACCTGTAAAAATATTCCCAAAAGTTAATTAACTCACATCATTACTATATCATTCAGTCAAAGCACTAAAGTAAAAATTCAAATTTTAATAATAATACCTCTGGTGCAAATCGAATCTCTATTTGCTTCCAATCTTCAGCTTACATTAACAATGATTTGTACATTTCAAAATTTTCAATTAACCTCTCCCTCATTGGCACAATGTGCACTTTACACTAAGAGTGAGTTGTACATTACAAAAATATAGTGCACAACCACGTTAAATACAAAAAATAATAGAAACATGAAAGCCTGATCCAAAATTTGTACCACGTAATGATTATAGTTAGTTTATTAAATAACCACAACAAACACAATGCATGCAAGCATAACAAAGAAAACTAATTAGCACACTTCAAATCATCTTTGTAGAAGTACATATTGCCCATATATGTTAAACAACTCATACACAACCATAAACCAAACCATAATAGAAATAACACCATTTGTAGTGTTGTGGTGCAATCACATGTTGCTTTATGTTGTTGATTTATGGGGTTGTTCAAATAACCTATTGCTTAATGTAGTGGTGAGGAGTTCATGTTGCTGTTGCTATTTGGCTCGTAGCAAGTTTACGTGTCATGTTACATGTTGCTCAATGATGTTTGCTTTATGTAGATCTAGGCTAATGTTCTATATCTTTATTGTTGCTAGTTCGTACTACTCTCCTATTGTATATAAAAACATATATTTAGATATTTATCATAAATTTAAATATAAACATATTTATAAATAGTATATATTTATAATAAATATAAATATATATATATATATATATATATATATATATATATATATTTAGAACCTATAAAATAATAATCTCCTACCTAGAACTACCCAATAATCTCCTCCTCCTTCTCCAAAACTCCAACCTCCTCCAAAACTTCAACCTCAAATTTTTCAATACTTTCTTACTACCTCCATCCCTTTTTCCTATTTTTGTAGTTATATCAAATATTAAAATTGAAAATTCATAGAATGGTAAGAAGATATTAATACCTTAAAGTAGCGGGCCATGTGCATTAGTACTTCCATGTTCCGGTCCAAGTCATTCTTGCTTTTGCTAAACTCATTTACTCAATTTGAATATTTACAAGTTTTAAAAAACTAATAAGTTAACTAAGTAGTACCTCATTCTCCATTGGAACAAAATAATTTTAAATTGAGCAAGCTTTCCAACAATCAAAGATAACCACACTGTAAAAATATTCCCAAAAGTTAATTAACTCGCATCATTACTATATCATTCAAAAAAGCACTAAAATAAAAATTCTAATTTTAATAATAATACCTCTAGTGCAAATCGAATCTCTATCTCGCTTCCAATCTTGACTTACATTAACAATGATTTGTACATTTCAAAATTTTCAATTAACCTCTCCCTCATTGGCACAATGTGCACTTTACACTAAGAGTGAGTTGTACATTACAAAAATATAGTGCACAACCACGTTAAATACAAAAAATAATAGAAACATGAAAGTCTGATCCAAAATTTGTACCACATAATGATTATAGTTAGTTTATTAAATAACCACAACAAACACAATGCATGCAAGCATAACAAAGAAAACTAATTAGCACACTTCAAATCATACTGTAGAAGTACACATTGCCCATATGTTAAACAACTCATACACAACCATAAACCAAACCATAATAGAAATAACACCATTTGTAGTGTTGTACTACAATCACATGTTGCTTTATGTTGTTGATTTATGGGGTTGTTCGAAATAACCTATTGCTTAATGTAGTGGTGCAGAGTTGCATGTTGCCTGTTGTTATTTGGCTCTGGTAGCAAGTTTCTGTGTCATGTTACCTGTTGCTCAATGATGTTTTCTTTATGTAGATCCTAGGCTAATGTTCTACTGCTTTATTAATGCTAGTTCGTAATACTCTCCTATTGTATATAAAAACATATATTTAGATATTTATCATAAATTTAAATATAAACATATTTATAAATAGTATATATTTATAATAAATATAAATATATACTATATATATTATATATATATATATATATATATATATTTAGAACCTATAAAAATAATAATCTCCTACCTAGAACTACCCAATAATCTCCTACCTAGAACTACCCAGCCCCTCCTCTCCTTCTCCAAAACTCCAACCTCCGAATTCAAATTTCAATACTTTCTTACTACCTCCATCCCTTTTTCCTATTTTTTTAGTTATATCAAATATTAAAATTGAAAATTCATAGAATGGTAAGAAGATATTAATACCTTAAAGTAGCGAGCCATGTGCATTAGTACTTCCATGTTCCGGTCCAAGATGTTGTTGCTGCTTTTTGCTAAACTGCTTTTACTCAATTTGAATATTTACAAGTTTTAAAAAACTAATAAGTTAACTAAGTAGTACCTCATTCTCCATTGGAACAAAATAATTTTAAATTGAGCAAGCTTGCCAACAATCAAAGATAACCACCTTGTAAAATATTCCCAAAAGTTAATTAACTCGCATCATTACTATATCATTCAATTGAAGCACTAAAGTAAAAATTCTAATTTTAATAATAATACCTCTAGTGCAAATCGAATCTCTATCTGCTTCCAATCTTCACTTACATTAACAATGAATTGTACATTTCAAAATTTTCAATTAACCTCTCCTCATTGGCACAATGTGCACTTTACACTAAGAGTGAGTTGTACATTACAAAAATATAGTGCACAACCACGTTAAATACAAAAATAATAGAAACATGAAAGCCCGATCCAAAATTTGTACCACGTAATGATTATAGTTAGTTTATTAAATAACCACAACAAACACAACGCATGCAAGCATAACAACAAAAACTAATTACCTCACTTCAAATCATACTATAGAAGTACACATTGCCCATATGTTAAACAACTCATACACAACCATAAACCAAACCATAATAGAAATAACACCATTTGTAGTGTTGTAGTGCAATCACATGTTGCTTTATGTTGTTGATTTATGGGGTTGTTCGAAATAACCTATTGCTTAATGTAGTGGTGCAGAGTTGCATGTTGCTGTTCTTTATTTGGCTCTGTAGCAAGTTTACGTATGTCATGTTACATTGCTGCTCAATGATGTTTGCTTTATGTAGATCCTAAGCTAATGTTCTATATCTTTTATTGTTGCTAGTTAGTAATAGTCTCCTATTGTATATAAAAACATATATTTAGATATTCATCATAAATTTAAATATAAACATATTTATAAATAGTATATATTTATAATAAATATAAATATATATATATATATATATATATATATATATATATATATATATATATAGAACCTATAAAATAAAATAATAATCTCCTACCTAGAACTACCCAATAATCTCCTACCTAGAACTACCCAAATTCTCCTCTCCTTCTCCAAAACTCCAACCTCCGAATTCAAATTTCAATACTTTCTTACTACCTCCATCCCTTTTTCCTATTTTTGTAGTTATATCAAATATTAAAATTGAAAATTCATAGAATGGTAAGAAGATATTAATACCTTAAAGTAGCGAGCCATGTGCATTAGTACTTCCATGTTCGGTCCAAGATGTTGTTGTTTTTTTTGCTAAACTTTGTTTACTCAATTTGAATATTTACAAGTTTTAAAAAAACTAATAAGTTAACTAAGTAGTACCTCATTCTCCATTGGAACAAAATAATTTTAAATTGAGCAAGCTTGCCAACAATCAGCATAACCACCTGTAAAAATATTCCCAAAAGTTAATTAACTCGCATCATTACTATATCATTCAGTCAAAGCACTAAAGTAAAAATTCTAATTTTAATAATAATACCTCTAGTGCAAATCGAATCTCTATCTGCTTCCAATCTTCAGCTTACATTAACAATGAATTGTACATTTCAAAATTTTCAATTAACCTCTCCCTCATTGGCACAATGTGCACTTTACACTAAGAGTGAGTTGTACATTACAAAAATATAGTGCACAACCACGTTAAATACAAAAAATAATAGAAACATGAAAGCCTGATCCAAAATTTGTACCACGTAATGATTATAGTTAGTTTATTAAATAACCACAACAAACACAACGCATGCAAGCATAACAAAGAAAACTAATTACCTCACTTCAAATCATACTATAGAAGTACACATTGCCCATATGTTAAACAACTCATACACAACCATAAACCAAACCATAATAGAAATAACACCATTTGTAGTGTTGTAGTGCAATCACATGTTGCTTTATGTTGTTGATTTATGGGGTTGTTCGAAATAACCTATTGCTTAATGTAGTGGTGCAGAGTTGCATGTTGCCTGTTGCTATTTGGCTCTGGTAGCAAGTTTCTGTGTCATGTTACCTGTTGCTCAATGATGTTTGCTTTATGTAGATCCTAAGCTAATGTTCTACTGCTTTATTGTTGCTAGTTCGTAATAGTCTCCTATTGTATATAAAAACATATATTTAGATATTCATCATAAATTTAAATATAAACATATTTATAAATAGTATATATTTATAATAAATATAAATATATACTATATATATTTATATATATATATATATATATATTTAGAACCTATAAAAATAATAATCTCCTACCTAGAACTACCCAACCCAAATTCTCCTCTCCTTCTCCAAAACTCCAACCTCCGAATTCAAATTTCAATACTTTCTTACTACCTCCATCCCTTTTTCCTATTTTTGCAGTTATATCAAATATTAAAATTGAAAATTCATAGAATGGTAAGAAGATATTAATACCTTAAAGTAGCGGGCCATGTGCATTAGTACTTCCATGTTCCGGTCCAAGTTGTTGCTGTTTTTGCTAAACTGGTTTTACTCAATTTGAATATTTACAAGTTTTAAAAAACTAATAAGTTAACTAAGTAGTACCTCATTCTCCATTGGAACAAAATAATTTTAAATTGAGCAAGCTTGCCAACAATCAGCATAACCACCTGTAAAAATATTCCCAAAAGTTAATTAACTCGCATCATTACTATATCATTCAGTCAAAGCACTAAAGTAAAAATTCTAATTTTAATAATAATACCTCTAGTGCAAATCGAATCTCTATCTGCTTCCAATCTTCAGCTTACATTAACAATGAATTGTACATTTCAAAATTTTCAATTAACCTCTCCCTCATTGGCACAATGTGCACTTTACACTAAGAGTGAGTTGTACATTACAAAAATATAGTGCACAACCACGTTAAATACAAAAAATAATAGAAACATGAAAGCTTGATCCAAAATTTGTACCACGTAATGATTATAGTTAGTTTATTAAATAACCACAACAAACACAACGCATGCAAGCATAACAAAGAAAACTAATTACCTCACTTCAAATCATACTATAGAAGTACACATTGCCCATATGTTAAACAACTCATACACAACCATAAACCAAACCATAATAGAAATAACACCATTTGTAGTGTTGTAGTGCAATCACATGTTGCTTTATGTTGTTGATTTATGGGGTTGTTCGAAATAACCTATTGCTTAATGTAGTGGTGCAGAGTTGCATGTTGCTTGTTGCTATTTGGCTCTGGTAGCAAGTTTCTGTGTCATGTTACCTGTTGCTCAATGATGTTTGCTTTATGTAGATCCTAAGCTAATGTTCTACTGCTTTATTGTTGCTAGTTCATAATAGTCTCCTATTGTATATAAAAACATATATTTAGATATTCATCATAAATTTAAATATAAACATATTTATAAATAGTATATATTTATAATAAATATAAATATATACTATATATATATATATATATATATATATATATATATATATATATTTAGAACCTATAAAAATAATAATCTCCTACCTAGAACTACCCAATAATCTCCTACCTAGAACTACCCAGCCCCTCCTCTCCTTCTCCAAAACTCCAACCTCCGAATTCAAATTTCAATACTTTCTTACTACCTCCATCCCTTTTTCCTATTTTTGTAGTTATATCAAATATTAAAATTGAAAATTCATAGAATGGTAAGAAGATATTAATACCTTAAAGTAGCGAGCCATGTGCATTAGTACTTCCATGTTCCGGTCCAAGCTGTTGCTGTTTTTGCTAAACCTGTTTACTCAATTTGAATATTTACAAGTTTTAAAAAAACTAATAAGTTAACTAAGTAGTACCTCATTCTCCATTGGAACAAAATAATTTTAAATTGAGCAAGCTTGCCAACAATCAAAGATAACCACCGTAAAAAATATTCCCAAAAGTTAATTAACTCAAGATCATTACTATATCATTCAATTGAAAGCACTAAAGTAAAAATTCTAATTTTAATAATAATACCTCTAGTGCAAATCGAATCTCTATCTGCTTCCAATCTTCAGCTTACATTAACAATGAATTGTACATTTCAAAATTTTCAATTAACCTCTCCCTCATTGGCACAATGTGCACTTTACACTAAGAGTGAGTTGTACATTACAAAAATATAGTGCACAACCACATTAAATACAAAAAAATAATAGAAACATGAAAGCCTGATCCAAAATTTGTACCACGTAATGATTATAGTTAGTTTATTAAATAACCACAACAAACACAACGCATGCAAGCATAACAAAGAAAACTAATTACCACACTTCAAATCATACTATAGAAGTACACATTGCCCATATGTTAAACAACTCATACACAACCATAAACCAAACCATAATAGAAATAACACCATTTCTAGTGTTGTAGTGCAGTCACATGTTGCTTTATGTTGTTCATTTATGGGGTTGTTCGAAATAACCTATTGCTTAATGTAGTGGTGCAGAGTTGCATGTTGCCTGTTGCTATTTGGCTCGGTAGTAGCAAGTTTATGTGTCATGTTACCTGTTGCTCAATGATGTTTGCTTTATGTAGATCCTAAGCTAATGTTCTCTTTGCTTTATTGTTGCTAGTTCGTAATAGTCTCCTATTATATATAAAAACATATATTTAGATATTCATCATAAATTTAAATATAAACATATTTATAAATAGTATATATTTATAATAAATATAAATATATACTATATATATTATATATATATATATATATTTTAGAACCTATAAAAATAATAATCTCCTACCTAGAACTACCCAATAATCTCCTACCTAGAACTACCCAAATTCTCCTCTCCTTCTCCAAAACTCCAACCTCCTAATTCAAATTTCAATACTTTCTTACTACCTCCATCCCTTTTTCCTATTTTTGTAGTTATATCAAATATTAAAATTGAAAATTCATAGAATGGTAAGAAGATATTAATACCTTAAAGTAGCGAGCCATGTGCATTAGTACTTCCATGTTCCTATCCAAGATGTTCTTTGCTTTTTAAACTCATTTACTCAATTTGAATATTTACAAGTTTTAAAAAAACTAATAAGTTAACTAAGTAGTACCTCATTCTCCATTGGAACAAAATAATTTTAAATTGAGCAAGCTTGCCAACAATCAGCATAACCACCTGTAAAAATATTCCCAAAAGTTAATTAACTCGCATCATTACTATATCATTCAATTAAAGCACTAAAGTAAAAATTCTAATTTTAATAATAATACCTCTAGTGCAAATCGAATTTCTATCTACTTCCAATCTTCAGCTTACATTAACAATGAATTGTACATTTCAAAATTTTCAATTAACCTCTCCCTCATTGGCACAATGTGCACTTTACACTAAGAGTGAGTTGTACATTACAAAAATATAGTGCACAACCACGTTAAATACAAAAAATAATAGAAACATGAAAGCCTGATCCAAAATTTGTACCACGTAATGATTATAGTTAGTTTATTAAATAACCACAACAAACACAACGCATGCAAGCATAACAAAGAAAACTAATTACCTCACTTCAAATCATACTATAGAAGTACACATTGCCCATATGTTAAACAACTCATACACAACCATAAACCAAACCATAATAGAAATAACACCATTTGTAGTGTTGTAAGTGCAATCACATGTTGCTTTTGTTGTTGATTTATGGGGTTGTTCGAAATAACCTATTGCTTAATGTAGTGGTGCGAGTTGCATGTTGCTGTTGCTATTTGGCTTTGGCTCTGTAGCAAGTTTACGTGTCATGTTACCCGTTGCTCAATGATGTTTGCTTTATGTAGATCCTAAGCTAATGTTCTCTTTGCTTTATTGTTGCTAGTTAAGTAATAGTCTCCTATTGTATATAAAAAAACATATATTTAGATATTCATCATAAATTTAAATATAAACATATTTATAAATAGTATATATTTATAATAAATATAAATATATACTATATATATTTATATATATATATATATTTTTAGAACCTATAAAAATAATAATCTCCTACCTAGAACTACCCAATAATCTCCTACCTAGAACTACCCAGCCCTCCTCTCCTCTCTCCAAAACTCCAACCTCCGAATTCAAATTTCAATACTTTCTTACTACCTCCATCCCTTTTTCCTATTTTTGTAGTTATATCAAATATTAAAATTGAAAATTCATAGAATGGTAAGAAGATATTAATACCTTAAAGTAGCGAGCCATGTGCATTAGTACTTCCATGTTCCGGTCCAAGATGTTGCTGTTTTTGCTAAACCTGTTTACTCAATTTGAATATTTACAAGTTTTAAAAAAACTAATAAGTTAACTAAGTAGTACCTCATTCTCCATTGGAACAAAATAATTTTAAATTGAGCAAGCTTGCCAACAATCAGCATAACCACCTGTAAAAATATTCCCAAAAGTTAATTAACTCGCATCATTACTATATCATTCAGTCAAAGCACTAAAGTAAAAATTCTAATTTTAATAATAATACCTCTAGTGCAAATCGAATCTCTATCTGCTTCCAATCTTCAGCTTACATTAACAATGAATTGTACATTTCAAAATTTTCAATTAACCTCTCCCTCATTGGCACAATGTGCACTTTACACTAAGAGTGAGTTGTACATTACAAAAATATAGTGCACAACCACGTTAAATACAAAAAATAATAGAAACATGAAAGCCTGATCCAAAATTTGTACCACGTAATGATTATAGTTAGTTTATTAAATAACCACAACAAACACAACGCATGCAAGCATAACAAAGAAAACTAATTACCTCACTTCAAATCATACTATAGAAGTACACATTGCCCATATGTTAAACAACTCATACACAACCATAAACCAAACCATAATAGAAATAACACCATTTGTAGTGTTGTAGTGCAATCACATGTTGCTTTATGTTGTTGATTTATGGGGTTGTTCAAATAACCTATTGCTTAATGTAGTGGTGCAGAGTCGAGTTGCATGTTGCTGTTGCTTATTTGGCTCTGGTAGCAAGTTTACGTGTCATGTTACCCGTTGCTCAATGATGTTTGCTTTATGTAGATCCTAGGCTAATGTTCTACTTGCTTTATTGTTGCTAGTTAAATAATACTCTCTATATTGTATATAAAAACATATATTTAGATATTTATCATAAATTTAAATATAAACATATTTATAAATAGTATATATTTATAATAAATATAAATATATACTATATATATATATATATATATATATATATATATATTTAGAACCTATAAAAATAATAATCTCCTACCTAGAACTACCGAATAATCTCCTACCTAGAACTACCCAGCCCCTCCTCTCCTTCTCCAAAACTCCAACCTCCGAATTCAAATTTCAATACTTTCTTATTACCTCCATCCCTTTTTCCTATTTTTGCAGTTATATCAAATATTAAAATTGAAAATTCATATAATGGTAAGAAGATATTAATATCTTAAAGTAGCGGGCCATGTGCATTAGTACTTCCATGTTCCGGTCCAAGATGTTCTTTGTTTTTTTACTAAACACCATTTTACTCAATTTGAATATTTACAAGTTTTAAAAAAACTAATAAGTTAACTAAGTAGTACCTCATTCTCCATTGGAACAAAATAATTTTAAATTGAGCAAGCTTGCCAACAATCAGCATAACCACCTGTAAAAATATTCCCAAAAGTTAATTAACTTGCCTCATTACTATATCATTCAGTCAAATCACTAAAGTAAAAATTCTAATTTTAATAATAATACCTCTAGTGCAAATCGAATCTCTATCTGCTTCCAATCTTCAGCTTACATTAACAATGAATTGTACATTTCAAAATTTTCAATTAACCTCTCCCTTATTGGCACAATGTGCACTTTACACTAAGAATGAGTTGTACATTACAAAAATATAGTGCACAACCACGTTAAATACAAAAAATAATAGAAACATGAAAGCCTGATCCAAAATTTATACCACGTAATGATTATAGTTAGTTTATTAAATAACCACAACAAACACAACGCATGCAAGCATAACAAAGAAAACTAATTACCACACTTCAAATCATACTGTTGAAGTACACATTGCCCATATGTTAAACAACTCATACACAACCATAAACCAAACCATAATAGAAATAACACCATTTGTAGTGTTGTAGTGCAATCACATGTTGCTTTATGTTGTTGATTTATGGGGTTGTTCGAAATAACCTATTGCTTAATGTAGTGGTGCGAGTTGCATGTTGCTTTTGTTGCTATTTGGCTCGGGTAGCAAGTTTTTACGTGTCATGTTACCTGTTTATCAATGATGTTTGCTTTATGTAGATCCTAGGCTAATGTTCTACTACTTTATTGTTGCTAGTTCAGCACTACTCTCTATTGTATATAAAAACATATATTTAGATATTTATCATAAATTTAAATATAAACATATTTATAAATAGTATATATTTATAAAATTAGATATTTATAAGAAATATAAATATATATATATATATATATATAGAACCTATAAAATAATAATCTCCTACCTAGAACTACCCATAATCTCCTACCTAGAACTACCTTCTCCTCTCTCCTTCTCCAAAACTCCAACCTCCGAATTCAAATTTCAATACTTTCTTACAACCTCCATCCCTTTTTCCTATTTTTGCAGTTATATCAAATATTAAAATTGAAAATTCATAGAATTGTAAGAAGATATTAATACCTTAAAGTAGCGGGCAATGTGCATTAGTACTTCCATGTTTCGGTCCAAGTCAAGTTGTTTTTTTTTTAAAAACTTGTTTACTCAATTTGAATATTTACAAGTTTTAAAAAAAACTAATAAGTTAACTAAGTAGTACCTCATTCTCCATTGGAACAAAATAATTTTAAATTCAGCAAGCTTGCCAACAATCAGAATAACCACCTGTAAAAATATTCCCAAAAGTTAAATAACTCACATCATTACTATATCATTCAGTCAAAGCACTAAAGTAAAAATTCTAATTTTAACAATAATACCTCTAGTGCAAATCAAATCTCTATCTACTTCAAATCTTCAGCTTACATTAACAATGAATTGTACATTTCAAAATTTTCAATTAACCTCTCCCTCATTTGCACAATGGGTATTTTACACTAAGAGTGAGTTGTACATTACAAAAATATAGTGCACAACCACGTTAAATACAAAAAATAATAGAAACATGAAAGCCTGATCCAAAATTTGTACCACGTAATGATTATAGTTAGTTTATTAAATAACCACAACAAACACAACGCATGCAAGCATAACAAAGAAAACTAATTACCACACTTCAAATCATACGGTAGAAGTACACATTGCCCATATGTTAAACAACTCATACACAACCATAAACCAAACCATAATAGAAATAACACCATTTGTAGTGTTGTAGTGCAATCACATGTTGCTTTATGTTGTTGATTTATGGGGTTGTTCGAAATAACCTATTGCTTAATGTAGTGGTGCAGAGTTGCATGTTGCCTGTTGCTATTTGGCTCTGGTAGCAAGTTTTTGTGTCATGTTACCTGTTTATCAATGATGTTTGCTTTATGTAGATCCTAGGCTAATGTTCTACTACTTTATTGTTGCTAGTTCGTACTACTCTCTTATTGTATATAAAAACATATATTTAGATATTTATCATAAATTTAAATATAAACATATTTATAAATAGTATATATTTATAATAAATATAAATATATACTATATATATATATATTTAGAACCTATAAAAAAAATAATCTCCTACCTAGAACTACTCAGCCCCTCCTCTCCTTCTCCAAAACTTTAACCTCCAAATTCAAATTTCAATACTTTCTTACTACCACCATCCCTTTTTCCTATTTTTGCAGTTATATCAAATATTAAAATTTAAAATTCATAGAATGGTAAGAAGATATTAATACCTTAAAGTAGCGGGCCATGTGCATTAGTACTTCCATGTTCCGGTCCAAGTTGTTGCTGTTTTTGCTAAACCTGCTTACTCAATTTGAATATTTACAAGTTTTAAAAAACTAATAAGTTAACTAAGTAGTACCTCATTCTCCATTGGAACAAAATAATTTTAAATTGAGCAAGCTTGCCAACAATCGAAGAATAACCACCGTAAAAATATTCCCAAAAGTTAATTAACTCACATCATTACTATATCATTCAATTGAAAGCATTAAAGTAAAAATTCTAATTTTAATAATAATACCTCTAGTGCAAATCAAATCTCTATCTCGCTTCAATCTTGACTTACATTAACAATGAATTTGTACATTTCAAAATTTTCAATTAACCTCTCCCTCATTTGCACAATGGGTATTTTACACTAAGAGTGAGTTGTACATTACAAAAATATAGTGCACAACCACGTTAAATACAAAAAATAATAGAAACATGAAAGCCTGATCCAAAATTTGTACCACGTAATGATTATAGTTAGTTTATTAAATAACAACAACAAACACAACGCATGCAAGCATAACAAAGAAAACTAATTACCACACTTCAAATCATACTGTAGAAGTACACATTGCCCATATGTTAAACAACTCATACACAACCATAAACCAAACCATAATAGAAATAACACCATTTGTAGTGTTGTAGTGCAATCACATGTTGCTTTATGTTGTTGATTTATGGGGTTGTTCGAAATAACCTATTGTTTAATGTAGTGGTGCGAGTTTCATGTTTGCACAGTTCTATTTGGCTCTGGTAGCAAGTTTCTGTGTCATGTTACCTGTTGATCAATGATGTTTGCTTTATGTAGATCCTAGGCTAATGTTCTACTGCTTTATTGTTGCTAGTTCGTACTACTCTCCTATTGTATATAAAAACATATATTTAGATATTTATCATAAATTTAAATATAAACATATTTATAAATAGTATATATTTATAATAAATATAAATATATACTATATATATATATATATTTAGAACCTATAAAATAAATAATCTCCTACCTAGAACTACTAGATAATCTCCTACCTAGAACTACCATGCCCCTCCTCTCCTTCTCCAAAACTCCAACCTCCAAATTCAAATTTCAATACTTTCTTACTACCACCATCCCTTTTCCTATTTTTTTGCAGCTTATATCAAATATTAAAATTGAAAATTCATAGAATGGTAAGAAGATATTAATACCTTAAAGTAGCGGGCCATGTGCATTAGTACTTCCATGTTCCGGTCCAAGTTATTCTTGCTTTTTGCTAAACTTTTGCTTTACTCAATTTGAATATTTACAAGTTTTAAAAAACTAATAAGTTAACTAAGTAGTACCTCATTCTCCATTGGAACAAAATAATTTTAAATTGAGCAAGCTTGCCAACAATCAAAGATAACCACCGTAAAAATATTCCCAAAAGTTAATTAACTCATCATCATTACTATATCATTCACCAAAAGCATTAAAGTAAAAATTCTAATTTTAATAATAATACCTCTAGTGCAAATCGAATCTCTATCTGCTTCCAATCTTCACTTACATTAACAATGATTTGTACATTTCAAAATTTTCAATTAACCTCTCCTCATCGTTGTACAATGTGCACTTTACACTAAGAGTGAGTTGTACATTACAAAAATATAGTGCACAACCACGTTAAATACAAAAAAATAATAGAAACATGAAAGCCTGATCCAAAATTTGTACCACGTAATGATTATAGTTAGTTTATTAAATAACCACAACAAACACAACGCATGCAAGCATAACAAAGAAAACTAATTACCACACTTCAAATCATACCGTTGAAGTACACATTGCCCATATGTTAAACAACTCATACACAACCATAAACCAAACCATAATAGAAATAACACCATTTGTAGTGTTGTAGTGCAATCACATGTTGCTTTATGTTGTTGATTTATGGGGTTGTTCAAATAACCTATTATTAATGTAGTGGTGCGAGTTTCATGTTGCTCTGTTATATTTGGCTCACGGTAGAAAGTTTCTATGTGTTATGTTACCTTACTGTTGCTCAATGATGTTTGCTTTATGTAGATCCTAGGCTAATGTTCTACTACTTTATTGTTACTAGTTCAATTACTACTCCTATCATATATAAAAACATATATTTAGATATTTATCATAAATTTAAATATAAACATATTTATAAATAGTATATATTTATAATAAATAGATATATATAATAATAATATATATATATATATATATATATATATATTTAGAACCTATAAAATAATAATCTCCTACCTAGAACTACCGAATAATCTCCTACCTAGAACTACCCTGCCCCTCCTCTCCTTCTCCAAAACTCCAACCTCCGAATTCAAATTTCAATACTTTCTTACTACCTCCATCCCTTTTTCCTATTTTTGCAGTTATATCAAATATTAAAATTGAAAATTTATAGAATGGTAAGAAGATATTAATACCTTAAAGTAACGGGCCATGTGCATTATTACTTCCATGTTCCGGTCCAAGCTATTGCTGTTTTTGCTAAACCTGTTTACTCAATTTGAATATTTACAAGTTTTAAAAAAACTAAATAGTTAACTAAGTAGTACCTCATTCTCCATTGGAACAAAATAATTTTAAATTGAAAGCAAGCTTGCCAACAATCAAAGATAACCACCGTAAAAATATTCCCAAAAGTTAATTAACTCGCATCATTACTATATCATTCATTGAAAGCACTAAAGTAAAAATTCAAATTTTAATAATAATACCTCTAGTTCAAATCGAATCTCTATCTGCTTCAATATTCAAATTACATTAACAATGAATTGTACATTTCAAAATTTTCAATTAACCTCTCCTCATCGTTGGCACAATGTACACTTTACACTAAGAGTGAGTTGTACATTACAAAAATATAGTGCACAACCACGTTAAATACAAAAAATAATAGAAACATGAAAGCCTGATCCAAAATTTGTACCACGTAATGATTATAGTTAGTTTATTAAATAACCACAACAAAAACAACGCATACAAGCAGAACAAAGAAAACTAATTATCACACTTCAAATCATACTGTTGAAGTACATATTGCCCATATGTTAAACAACTCATACACAACCATAAACCAAACCATAATAGAAATAACACCATTTGAAGTGTTGTAGTGCAATCACATGTTGATTTATGGGGTTGTTCGAAATAACCTATTGCTTAATGTAGTGGTGCAGAGTTGTATGTTGCCTGTTGCTATTTGGCTTTGGTAGAAAGTTTCTATGTCATGTTACCTGTTGCTCAATGATGTTTGCTTTATGTAGATCCTAGGCTAATGTTCTACTACTTTATTGTTACTAGTTCGTACTACTCTCCTATTGTATATAAAAACATATATTTAGATATTTATCATAAATTTAAATATAAACATATTTATAAATAGTATATATTTATATAATTAGATATTTATAATAAAAATAAATATATACTATATATATATATTTAGAACCTATAAAAATAATAATCTCCTATCTAGAACTACCCAATAATCTCCTACCTAGAACTACCCAAATTCTCTCTCTCTACTCCAAAACTCCAACCTCCGAATTCAAATTTCAATACTTTCTTACTACCTCCATCCCTTTCTCCTATTTTTGCAGTTTTATCAAATATTAAAATTGAAAATTCATAGAATGGTAAGAAGATATTAATACCTTAAAGTAGCGGGCCATGTGCATTAGTACTTCCATGTTCCTCCAAAGTCATTCTTGCTGCTTTTTTGCTAAACCTGTTTACTCAATTTGAATATTTACAAGTTTTAAAAAACTAATAAGTTAACTAAGTAGTACCTCATTCTCCATTGGAACAAAATAATTTTAAATTCAAAGAAGCTTGCCAACAATCAAAGATAACCACATTCGCAAAAATATTCCCAAAAGTTAATTAACTCGCATCATTACTATATCATTCAGTCAAATCACTAAAGTAAAAATTCAAATTTTAATAATAATACCTCTAGTTCAAATCGAATATCTATCTGCTTCCAATCTTCAGCTTACATTAACAATGAATTGTACATTTCAAAATTTACAATTAACCTCTCCCTCATTGGCACAATGTACACTTTACACTAAGAGTGAGTTGTACATTACAAAAATATAGTGCACAACCACGTTAAATACAAAAAATAATAGAAACATGAAAGTCTGATCCAAAATTTGTACCACGTAATGATTATAGTTTGTTTATTAAATAACCACAACAAACACAACGCATGCAAGCATAACAAAGAAAACTAATTACCACACTTCAAATCATACTATAGAAGTACACATTGCCCATATGTTAAACAACTCATACACAACCATAAACCAAACCATAATAGAAATAACACCATTTGTAGTGTTGTAGTGCAATCACATGTTGCTTTATGTTGTTTATTTATGGGGTTGTTCGAAATAACCTATTGCTTAATGTAGTGGTGCAGAGTTGCATGTTGCCTGTTGCTATTTGTCTCTGGTAGCAAGTTTTTGTGTCATGTTACCTATTGCTCAATGATGTTTGCTTTATGTAGATCCTAGGCTAATGTTCTACTACTTTATTGTTGCTAGTTCGTACTACTCCCTTATTGTATATAAAAACATATATTTAGATATTTATCATAAATTTAAATATAAACATATTTATAATATTGTATATATTTATATAATTAGATATTTATAAAAAATATAAATATATAGTATATAGTATATATATATATATATTTAGAACCTATAAAAATAATAATCTCCTACCTAGAACTACCCAGCCCCTCCTCTCCTTCTCCAAAACTCCAACCTCCGAATTCAAATTTCAATACTTTCTTACTACCTCAATCTTTTTCCTATTTTTGCAGTTATATCAAATATTAAAATTGAAAATTCATAGAATGGTAAGAAGATATTAATACCTTAAAGTAGCGGGCCATGTGCATTAGTACTTCCATGTTCCAGTCCAAGCTGTTGCTGTTTTTGCTAAACCTGTTTACTCAATTTGAATATTTACAAGTTTTAAAAAAACTAATAAGTTAACTAAGTAGTACCTCATTCTCCATTAGTACAAAATAATTTTAAATTGAGAAAGCTTGCTATTAGTTCATATGCATATAACTATTTGCTCACATGAATGGAACTATTGGTTCACATGCATTACTATTAGGGGAGGTGGTGCAAGATTGATAATACTTGCATGACTAAATTAAAAATGGAGGAAAAAATGAAGTTATTATATTTGTAATATGATAAGTGATATTTTTACTCACTTATCAGATATTAATCCATGCGAAGTGTGTGCCCACCTTGAGTACATTTTCATTGTGTTTTAGTCGCGATTTCACGTTATTTTGCATTTTATATACTTAAAAATCCTTTTAGTGAATAAGTGCGAGAATCAAATTATTTTGGTGGAAATTGAGGCATAGGTGGCGTATGTGTGTAGGCTAGTAGAAAGGCGAGGATGTGCACGGCATGGGAGCATAATGAGGCATGGAAATCAAGCAAGCAAGAGGTTAAGGCATGAAGCAAACAACTAGCAAGCAGCAGCAGCATAAAGCATAAACCGGACTCGGATTTGCGGGACCACAAATGCGCGTGCACGCAAGCAATACAAAGGCAGTTCTCACTACTACTTGGCTCGAGTCAGGTATGGACATAAAGAGCATTCTCAGAAGTCAAGCGTACATGAGGCAAGGACCATACCGCCAGAGAAGACCAGTAGCCACCCATGAGGCGGTGAGCTCGCGACCACGCAGCGTTAAGACGTCTGGAGGCACCGAGCATCTTTGTAAGTCTCGCGGTCGTGAGACATATATATACTAGAGCACGCGCGACGATTCGCCAAGAATCTTGATGTTGTAATTTGTTTTATTTTTAATTAAGCAAATTTGATGATGTGTAATTGGTATAAAACAATTCTGACGTGTAATTGGTATAAAACGATTCTGACGTGTGTCAGAGAGGGGGACTTGACATTATTTTACGTATTTTCATATTAGAATTAGGGTTAACACCTTGGGAGAGATTCCAACGGAGAACGAAGCCATAACGTCTTATTTTCTTCTTCTTGGAGTTCTTCACCATTGTGGATTTTGATTATTTTTAATGGCATTCTTTGGGGTTTTCATAGTTAATCATTGATTACTATTCATCGTTTGGGTTTGATTGTTCTTTCTCTCGTAATCTCATTTGCTTGATTATTGATCATGTTTAGTCTTGATCCAATAATGGTTTTTGGTTCCGCCATGAACTAAATTCCATTATGGGATCCTAACGGATTTTAATATGTCGTTTGGTTGTACATTTAAATGTTAGATTTGTTTTGCATATCATATGGATTATCTATCATTGTTTATTTGTATGTATGAATGACCGATAATCTTCATGTTAGTATTTGTATGGAATTGAAAATGAACATATGAATATGGATGAAATCATGATAGCATGCTTAATATGGGGATTGCATATTTTGTGAAACAGATAGGAATATACTGTTTTGCCGTATGAGCTAGAATAAGGGTTGTGTTTAAAGTTAATAGGATTGCAATTACGCATAGAATATGGTAATTGTGATGGTATTGGTGATCACATAGATTCTAACATCTGTAGATGATATGTGAGTTGGTTATAGTGCATTGGAAAATGGTTATAACTTGCTTTTATGCCCTTGGCTATTATCCTGTGATATGTGAACACTTTTTGCATGACATATGGAAATTGAATGAAATATTGAATGAAGTTAGGATCCCATTATTTCCACATCAAATTTAATTCGTTTATATTCTTATTTTTAGTTTGTAATTATAAATGATTCAAATCAACAATTAAGTTTATAGTCTTAGCATATAAATATAGTGAGTTAATTAATGCATAGTAGTCTAAAGTTAACACTTTCTCTATGGGATCGATACTTTACTTACTCTATATTACTTGTTGACCCGTGTATACTTGCATGAGTTAGAGCTCTTTTATAAGAACTATAAAAGAGGCAACATAATAATTCGAGCCCCAAAGTGTGTAATTATCGAAACTATATTTTCCTATAAATAGAAACTCATTATTCTTTCATTCTCACCAATTCACTAAGAATCACAAGAGCAATTATAGAGAGAGAAGCTATAGAGAGGAAGAAGAAGAGTATTCTGCTACTTCACTATTCCAGTATCAAGTCTTCTTCTAAGGTAAGGGATATTATTTTTATTCACTATTCATAAGGAATAATATTTTCTTCCATACTTTATAGTATGTTAGTAATATTATTTCGTCTCGTATTCCTCATTATACCCTCATTTTGTTAAAATATTGCTTCTTACTCCGTGAAATTAGTAGAATATCCTTGAAATTTGCGCTTCATCTAGTATCGCTTCACAACGATATTTTCTGCACATTCTTGTTAAAATTTAAGCTTTTCATGCCGGAGTACTGTCCATGAGTATTATTCATTTATACTAAGACTATTCACAAAAGTACTATTCATGGGATACTATTCATAAAGTACTATTCACGGGTACTATTTACTCTAGTACTATTCACCCGGAGTACTATTCATGATAAAAATTGATTTTTTTTTTGCTGTTCAAATCATTTTTGATACAATATTATTCTTGAATTTTACTCCACAAAGCAATATCATGTTGACAATTGGGACATTATTGAATTCTGGATAAATTAAATTATACATCTTTAAAAATTTATCCTTTGTTTTCTTTTAATTGAATTCTTATATCATTGTCATCGTCCTCATGCTTATATTGTGATGAAAGTCATCTTTGGCTTACGTGCATAGATGGACTGTTGATTGGTATGATTATGACCAGGGATCATTCAGTATAATCATGACCCGTAATGTTACAAATGATGTGGTAAAAGTCCTCATTGGCCCATAGTGCATTGATGGACAGTTGTTGGTATGATTATGACCAAGGATTATTCGGTATGATCATGACCATTGGTGAAAATACGAATATCCTTGGCCCGTAGTACATGAATATTTTGTGGTTGTGATACTATTTATGGAGCTAAGTCTCAGCGATAAAATTGATGATAAACTCTTAAATCATAGAAGATAGTAGATATCATGCTCTACTTGACTTTTCTAATGGATTTCTTGTTCCGCTGTAGTTAAACTTGATGTTTATTGTATTTTATCAGTTTAACACTGTTGAAAGCTAACGATAATTTATTCTGCATTATCTTAGTCATAATATTTCTTACTGGGCTAGTTGAGCTCACCCTTTTGTTTTCATTGTTCTCTTTAGGAAATAAGAATGTAGCCGGGACTAGTCGGGAAATGGAGTGACAGTCCGAGATGGTGGCTATAGTAGTCCTCACTATTTTATAAATTAGTGTGATAATAATTGTAATGAGGACTCCTTTTTGAGTTTGAATATTGTCTTTTAGACAATATTCGTGTAAAAACTCTCTCGCCCACGTTTTGTCGTATTGTATAAAAGAAGTTTGTATTTTGATTTTGTTACCATGTATTTGGCGACTCAAGATGGGTGATGTATACCTATTTTGGGGGCGTTACAGTTGGTATCAAAGCTTAGGGATATGATCCTGGCTAAGATGTGAGACTAGAACTAGGGGGAGAGACGGGTAAATCATTAACTAGTATGACTTACCTAAGCTTATTTGTTATTTTATTGGTCACTCAGAGTATAGGGGTAATATGTATGCGTGTCAATTAACCCTTGTTTTTGTGGCGGTGTTTGAAAATGACATCCGAGAATGTTGAGATAAGCAATGGAGCACGAGAGATCGTTGAGTCACCAACGATCAATACCCATGATAATGTGCATCGGAAGACAATAATCCGCAGAAAACAACAACACCGACCAAACGATGAACGATAGGATGTTCGGAGGCTTTATGCAATTCATGCAACATCATGGGAGAGCGACTCTGCTCAAAATGTAGGTAGAAACACCGCAACTCTCTGGATGGTCACCGCTAAGCAGTTCAAGGAGCTGGGACCACCAGAGTTTTTGGGAGAGCCAAAACTACTTAACGCGGAGGCGTGGATAAAATATATCACCAAGATATTTGATGTCTTGGGATGCTTCGAGGAGCAAAAGGTTCCGTTTGCCACCTTAATGTTGCAAGGAGAGGCAGATTACTTGTGACGCCCCCAAATCCGTGTCCCTTCGACCCCGAATCCGGTCATACGATACTACTATATCATCAAACTATTATATCTTTTATCATAACTTAATGAATATAACCTTGCTTATTACAATTTAGAATATAAATTCTTTCCATTTCTATGATCTCTGTAATGACCCCAAACTTTTATAAGTTTCTAATCTTGGTCATTTACTATTCCTGTTTCACATCATATTCGATGTTATATAAATATGTAGAATAATTTAAACTTTTTCAATCTCTTTCAAAAATAATCTTTTATTGATATCTTAACTTAAATCAATTACATATCCTTGAATCAAATTATGTTATGATTCATTCTATTCAAATTACTGTATAAATTTTTACATCTCGATTCGAATTTCTCTATGTACCGCCTATTACAACTTTACAAGCTAACATGTATTACACATCGTAAACTACTATCAAGTATATCTAATAGAACCTAAACATGATTCAAGAGCATATATTTAATTAAACAAATCAATCTCTGTTGATGTGATTGAACTTTATCAATCAAGTAGCACTTAACCTTTACCGAGTGTCCTTAACCTACAAAAGTGGTTATTTGAAAGGGTGAGCTCGACAGCCCATCAATTCTAACAGTTTTCATACAGCACATAACATATAATAACATACTCAGTTCATGTATTCATAATCAATTAACATTTACTACGAATGTTACTTCTCACATAACAGGCATACAGATTTACTCCACAAGCATATCATCAAAGATCAACTTTCAACATTCATACATATCTCATATGCATTTCATATATATACATCAACATTTGCATAGCATAATATAGCTCAACTAACAGTTATCAAATTCATATATCAAATAGGAACTGATAGACTTGCCTGATTCGTAGTTTATCAACTACGACTTACTACTTAAAACTTATCTGCACTTCGTGTATTCCTACACAGTTATATAATCATGGATTCATATCCATTAGTCATACATTTCATACGCTCTTAATATAAGAACAAATATTATTTCCTAACTAGTTATGTAAAACCTACACTTCACTTTCTCATCATACTCTTAGAATAGCTAGGTATGTATAAGTATACCGTAACCACTTGTTCATGACATCAACATTCGTATATATCTATCATACACTTGACTCGCTATGTGTTCGACACATTTAAAACTCATATATGTAAATTCAACGTATACATAAACGCTCTAACTTAGTTGTAACTTCATACCACATCACATATCCTATATTTTCATAGCACAAATCATATCACAAATTCAACAATGTATCGTTGCTTTATATCTTAAAAACATTCCTTTGGATTTAACTTTTGAAAGTCATAATTAACATTCATCTCTATCACATAGCATGCTTTTTACACCTTACATAGCATATTGGTCAAATATTACCAGCTTAAAGAAATCGTATAAGCATGCCTCGAACTTCAGTTCAAAAACAAAAATATTCACGATCAGGGATGGGCGCAATGCATACCTGCCTCAGGCTTAAGGATCAGCAGCGATTCTTGTTGTCCCTGGCCGCACCAAGGTCGAGCTTTGCATTCCTGGTTTTAATCCAAACTTTAACACACATATACTCTTATACTTTAAAATACATATATGCTAGAGGTTCTCATATAGGCATATGACCATTCTTGAGTTCACTTTCACAAATTCTTAGTTCATGACTATTTATAGAACTAAAGCTTAAAAGATCATATAACCACCTTACTTCATAACTTTGGTCATATGACGTCAGACATTCTGTTAATAAACATGATCATAGTGTTCGTATCATTTATTCAAAGCTAGCATCGTTTAACACTTTAAAACATGCTTAAAACTTATGTTTAATTAAATTCTCTTTATGTCCATCACCTACGAATCATGTTTAGAGACATAGTACAATATAATATGGCATCTCAAACCTTTAGAATCTAAATACTCATATGTAATGCAACTTAAGTTCAAAAACATGCTCGAGGTTGCCTTTGAAATCACTTTTCATGAATGATGCAATATAGCATATATAAATCATATCTAGGGATATTCTAGACATGACATGACATATAAATCCTTTATAATCTAGATATCCATGTGATGCAACTAGATTTTGAAAATATGTTCAAGTTTGCTTTTGAAACCGCTTTAAACTTGAACAATGTCATGCAACACAAACAAGACAACTTTAAGGCTCTATTCATATGTAGTCAAGTTATGTTAACATGCTCGCAAGATCAGACTGTATATCAAGTAGCACTTATGCAGCTTAGTTCTTTTATATCAAGTTTTCTTAAAAACTTCTTTCACACAAGGTCTAACAAGTTTGATTATGAACAAAGGAACTATGTACACTAAGCATGCTCATTTATGTGAAAAAATTAGTCATGTTAACATCTTTTCAAGTTCCGAATCTACCTCATGTAGCATTCATGTCCATTAGCTTATTATACTTGAAAATTTCTCTAACACAAGACTTAACATTATAAACATTATAGCATGCTCATTTACATCTGTAATCAATCATGTATATCAACTACTAATTCCAGAACTTGTAAAACATAAGTTTCCACAAGATTTGTTTTCAAAACATTAAGTTTTTGTTGTGACGCCCCCAAATCAGGGTCTCTTTCAACCGACATATATGGTACTCCACGGTGCTTTATAGTTCACACAAACATTCAATTGAAATGCCTCAAAAGAACGAATATGTCTTATATATATATTCCAAAACAATACTACCATTCCCCAGGTTCTTTATAACCGTTACATTTGTTCTTGTCATAATATCAAATATTATCATTACAAATCTATACTATTACATAGGCAATCTACACGTTCACTTTAGCCTTCTCTTTATCCTTGTAGAATCCTTCTTCTCCCATTCGGTCTAAGCTTGCATTCATATGGTTCAAGCAAGAGTGAGCATAACAAAGCTCGATAGTACAACAATTTAATTTTTAAAAGCATGCTTGAAACATAGGAATCGTATATCTTCAATAAGCGGATGATAGTTACGAAGTACTATCAATAATTCAAAATAGCTTTCCTTTTCCTTCAAAACGTTTTGCAATAACAATATTTCAGTCAATCATCAATTCTAGTTCAAGACGTGAGCGTCTTATAGTTTCTTTAAAAAGGACAACCCGACACGAAGTCAGTAAGTCAAGATATCTTACGAGCACTTCTGGGTGATCGACTTATAGTACTCTATGTTGATCAACACTACATCCATTAAGCGTGTATACGTTTAAGTTGTGGCGACCTCACGTGCCCAATCGAATACTCGATGAAAATACATTTGTTTATACATATTCAGGCTTACCTTTAATCCGTACCAATTAGTTGGCGTAGGATAGCGTTAGCAATTCTATATTGAAAGACTTGTAAACAGTTCAATCAATCTATTACGATTCGTCTAGCCGAGCTAAAACTGGCATTGACTCTTTCTTTAAAACCATACATGCATCTCATAACTTGAATCATTTGAAAACCTGGCTATCACGAAGGTTAGAAAAGCGTTTAAGAAAAACTTGCCTTCAGCGTCTGCTACAGTACAATTATGTTTCCTTTGAGTCTTTACAGTCTCTACAATACATAATCACATAACATACCACATTAGGTCATGAATGAACATACATAGTTCCTAAAGAATCTTACCCTACTTCTCAATCTAATCCCGTATTAGATTTGTTATTATAGGTTCCGACTTTCTGTCATTCTTTTACATCATTCTTACCAACTTCATTCTCTTATACTTAAGTGAAATTATTTCATTAATACAACTCGGTTCGAGTTAATTATCCTTCCTCATGGCTTACTAAATTCCGTACGTTATTAATCGAAACTCGATCGTCATTGGTGAAGTATTAACATTGAATATCCTTTGCGTTCATCTTCAATTGACTTTCTTTTAACCCTAAGTGATCATACTTGGGGTTCAATTATAACTTAATAATGTTTGATTAAGTTCTTTAACTCATTGTTAATAATTCCCATTCATGTTCCACTTGTAAACATTCTTCATTGTCTATGTTTTAAAAATTTGCATCTTGGCGCCGATATTCCTTTGTTAAGCTTACTGCGCTGGCGTCGCTTATTAGGGCTTGGAGGCCAGGACTCGTGCCTGCGGCATGAGTCCCTTCATTAACTATCGCGCCTTGCGGCAGCGAGCTTCACGGTTGTCTAAAGCTCACTTTGGCGATGCTGGCCCCGGTCATTTAAGCTTGAGTCGTCGCTGGCAGCGGCTCGGACTCGAGAGCCACGAATAGTTTTGCCGATTTTCAACTTTGCGAGATTCCGGGACTCATAACTTTCTTCGTTATAAGTCCGAATTGGCTCATTCAAGAGCCTACGGTTCACAAATT
The DNA here is from genome assembly GCA_020205615.1 of Panax quinquefolius. NCBI lineage: Eukaryota > Viridiplantae > Streptophyta > Magnoliopsida > Apiales > Araliaceae > Panax > Panax quinquefolius. The sequence continues at coordinate 80,332,433 of CM035166.1, forward strand.
ATGTACTCTATCGTTCATGCAAGAATTTTATCTATTCGACTTTGTTTGCTAAAATTTCACCTATTAGTCCATTTTTAACTTGAAAACGATAAACGTTAAGTGAGCGTTCAACGCTTCGTTTCTTCGTTCTAAGTAGGAATCCGGCCATTTTCGAGTCCGCAACTCTAAAATGACAAATATGACTTGTCTCCATTAAAAACCAATGTTTCTAAGCTTAATATCAAAATTCGACTTCCATTCCGAGAATTTCACGAATTCGACGATCGTTGTCTAATCGTGTGAATTCCGCCGAAACTTCGTTACTTGAGATTTTTAAACCATTTCACTTGGATTCAATCCATCCTACTAATATCTTGACATACATATTACAACATCTTATTTTTATGCAAAATCATTACATGTTCTTCATGAACTTATTTACCTATTAAAGTATAACATACTTAATTTTATTGCTTATGACTTATTAATGAGTTAAGTCCTTTAATCATTATTCTTACCTCTTTTTATCATACTAGTGCCATTAATGTAAACATGTTACAAGTTCTTACAATTTCTTATTAAGTTCCTACTAACTTCATCACCATTATCTCATGACAAGTTCTTACAAGATCTTCATAAGTTCATAACTTATATAAGTAGAAATGACTTATTCATGACTTATTACGGCTTAAGTCCATTAACCATTCATTCTTACCCTTCCTTAGCATGCTAGTTCTAATAATACCCCTTCTCTATCAATAAAAGAGAGAAAGAAACATGGTCGAAGATCACTTACTATTGAATAACACTTGGTAAATCTTTGTTCTTCTTTTCTTGCTTCTTGAATCTCAAAGACTAACTCTCTAGCTTTTGTAACTTTTCTCTCTAACCAATAAGCTATAAGTTGTTGGATGAAAATCTCACAAAAGGAAGTATAATTTATATGTGCTTATTCTCTCTACCAAATAAGCTCTCCTCTTAAGTTGGATGAAAAACTAACAACCAACAAATGAATGCTTAAGCTCTCTATTATAGGACATCCTAGGTTAGGGGCATAAAGGTCATTAAGCCACTCCACCTCCTTACTATTCCAAGCTTAGCAACCAAGTAAACTTGCTCCCCACATTTACTTGCTCACCACATAAGTTATCCATTGCTTAGCCCTTAAGTCTCTTGCTAATCATAACACTTGGTCACCACACTTACTTAATCATTAAGTATACTTGCTCCACACAACACTTAGTCCTTAAGTTTACTTTGTCATCACTTATAAACACTTTGTGTGATCACCACACTAACTTAGCCTCTAAGTTTACTTGCTCCCTAATTTGGATCATCCATGGTTTGCCTCATGGGTTTAAACCAACTCTTAACCCATTGGATATTTACTTTGGGCCTTATTTTAATTATCTTACTTAATCATTTGGGCTTCTAGCATAATTTTACTTTGGGCTTGTAATTAAACAAACATTGGGCTTACATTAATAAATTCACATTGGACTTAACCATTCAATACTTGGGCTCACATAATACTTAACAAATCCTACCAATTCTACAAATTCAATACATTGAGCTTAAAGCCTTATAACGTATAATCACGTATTCATCTCGTATTCCCCTCGTATATTTATTCAATATATACGATATACCATCATTCATACGTACTCGTATAATACCTCGTATCATACTCGTATTCTCTACCTCGTACAATACCTACGTATTATACAATCATCGCTTAATTCATTAATCACATTACATTTCCTTCTCGTAAATCATTTTCCTTAAACGTTAGGTTTTAAGTCCACAGGCAAAATATTACATTTTCCATAACTGAAATATTATTGGATATTCCATCTCACATCAATATTCTATCGTTACGTATTTCTCGGAAGTTCAAAAATAATTCCCGAGCAGAAATGCGTGAATAGTGTTTTTCAGAAAATTTCTCGGAAAGCTTTTATTTTCGTCTTGGAAATTCAAACACTTTAATTCTATCACGTAGCCAAAATCCTACGATGTTACGACATTTTAGGTCGAGAAGCGACATTCGATTAGCTTGCTCCATAAATAATTAATTAAATTCATTTAATAAAAATAAAATTTTAATTCTCATAAATTCAATTTTCTCGGGCATTACACTCTTCCCTCCTTATAAGGATTACATCCCCGAGAATCTCGCTAATAATACCTACACCACAGATGATAATTTTCCTTTATTTTAATCCCGAGTTCCCATAATGCTTCTTCGACATTGGGTTTCTTCCATTTCACCTTCATCGAAGGTATTATCTTTCACACATGACTTATCACTTCACGTTAACAAATTGAGTTGGATGTTAAAACACTTAATAACACATTACGATATCTTCCTTTTATTAGCTCTTCTTTTAACGTTAAACTTATTTGGAACTCAAATTCCTCCCTCAAAATAAGACTATACTTAGTCTTCTACTTATCCTGCCTCATCTTCTTCATTTGCATACATTCCTCCTAACCTAGTTGTACTTCATTAACTCGTTTCATTATCGTGCATTGGGTCTACGTTTTAAATAACAATTCTACCCCTTCATTCCGTAATTTAACTCCTAACTCTGATCTTACCATTTTCGTTATTAACTCCTTCTGAGTTGCTAACATCGATAGCTTTTCCTTACCCTTCATACTTAACGCGTCGGTTTCTACGTCTACCTTCCTTGAATGATATAAGATATCATAGTCCTCCCCTACTACATATTCAACTTTTCTGTGTGAAGATATATTTTAGACTCTTAAAGTCCGTGTATATCTCTCACACTTCTCCCCGTATAAATACTATCTTGATTGTTACTTCAAAACTACTACTGCGCCAATTCTAGATCATAAGTAGGATAGACCTCCTCATAATCCTCTAATCGGGCGTGAGGCATACACAATGACATTGCCATGCTATAAGAACCACGCAATCATGTCATCTATCACGAACATCGAGATACACTACAAAATTCCCGTATCATCCGATAAAGATAATACAGGTGTCTTATTAACAATCTTCAATAATCCTGTGACGCTAATGGTACCTTCAACCATAGTACCTCACAAGAATATCTATCAAATTGGCCACCGACCTGATTGGCGCCCCTTACGGAAAAACCTACTTCCGCACGTTAGTCAACCTAAATGATATAACCAGAAACTTGTCATAACCATAACGAATTCTTAACGTCATCTTAGGTACCTCCTCCTTCCTTACTTCCAACCGACTATACCCCATACATACATCTATCTTTATAAAAATTCTTTGCCCCTCTCAACTGACCAAATAGATCATCGATCATGGGCCATGGGTATTTATCCTTAACCACTATCTTACTCCTATTACGATAGTCGATAGGCAACCGTAACAACTCATCCTCTTCCTTAACACCAACCTAACTTGTGTCATAGTTCGACAATAATAATATCGCGGTATTTTATTACCGTAAATTACTACCTTAGATTTTTTGAGAAAACTAAAGGTTCACACTTTTCTTATAACTATTTGTTATAGCTCTATGGTTAATCAACCCATTCATACAGAGAATTTCTTCAAATTCTCTCAACATGAACAATACTTATCTACTGATACCTACTTACTTCGATTATCCATGAAATAATTTTCATGAATACAATTTAACGAAAGTTGTTTCCTCTTCCTCTATTTTAATGTTTAAAGGTACTTATAACCCCTTTCCATACAGACTCCTAGATAAGTCTTTCCACCTGTCTTACACACCTTAATCCTACACTTAAGATCCCCTTATCCCACTCCAGTATTCCCGGAGTTAAAAATTTTTTGTCTTGGGCATACTGCCGATGGCATTCTTTGCCTTGGTTCCTCCCTCTCTCTTGCTCTCATCTTTTCCCTCTTTGTGGTATTGAGTCTACAACTCACTATAACCATATGCTATAATCACCTTCTCCAGAATGATCCCATAGGAAACAATCTGGATCACCAAAATCCCACTATAGAGCTAGGGTTTCAGGCCCTGCTCAAACCTATAAGCCTTCCTCTCCTCCACTGCATACTTGATGTGAAACAAACCTTTCCAATTCATTTGAATTTGGTCGCGTACTGGGGAAATATCATATCCCCTTGCTTAAGTTCTAAGAATTCAATCTCTATCCTCCCTCACATATTTGTAGGGAACTAATTTTCAAAGAAAACCTTCTTGAATTGTTTCCACGTTACTGCATCTGTTCTAACACCACCCTGGTGAGCCTCCCACCAAAAGTTGTCTTTACTCTTCCTTAGGTAAGTCACCAAAGAAAACTGTTGTGGCTCACCTACGTTTGTAATAACAAAACGTCTTCTTTAATACTTTTACCCATGTGTGGGACTCTATTAGGTCTGTCGTTCCTTTGAACTCCGGTGGACCTACGCTTTTAAACCATTTATAGGTAATCGTTCTAGCTACCCTAGGTTCCGCAGGTATTCTACCCCCGGTTCGGTTAATGCAGCCGTTAATAAATTAACGAACTCTTGCATAGGGTTGTGTTGACCCCATTAATTATCATTATGTGATTCTGCTTCCTGATTACATTATCTTTTCCTTAGCGGCATTTCCTGATTAAATAAATAAAATTTCATTATTATCTATTTACTTACTTCGTTATTAATCGCCACATACCAAATCGCATTATAACAAATCATTTCCATGAAAACTTATTTATATTCATATGCTCTTTCATAGTTTAAAACTATTTACAACTTGTTTTCATAGCCAAATGCTATTACATTTCTATCTCGCAATTGAACTTCACAAAAGTTGGGATTTACAAAAGACTACCCTTTAAAAGAGGGTTTTACATCACTACCCACATATTTATAATTCTAGACTTCTAATAATGCATAATAGCATCCTCGTTCTTCTCATTCATTCGCATCATTGCTAAAGATCCCGACTAATAGTATGATGGGTTTGTCCCGACTTATTGGAATAACAAGCAACCTTTAACTTGAAATCCTTATGTGCACTCTCATGGATGTAAGACATCCGCTATATCTTCCTATCCTTCTCCCCAGTTTCTCTGAAGCTTATCGGCCTCCTTCTTAAAATCCCTAGCCTTATTTATCATGAGCACCTTCTCATCATGCTCGACTCAAAATCGCTTCTGCGAGACTCTTCGCTACATAAAGAGCACTAATCTCTTCATTCTGCTTTACAACCGCACACTTTCGATTTGCACATTCCATCAAGCTATTTGCCGATATCTGCCTTCCATTACATCTGGAGGTGATGACTCCAATGTAGGTACCACCGTAGTAACCAATGTTACCTCTCTTTCTTCCTCCATATCATTCATCATACTAAGGTATGACGATATATCCATCTCTCCCTCAGAGTAGTCTTCCTCAAAAAAGTACTCCTCTGTCTCCGACTCCTCTAGAATCACTATTGGTACCTCCGCCGTTGGCATGGGTACAGGCTCTACTCGGTTCACAAGCTCTTCGCTCACCGCGTGTATATTTCTATACATCAAGCTATCGATCGACATCCTACAACAACACATATGTTGATTAGTACATAACACAGAATCGTATTAGCACAAATCACATTTAATTTATTTAGGGTTACTTTCCATCTTTTAAATCTTTTGATACTGAGTTTCCTCAATACCTTATTGACTCATTCAACTTAAGTAAAGCTCAAGTTTTTTTTTTCCTTCGAACTTCTCTTCCTTAACGAGGTTATTAGCCTAAGGTTCTTCCCCCCTTAAGTTTTATAACCTAATGCTTTGATACCAACTTGTGACGCCCCCAAATCCGGGTCTCTTTCAACCTGACATATGGTGCTCCACGGTGTTACAGTTCACACAAACATTCAATTGAAATGCCTCAAAAGAACGAATATGTCTTATATATATTCCAAAACAATACTACCATTCCCCAGGTTCTTTATAACCGTTACATTTGTTCTTGTCATAATATCAAATATTATCATTACAAACCTATACTATTACATAGGCAATCTACACGTTCACTTTAGCCTTCTCTTTATCCTTGTAGAATCCTTCGGTCCATTCGGTCTAAGATGCATTCATATGGTTCAAGCAAGAGTGAGCATAACAAGCTCAGCAAGTACAACAATTTAATTTTTAAAAGCATGCTTGAAACATAGGAATCGTATATCTTCAATAACTGGATGATAGTTACGAAGTACTATCAATAATTCAAAATAGCTTTCCTTTTCCTTCAAAACGTTTTGCAATAACAATATTCCGTAAATCATCAATTCTAGTTCAAGACGTGAACGTCTTATAGATTCTTTAAAAAGGACAACCCGACACGAAGTCCGTAAGTCCGGCATATCATACGAGCACTTCTAGGTGATCAGCCTATAGTACTCTATGTTGATCAACACTACATCCATTAAACGTGTGTACGTTTAAGTTGTGGCAGCCTCACGTGCCCATCGAATACTCGATGAAAATACATTTGTTTATACATATTTAGGCTTACCTTGAATCCATACCAATTAGTTGGCGTAGGATAGCGTTAGCAATTCTATATTGAAAGACTTGTAAACAATTCAATCAATCTATTATGATTAGTCTAGACGAGCTAAAACTAGCATCGACTCTTTCTTTAAAACCATACATGCATCTCATAACTTGAATCATTTGAAAACCTGGCTAACACGAAGGTTAGACAAGCGTTTAAGAAAAACTTTCCTTCAGCGGTCTGTATAGTACAATTATGTTTCCTTTGAGTCTTTACAGTCTCTACAATACATAATCACATAACATACCACATTAGGTCATGAATGAACATACATAGTTCCTAAAGAATCTTACCCTACTTCTCAATCTAATCCCATATTAGATTCGTTATTATAGGTTCCGCTTTAAAATCATTCTTTTTACATCATTCTTACTTACTTCGTTCTCTTATACTTAAGTGAAATTATTTCATTAATATAACTTTCGGTTCGAGTTAATTATCCTTCCTCATTTACTTACTAAATTCCGTTTACGTTATTATTCAAACTTCGATCGTCATTGGTGAAGTATTAACATTAAATATCCTTTGCGTTCATCTTCAATTAACTTTCTTTTAACCCTAAGTGATCATACTTGGGGTTCAATTATAACTTAATAATGTTTGATTAAGTTCTTTAACTCATTGTTAACAATTCCCATTCATGTTACACATTTAAACATTCTTCATTGTCTATACATGTTTTAAAAAATTGGTATTTGTGATACCAATATTCTTTTGTTAAGCCATTGCTGCGCCTTCCCCGATAGGGCTTGGAGGCCGGACTCGGTATTGGCCATGAGTCCCTTCATTAACTATCGCTTTACTCACATGGCCCGAGCTTGTAGTGTCTAAAGCTCTCTTTAGCACTGCGGCGTCGGTCATTTAAGCTTGGAGTCGCGCCGCGGCGCGGACTCTGAGCCATAGATAGTTTTGAGAAATTTTCAACTTTGCGAGATTCCCGGACTCGTAACTTCTTTGTTATAAGTCCGAATTGGCTCATTCAAGAGCCTACGGTTCACAAATTACGTACTCTATGCGTTCATGCAAGAATTTTATCTATTCAACTTTGTTTGCAAAAATTTCACCTATTAGTCCATTTTTAACGAAAACGATAAACGTTCGTGAACGTTCAACGCTCGTTTCTTCGTTCTAAGTCGGAATCCGGCCATTTTCGAGTCTGCAACTCTAAAATGACAAATATGACTTGTCTCCATTAAAAACCAATGTTTCCAAGCTCAATATCAAAATTCGACTTCCATTCCGAGAATTTCACGAATTCGACGATCGTCGTCTAATCGTGTGAATTCCGGCGAAACTTCGTTACTTGAGATTTTTAAACCATTTCACTTGGATTCAATCCATCCTACTAATATCTTGACATACATATTACAACATCTTATTTTCATGTGAAATCATTACATGTTCTTCATGAACTTATTTACCTATTAAAGTATAACATACTTAATTTTATTGCTTATGACTTATTAATGAGTTAAGTCCTTTAATCATTATTCTTACCTCTTTTTATCATACTAGTGCCATTAATGTAAACATGTTACAAGTTCTTATAATTTCTTATTAAGTTCCTACTAACTTCATCACCATTATCTCATGACAAGTTCTTACAAGATCTTCATAAGTTCATAACTTATATAAGTAGAAATGACTTATTCATGACTTATTACGGCTTAAGTCCATTAACCATTCATTCTTACCCTTCCTTAGCATGCTAGTTCTACCAATACCCCTTCTTTATCAATAAAAGAGAGAAAGAAACATGGTTGAAGATCACTTACTATTGAATAACACTTGGTAAATCTTTGTTCTTCTTTCTTTCTTCTTGAATCTCAAAGACTAACTCTCTAGCTTTTGTAACATTTTTCTCTCTAACCAATAAGCTATAATTTATTGGATGAAAATCTCACAAAAGGAAGTATAACTTATATGTGCTTATTCTCTCTACCAAATAAGCTATCCTCTTAAGTTGGATGAAAAACTAACAACCAACAAATGAATGCTTAAGCTCTCTATTTATAGGACATCCTAGGTTAGGGCATAAGTGTCATTAAGCCACTCCACCTCCTTACTATTCCAAGCTTAGCAACCAAGTAAACTTGCTCCCCACATTTACTTGCTCACCACATAAGTTATCCATTGCTTAGCCCTTAAGTCTCTTGCTAATCACAACACTTGGTCACCACACTTACTTAATCATTAAGTATACTTGTTCCCCACAACACTTAGTCCTTAAGTTTACTTTGTCATCACTTATAAACACTTTGTGTGATCACCACACTAACTTAGCCTCTATGTTTACTTGCTCCCTAATTTGGATCACCCATGGTTTGCCTCATGGGTTTAAACCAACTCTTAACCAATTGGATATTTACTTTGGGCCTTAGCTTAATTAACTTACTTAATCATTTGGGCTTCTAGCATAATTTTACTTTGGGCTTGTAATTAAACAAACATTGGGCTTACATTAATTAATTCACATTGGACTTAACCATTCAGTACTTGGGCTCATATAATACTTAACAAATCCTACCAATTCTACAAATTCAATACATTGAGCTTAAAGCCTTATAACGTATAATCAAGTATTCATCTCGTATTCCCCTCGTATATTTATTCAACATATACGATATACCATCATTCATACGTGCTTCAGTATAATACCTCGTATCATACTCAGATTCTCTACCTCGTATAAATACCTACGTATTATACAATCATCGCTAATTCATTAATCACATTACATTTCCTTCTCGTAAATCATTTTCCTTAAACGTTAGGTTTTAAGTCCACAGGAGAAATATTACATTTTCCATAACTGAAATATTATTGGATATTCCATCTCACATCAATATTCTATCGTTACGTATTTCTCGGAAGTTCAAAAATAATTTCCTGAACAGAAATGTGTGAATAGTGTTTTTTTTAAAAATTTCTCAAAAAACTTTTATTTTCATCTTGGAAATTCAAACACTTTAATTCTATCATGTAGCCAAAATCCTCACGATGTTACGACATTTCTAGGTCGAGAAAACGACATTCGATTAGCTTGCTCCATAAATAATTAATTAAATTCATTTAATAAAAATAAAATTTTAATTCTCAAAAATTCAATTTTCTCGGGGCGTTGCATTTGTTATACATCTTTCACTAATCATGTTGATCACTTCACAACACATAATAAAGCTTTATAAAACATGTTATACCTCCTTTATATGTATATAAAAGTCATAGAACCAAGTTTGCAACAACTTAGTCCAAAGAGAAATCGATGAATCGAATCTAAGGTGCGGTAGCAATGCTACTATACCCTAGTATAAATAGGTATGAATCGCCCGCCATGCTCGAGATCGAGGCGTTAAATAGACTCTATTTGCAGAGTAAGAACCAACTTGATTACTAAAGATTTAAACTTGTTCTAAACCATCATTAAAGAGTGCCTACATGTAAGTAAACTTCTTAAACACCTTGTAGTATGTTAATTCATATCAATTGACATAAAAATTCAAATAATTTCAAGAACCTCATAAGACCTATTTCAAGAACATAACTAGGGTTTATACCTTCTCAAGCTCGAATTGGACTCCCTACACTCTGAGTATGCTTCTATAGTAGCTCAGCAACTTATAACTCTCAAATTAGACTATCAAGCAACTTCTATCAACACCAAAAACTGAATTTAAGCTTGTATTTATAGAAGAAGCTTGGACTAGACATTGACATTGCACTAAGGTTGGATTCATGGTGTAATGGAACAATACATTGGTTAATCAAGAGTTGATCAACCACCCTTACCAACCATCTTCTTAGCAAATGATCACCTATTCCATAGCCTTTTGGAAAATACGTATTTTAGCTTCAAGTCACTATTCATGTACTTTGTGACACTCAATTTGAGACAAGAGAAAAAATTTCAGCAATCTTGTTATCTAGGCTTGGTTTTGTTCTTTTAATTCCCATAATGTAATATTAAGGTACAATTGTTACCATAATAGGAATTTAAAGAAAATGTTATACTCACATCATATAATTAAATACACGCACTTAGAATAACACGGTTAGGTATTACTGTCCGGGTAGTCCCATAATTATTTCTACTACTCTCATAACCACATTATAACCTTATTTAATATTAATGTTTATTTTAAACATTTAATTCCTTACTCAGTTTCTAGAGTACACATATATTTAATCATTTATGTATTAAAATTACATAAGACTTCACTACACTACTAGTACCTTATGTCATTAGTCCCAATTAAATGTCACACTTCACGTATTCTTAAGCCATAGGTATTATATATTACTACTGCTCATATTTTCCATATTACACGCAGTGATACTATTAATATTTTAATTGGACTAAATATCATTCAGTCGGGTACTTTCAACCCATTATCACCCTTTTAATATCATAATGATTAATTAATATTAATCATTTATTATCTTTTCATTAATTCTCTTTCTATTAATTCAAGTCAAACCTTCACTCTAGTTTACGTTAATACTAAGACCACACAAGGCCTACTTATCTCATTTACTGGAGTTATATAACTCAAGCTCATTATTTCTATTATAAAAATATTAGGGGTCCAGGCCACGTTTGGCTTTTCCCCAATTCCACATTATTTTAATATGTATTTAATATAAGATTTAGGTGTCCCACCTTACCTCAATGCTAAATTATTTAGCTCACCTTACACTTAAAATAATTAATATATACTTTATTAATTATTTAAATTACACACTATATGTATAATAATTTGGTTGTCTCAAGACAACTTCTCCCATTTTTATATTCAGCGACATCTTAAGTACTAATTAAATCCTTATGAGTCCTTAGAATCCATTTCTTGAATTTAAATTCCAAAAACTGATTCTACAGACCGGCACAGCTGCGCTGGTCATAGGCTTGGTAATGGCGCAGTTGTGCCATTCAAAAATTAGAGGTAGACAAGTTCTGCATCAGCAGAACTAAAACCTACGCTTCTAAATACTTTACACATCCTCCTTAAGTGTTAACTCGTCTAACATCAATCCCCTCTTTGATTCCACATCATCGACTACTATTTTCCTTAACAATTTAAGGATCACACTTCGAGTTTTAAAACTCTATTTCCCTTATTAGTTTAACCAACTATATATCTCCTTTACGGTTTCATACCACCAATAACACAACACTCGAATATATAACACATACATACATTCTTTTCATCTTCACTTCTCGCCGTGTATCAATTAACTCAATAATTCTCTAACCACTTTAAAGGTATATCGATTTTCTTCTCTCGTCAACAATATACATATATACAAGTCTAAACCTAGAACACATCGAGTCTTTAATATTATTCAATATAGTACACTGAGTGGTTTCCCACAAACAACCAACAAATTAGTTTCCGTCTCGTCTACACTGTTTTCACAGTGAGTTAGATTGGTTACTAATTCGTATATACCTCCGCTCTCTGAAGGAATCATTTAGTCTAGCTCCTATACATCCACCATTAAAGAGTACGGTTGCACTGCCTTAGACTTTATACTTACTCGTACAAATACTCAAGAAATTGGTGATTATCAAAGATACTTAATGTCATCAACTTTGATAAAATAATTCTATACATTATTTAATGCCGATAGATAAATCTTATGCATCTTCTTACTAATTCATCTCTACAATTTATAATAAATATATAATAACGATATATATTTATTAAACACAACATCACTTATTACATAGCTTATATTACCCTATGTAACATAATACCACATACCTCGTAACACATTTATATTCTTGTTCGAACCCATCTCATGCTTTAAGAATTTTATTTACTCAATTCTTATTTTAATATTTTCTAAAAATTCAGATTCTTACATCCTCTCCCCCTTATAAGGATTCCGTCCTCGGAATCACCGACAATTCCTCTACTCGGTGCTATTCAGAATATTACATATTCTTTTGAATAATTTTATCCATTCTCTTTTCCGAAGTTTTATTATAACTTGCTCACTTGCATTCTACCACATTCTCCTTTCTAAGGAACATTCTACTTACTACTTTAATCATTTAGAAGAATAAGAACCTTCCACGATTTTTCAATAATCGGGAAGTAGTATGAATAACTCAGATTCCAATTTATGTTGAGGGGTCACACAACACCGTGAACTAGTGCTTCAACACAATCCTTCACACTGAGTGTTTATCAATCACAAAGACTGAAAACACCCTCCACACGTACACTAGGTGGCCAACCTATTGTACCACTACGTTGGGCCGTAACGTAGTGTTTTGTAAGTACTACATTTGTTACGCTCGGAACCATTGTCCCTGAAAACATGTGCCCTTATAGGGTTGTTCACCTCATCTTTTCAAAAATTGAATCCGCACCAGAGCAATCTGGTTTGGCACAAATACTCAAGAATGCTTGAATTTCACAAATATTTTTCAACAATCGTCTAGCCGAATCAAATAGCTTAGACTTTTATCAACAACTCGGACATCAATCAAAATAATTTGGCCAACTTAATTGACCTTTTTCATAATTAAAAGAAAACAAAAAATTCTTTTATGACGCCATGATACCTTACTAGATTAGTAGTACGTTGAGGATTCCGCCATTACGTGACTTTGTCATACTACATCATACCAAAATTGGCTGACGATCTTTCGATCACAACCAACACTAGGTTCAACTGCATGGATGACTCCATCGCTTATCATACACCATATCAAATGACGCACATGGTTAGAAATTCATTTTTGTCTTAGCTGAAACAATTAACATATAAACATATGAATAATGGTATTGTTTATTTTTTGTTTTTTTAAACATCATTGGTTCAATCACATGATCCAATGTTTTTCAAGAAAATAGATGTGCGTTTCAGCACGAAGTCAATAAATTTTGAAAATCTAGCAGAGTTAGAAGATTTAGAAAATCCACGTTTCTCCATCAACTTCAATCTTTACTCCATCACTTCATTCTATCAATCTCTAACACCATCAATGCTTACTATACCAAAATCTCTTAATTCATAACATATATATACCCGATATAGTTCATCAAACTTACCACACTTTGGAAGTTCAGGAACTTGCTACAATCATATGAGTTTAAAAACTTATCCTAGTCAGACCATAGCGTCCATTCGTTGAGGGGTTCAAACATATTTCATATAATTATGAGTCACGAACGTACCATAAGTATGAGTTTAAAGAACTCGCAACTTAACCTTACATTCTCTAACTATAGCCTATCTATCTGTTATACACATGAGAAAAGAATCACCTTCTCAAAAGGTATACTACTATCGTAAACTACTATCAAGTATATCTACTAGAACCTAAACATGGTTCAATAACATATATTTAATTAAGCAAATCAATCTCCTTTGATGTGATTGAACTTTATCAATCAAGTAGCACGTAACCTTTACCGTGTGTCCTTAACCTGCAAAAGTGGTTATTTGCAAGGGTGAGCTCGACAGCCCAACAATTCTAACAGTTTTCATGCAACACATATCATATAATAACATACTCAGTTCATGTATTCATAATCAATTAACATTTACTACGAATGTTACTTCTCACATAACAAGCATACAGATTTACTCCACAAGCATATCATCAAAGATTAACTTTCAACATTCATACATATCTCATATGCATTTCATATATATACATCAACATTTGCATAGCATAATATAGCTCAACTAACAGTTATCGAATTCATATATCAAATAGGAACTGAAAGACTTGCCTGAGTCGTAGTTAATCAACTACGACTTACTACTTAAAGCTTATCTGCACTTTGTGTATTCCTACACAGTTATATAATTATGGATTCATGTCCATTAGTCATACATTTCATACGCTCTTAATATAAGAACAAATATTATTTCCTAACTAGGTTTGTAAAACCTACACTTCACTTTCTCATCATACTCTTAGAATAGCTAGGTATGTATAAGTATACCTTAACCATTTGTTCATGACATCAACATTCGTATATATCTATCACACACTTGACTCGCTATGTGTTCGACACATTTAAAACTCATATATGTAAATTCAACGTACACATAAACGTCTAACTTAGTTGTAACTTCATACCACATCACCTATCCTATATTTTTATAGCGCAAATCATATCACAAATTTAACAACGTGTTGTTGCTTTATATCTTAAAAACATTCCTTTGGACTTAACTTTTGAAAGTCATATCTATCACATAGCATGCTTTTTACACCTTACATAGCATATTGGTCACATATTACCAGTTAAAGAAATCGTATAAGCATGCCTCGAACTTCAGTTCAAAAATAGAAACTATTCATGATCAGAGGGATGGCGCAATTGCGCCTGCCTGAGCTTAGGGAAGGCGTGGGCTACTTGTCCCCCTGGTCAGACCAAGGTTGAGCTTTGCACTCCTGGTTTCAGTCCAAACTTTAACACACATATACTCTTATACTTTAACATACATAAATGCTAGAGGTTCTCATATAGGCATATGACCATTCTTGAGTTCACTTTCACAAATTCTTAGTTCATGACTATATGGATGGAGAGAAGGTGGAGATCTATACGGATCATAAAAGCCTCAAATATTTCTTCACTCAAAAGGAACTCAACATGCAGCAACGATGATGGCTTGAGCTATTGAAAGATTACGATCATACCATTCAATACCATCCTGGAAAAGCGAACGCATTAGCTAATGCATTGAGTAGAAGATCATATGCGGGTACGAGTGCGATATTGTCAACACAAAGGCCCATTTTGTATGACTTACAAAGGATGGAGACAGAGTTAAAGACTCCAGGGACCCATGTGATGATGACAAATATACGAGTAGAACCGACTTTAATCGATAAAGTTAAACCTGCTCAAGCTACAGACTTGGAGCTGATGCGTATGAGGAAGAAAGTGAAAGAAGGTGCTATTCCGCAAACAAGAATCGATGAAGATGGAATACTTCGAGTCAAATTTAGACTTTGTGTTCCTTACGATTCTGACTTGAAGTATAAAATCACGATGGAGGCGCACAATACAACGTTTGCAATCCATCTTGGGAGTACCAAAATGTATCGTGATCTTCGACATATATTTTGGTGGAGCAATATGAAGAGAGAGATAGCAGGGTTTATCTGAAGGTGTCTAACTTGTCAACAAGTCAAGGCGGAGCATCAAGTTCCAAAAGGTCCATTGCAACCACTTGAAATTCCAGAATGGAAGTGGGAGCACATTACCATGGATTTCGTTACTGGTCTACCCAATGTTTCTCAAGGCATAGATGCGATTTGGGTCATTGCTGATAGATTGACCAAGTCTGCTCATTTCTTACCTATACGAGAAACTTATTCACTTGAACGTCTTGCTCGTATGTACATGTGACACCCCCAAGATTTAGTGTTCACTTAATCAAAATATTCATACCTAACTACCCAATTATAATAAAATTGAATAACAAAACCTGCCCATACATGATTATATTAATAAAACATTATCTCCCAGGTTATCTAACCTTTAATTACAATCATTCAAATGCGGAATTTAAATAAGTTCATTACAATAATCAAATTAAAGTCTGATAAATAACTATCAACAAATTACAAGTCTTCAAAACTTGTTCATCTTCCCCTTGCCCTTACTTTGGTGCTAGTACATCTACCTTCTCATCCTTAGTGTAATAATAGTTATATAAGCAAGAGTGAGCAAACAAAGCTCACTTGAAATAAGATTGAATAAACTTTACAACATTAAGCGCCAAATAATAGGCTCAATAGAATCTGAATGATATGTTCTATTAACATTACGAAATATACTAACGAGGGTCTAATGACCACGAACCATGTCCACGCTTATAAGTAATCTTTCAACTTTAACTTTAACAAATCGTATGACTATAAGGACTCCACGCACTTTCAGGGATCAACCCTTCGTACAATGTATTGTGCATAAATATTTCAACGCTAAGCGTAAACCCCTAAAAATAGGGTTGTTCGTCTCAGTATTTAGATTACAAGTCTGCACCAAAGTAAATTTATTTTGGATACATTTCAAGGTAATTTGGAGTTCAACGAACATCAACTAAGAATTAGTTGAATAAAATGAAATCACACTATGCTATGAATAAATCATTATGTATTAAAGTTACGCTTTAGGAATCATCTAATGGCATAAATGTTGAATAACTATCATTACCTTGCTTGAACAATATTAAGCCAAGGTTATTTAGAATTGGATACTAAGCATGCATAACGAATAACAATTTGAACAATAACAACTATTCAACAACAGTATATTAGATTATATAAACTTGCATGCTATTTGACAAGTTAAAGACAAGGATAACTTACTTAACATCAAAATAAGGTTTAGAAAACTTGTATCATCATGAACAACTAGATACAAAAGCTTGCGAAATTACAGTTGAAATAGGACAAGTAAACTTGCCTAATAATAAACAAACTAGCTCAACGAAAGTGTGGAGTTAGAAAACCTGCTCAATTATAAAAGTAGAATTAGATAACTTGCTCAATGTACAAAGATAGGTTTAGAAACTTGCTCAATCAAAAGAATGAAGTTACACATGTAATAATAGAACTAACTCAACGAAAGTGTAGAGTTAGAAAACTTGCCTCAAGTGTAAGCTAAAATATTAAGACTCACGTTCACCTATACACAGTATTAAAGCCACAACATCTATTAGACATACTAATATTCACTTTTCAATATAAAACGTATTACTAGCTAAACATGTTATTTTAGCACAAGTCTTATGGTACCATATATATTTCAGAATTCCCAAGTGTTAACATCACAACACTTATCTAACATTCATTGTATAAACTAAGTTACGCATAACACGTTCGTAACTTACTAATCACTTTTACAACTTTGAATTTACAATCCACCTAACATAACTCTGTTTAACCTTGTTGTTATATGATTCTCACATTAACCTAACATTAAGCTAAGTTACATTGAATGTTCAAAGTCTGCTAGAAATTAGCGAGACTTCACTTTGCAAAGCGAATCGGGCATTGGCGCCGCATACTAGGTTTTATCTTTGGATTGCAAATGCCGCGCGCTTAAGAGATCGTTGATCACATGCTATGCACAAACTCCAATTTCTGCAGAACATGGCTACGACAGTTTTTTAAACCAACTAACACAAATTTCACCCACCAAACAGTAATTATAACATGTAAGATAAATATAACAATATCATAAACATGATTGCTAACATTTTCCATCAATTAAAACAATTTAACAACACTTCTAACTATTTTAATTTCTCAAAATTCATATTTTTATACTAAAACTCCATTTTTGAGTTTCTTCACCAAAATGAACACTATGACTTCGATTCTTGTCCAAATTACTTTGTTCAAATTACGTTATGTGCATTTCTTAATAGACTAGAATATACAACTCAATTTACAGTTTAACATATGAATTGACCATAAAAATTGGTACTTAAATGAGCCATATGAAAAAAATAAATATAAACATACACTGTCAAAAATTTCTTCTACTGTAAACCAAAATTATCCGAGATTAACATGCAATTTATTTGTTTAAACATAATCTCTAATCATCATAAACACATGTAATCAACATAATTGAATTATATAGCAACCCTTCTAAACCTATGAAATTCACAGAGTATAAAAATTATTGCCGTAAATTCATATATATATATGTATGTATAATATTGAGATTATGGAAGAATTACCTTCAATTAGCTTGCACAACCTTGCTAAACACAGAATTTGTTGTGAAAATTCTTAAGACTTCTCCCCAATTCCTCTAAAAACTCTCTTTTCTTCTCTGTTCTCACTAGACTAAACTCTCAGTTAAGTTAAGCGTAAACAAATAAAGTGATAAACCTTAATACTAATACTAATTAGGATATCAGTTATAACGTATAAGTTATAATTACATTATATTTATTATTTTATTTATTTTATTTAGATTATCTAAATTCAAATTTTGAAAATCCAAAAGCCACAAGGCTTTGTTTGGCAAAATTCTTTAAAATAAAGATTTAATATCTTTAGGCTTTGTTTGGGTTAAACCAATTTAAAACTACTTTAATTTATTTTAATACTCCTTATAATATAGTTATTTGTCACACTATATTTAATCAAACTTTCATACTTAATTTAATTAATTCAAATAACAATTAATTAAATAAATCATTTAATCACATAACTCAATACAAATAAGTAACCATCAAATTGAAATTTCAATATAATAATAATTTCCTTAACTCATTAATTATTTATTTAACAAATAATTAAACAAATATTTATTCAACGATAAACACATCCATTAAATATTTATATATAATTTAATAAATATTTAATATTACAATTAAAATTCTGGAATGTTACATTACATAAACGAGATTGTAAGATTGCATGGTATGCCAGTATCCATAGATTCTGATCGAGACCCAAGATTCACTTCACGATTTTGGGTTAGTTTGCAAAAAGCTATGGGCACGGATTTACGATTTAGTTCATCATATCATCCTCAAACGGACGGGCAGTCG
Source organism: Panax quinquefolius (assembly GCA_020205615.1). Classification (NCBI taxonomy): domain Eukaryota; kingdom Viridiplantae; phylum Streptophyta; class Magnoliopsida; order Apiales; family Araliaceae; genus Panax; species Panax quinquefolius. Next base: position 80,351,487 of record CM035166.1, read on the forward strand.
GAGAGGACTATTCAAACTCTTGAAGATTTATTAAGACTCTGTGTCTTTGACTTCAAAGGAAGTTGGGACAAGTTCTTAGCATTGGTGGAGTTTTCCTACAATAACAGTTATAAAGCAAGTATTGGCATTGCTCCATTTGAGGCGTTGTATGGAAGAAAGTATCGCTCTCCAGTATGTTGGGATGAGGTGGGAGAAGCAACGTTGTTGGGACTAGAGTTGGTACGTATGACTACGGAAAAGATTCAAACGATCCGACAACGTATAAAAACCTCACAAGATCGACAAAAGAGTTATGCTGATCTTCATCGAAAGGACGTGGAATTCAATATTGGAGATCATGTGTTGTTACGTGTTGCTCCATGGAAAGGAGTTACGAGATTTGGAAAGAGAGGAAAGCTCAATCCTCGATTCATTGGCCTATTTTTAATCCTCGATCGAGTAGGAACTGTGGCCTATAGACTCGCCTTACCGCCAAGTATATCTCGTGCTCATAACGTTTTTCACATATCTATGTTACGTAAATATGTGAAAGACCTGAACCACATTATTGAATTAGAATCGGACGAGATAGCGAAAGATTTAACGTATGAGGAGGCACCTGTTAAAATCATGGATAAGAAGGATCATATTCTACACTCCAAGGTTATACCTCAAGTCAAAGTTTTGTGGAGAAACCACGATGTTGAGGAAATGACCTGGGAGTTAGAATCTGAAATGAAGTCAAGGTATCCTCACCTCTTCGACATATCAGGCACACCCTAATTTTGAGGACGAAATTTCATAAGAAGGGGAGGTTGTAAGACCCCAACTTTTATGAATAAAGATTATTTTTTCTTGAAATATATTTTTGAATATTATGGTGTGGATTTGATATAATGTTATAGTTGTGGGTAATATTTATAAATTTTTCAAAGTAAGCAAGTGGTTATATAATATTTGATTGGTCGAAGAATATTCATTTTAACAGGGAATATTCGTACGATAGCACAATCATTGGTGGAACCCACAATGGAAGTATTATCGTATTTAGAAAACGACAGAATTATCTTTTTATAAAATTAACGGCTAAAGTTTTACCGTTAAACTATTGAACTACCCGGTGGTAAAAGAACAGTAATACACGTGGTTGAATAGTAGCACGCGATATTGATTATTGATGCTTACGTGAGAAGTCACTCAGTTATACTCAATTATTGCTATAGTAATTGCTGCATAATATCTCTCATATTATTGATTCAATTATTGTCACAGTATCATCTGCATAATATTTATTATTATTAAATCAATAATTGAGACGACAAAGTTATTCATATTATTATTTGCAATATTGACAATGTCTAGAAAGTTCTATCAAGGAGAGATTTGGTCACCTAATTGTGCGCCAATAGGGAGAAATTTTTATCGGAAAGCCTCCTCTTTCCTGGGAATGACTTGGTTGTTAAATATTGTGAGTTATAATATTAATGATGAATAAGTTTGTATTGATTAAAGATGAAATTGATATTTTTATTGTGTTAGGATTATTAGTGTTAATGGAAGTCGACATCTATTCCGATAATAATTGATGTCTGGAGGTTATATTGATCAATCGGGTAATTAATCGAATAAATGAGTAATTAATTGCTATTAATTCACATGCTTATAACTATTTGTTCACATGTGTGTACTATTGATTCACATGCATGTACTATTAGGGGAGGTGGTGCAAGATTAATAATACTTGCATGACTAAATTTAAAATAGAGGTATAGATGAAGGTACTATACTGTAATTATTTTTTTCACATGTATAGAACTATTGATTCACATGAATGTACTATTGATTCACATGATGTACTATTAGGGGAGGTGGTGCAAGTTTGATAATACTTGTGGGACTAAATTAAAAATGAAAGAAAAGATGAAGGTATTATACTGTAATATTTTGAGCCCCAAAACGTGCAATTTTTAAAACTATATTTTTCTATAAATAGAAGCTCATTCTTCCTTCATTCTCACCAATTCACTAAGACTCACAAGAGCAATTATAGAGAGAGAAGCTATAGAGAGAAAGAAGAAGAGAAGTCTGCTACCTCACTATTCCAGTATCCAGTCTTCTTCTATGGTAAGGGATATTATTTTGTTCAATATTCATAGGAATAATATTTTCTTCCATACTTTGTAGTATGTGAGTAATATTATTTCATCTCGTATTCCTGATTATACCCTTATTTTGTTAAAGTATTGTTTCTATTCTCTATGAAATTAGTAGAATATCCTTGAAATTTGCGCTTCATCTAGTATCGTTTCTCAAGGATATTTTCTACACATTCTTGTTAAATTTTAAGTTTTTCATGCCGGAGTACTGTCCATGAGTAGTATTCATTTTTACGGTACTATTCACAAAGTACTATTCATGGGATACTATTCATAAAGTACTATTCACGGGATACTATTCACAAAGTACTATTCACGAGTACTATTCACAAAGTACTATTCACGAGTACTATTCACAAAGTACTATTCACGAGTACTATTCACAAAGTACTATTCACGAGGTACTATTCTCGAAGTACTATTCACGGGGTACTATTCACTCGGGTACTATTCACCCGAGGAATTATTCATGATAAAAATTGATTTCTTTGCTTTCCAAATCATTTTTGATACAATATTATTCTTGAATTTTACTCCACAAAGCAGTATCGTAAATACCAGTAATTTTTTTTTAAATGCAGATTTGAAAAGTTCAGTTTCTAGGTGTTTAAACCCATTTATGTACCTATAACCTGTCACAACCTAATACACAGTAATATAAACTTGTATCTCACATTCAAATATTCAACGTAACGCTAAAACTTAATATCCAACTCATTATGCAATATCCAACTCATTATCATTCACATACATTCACATTCACATTCAAATATCCACCAAAACGTAATCTTCAACTTATTATCGTCAACACTACTGAGCTAACCAATTACAAATATAAGCTAATGTTCCATAAATGATAAACAATATAATTTACAATACTTGTACAGACGTAATTAGACACTAGAATATATACAAATGTTCTATAATAACATGAATACAAATGAACTATAAACTAGTAAAAGTATCATCATCGGTGGAGGTGAACATTATTTTGCTTTATAGTATATGGAAATCGAAGTCATGCGCTCGTCATCATCATTAGTAGTCCGCTTCGCCATCGCCACCCTGTTGATAGAATCAAAAATATAAATCATTAGTCCGTATATATATGTGAGAATTAACAAGCTAGCTAGCCTTAATTAAAAAAACATAAACAATAAGAATACCTGAGTAGGTGGGGGCGGACGAAAAGCCTCCTCCAAGAGGGTAATCACCATCTGGAGCATCTCGGCGCTCCAAGCGTCGAACTGCTCCCGTGGTAATCCCATACTCTTTGCAGAGGCCCTTGCTATAATATCCTGAGCAATCTGGTGAAGTTGAGAACTGGAAGGCAACAATTGATGCTGAAAGACCGAGTCAGTACGGAACCTATCCGACACGGCCCCTATCAGCTGTCCAAAGATATCGTCATCCAAGCCAGCGCCTGAATAAAATGGTCCGACATGTGCTCTCGAACGCTGGCTGGAGCCTATAAAGGGATACAAATTCAATTACTAATAATAATTTATATAATGTGATAAATTCGGATAATTTCGTGAAACATAATAAAATATTACCTCCAGAAAGTGTATATGCGGGTATCCTCGGCAGACCTAACACTCGATATCTGTCGGTACTACTAGTAGGGGGATCCTGAGATGCAACCCATAGTCTCAGCTCCTCATCCCGATCTAATACTATATCGGGAAGAGGGGTGGCAGAATCTAATAGCTCAGAACCCCTCCTAATAGCCTTCAGCTCAGCTATACGTTCGTCCCGAAACTTCTGAAATTGGTCCTGTAATGTATTCCATATACGTATGTTAATTAAATCATTTTATTTACGATTGAAAATTATTAAAAGCTAAATAGTAAGATGAGTTTTACCCGTATAGATAAAGCTGCCTGAGACAAAGCACGCTCGTCCTTAGGCGTGTGGACTCGATCCCAAAACTCTAGAATGGTAGGATCTCGGCCTAAGGTCCTCCCCAATGCCTAATAAAAACATTCATAAAACAGGTATTAAGTATTTGTGTGAGAACTTGATGCCTAAATAACTAAATACAACGCACTTACCGTCTTCGCCTCCTCGAGCGAATCGAGAACCAAAGGTGTGTGTACTATCCTGAGCTGACCACGGTTCTTCTTCTTCGCCGCCGATTTTTCTTGAAGTCATGACCTCCCGGTCGCATACACATAGCCTCTCAGGCTAAATCGGAGACTATGCGGGGCTGATGATCTCTGATGGTGGTCCCAGATTGGTCCTCAACTGTCCAGGATGCCCTCTGTCGCATCTCATACAGCCAGCCGGAGTAATTCGCAGTGACATGATACTCAATCACATCGTCGCCAACTGACTGAGAGATGCTCAGGTCAAATCGATAATAAACCTATAACAAAAGTTAATTTAAAATTAGGAACAATTGAAGAAGGCATTCTAATACAACTATGTAGTAATTAATATAATATGCTTAACTTACGTGGAACTCTCGCAAGACGGTCTACATAAAAGTTGCATAATCACTGCAGCATCTTGGTGAACCGCATGCACCCTCTCTGAGATCGTCAAACAGATCGCGTGTAAGGTGTGCTTAGCCACAAGGGTCTAGTATACTACGTAAAAAAGTATAACAATATGTGAATTGTGTTTTGCAATATCTCTGAAATTAATATTACCAATATATTAACACTTCTCACCGGGAAGCGACATCCATCGATCTTAAGTAAGTAGCTTCACTCGTCAAGACGACCAAAGATACCGAGGTTCGTCCCTCGATGTCGTCGGCGAGGTGCATCTATAATAATTGTATTTAACTGAGACAATAAACATTGTAACTAATGAAACTTGAGATATATTTAAATCCTAGTGAAGATAACTTACTCGTGCCGGAAGAAGAGCCTCCATCGTGGCTACCGTCTCCAGTACCGGATCGCCCACCACCTCGGTGACCTCCACCGCTATGTCTAGCCATGAATATCCTACTGTAATAACAAAATTGGTAGATTATGAATATTAAGGTTTAACAATATGTGGTATGTATTAATATGAATGCTCATTTTCAATTACGCATGTCATCAAACCCATCAGAATCAATGTGTATATCATTCTCGGATTTGGTATCTTCGTCATCCTCAGTTTCAACATCAGTTTCGTCATCGTTATCATCCTCAACGACTACATAATCATTCATGTGTACGTTTGCCTCAACATCCTCATCGTCAGGTACGTCAATGACATCAGTACTCACCACATCTTCAGCATGGAACACTACGGCCAAAGGGTTGCTAACATCTTCTTGCAATGCCTCATCCATACCAAACATGTTATTAGCATTAAATGAACGTGTTTTAGTAGTGACTACTATGTACCAGGGGCTTCGAGTATTTACGACATTTGGAGCGTAATACACTTGAGTCACTTGACTTGCTAACACGAACACGTCATGAGACTGTAACACCGACTTGATATCCACGGTTGTGATTCTATTACGATCAACTTTAACCCCCTTTTCAGTATCGAACCAGCTACACTTAAATGTAACTACCTTGTAAATTGTACTAAATACCGCAAATAAGCTGAGACTTACGTGATGTATGATGATAGTTCGGGCATATTTAGAAGCACGTATGTAGATACAATCTTTAACTCTTTGTCGCTTAAGTAAGTCAGCGTCTCATGGCCAAATGGTTTAGCCGGATATGTGAATACAACTAACTCATCATCATCATGAGTCATTGGACCAACAACCTCCTTCCTTCCTAAACGGTTGTGCTTCGTTTGAGACAACATCGTCAAAATACAATGAGCAGAAGTTGACAAGCTCTTCCTCTGTATAGCATTCAGCAATAGAACCCTCGACACGGGCTTTGTTCTTGACCTTTTGTTTTAATCGACGCATATACCTAAGATAAATATACCGACAAATTGAAGTATTATTAATATGAGCAGGATATAGCAATTAGCAGTTTATATTACCTCTCAAAAGGATACATCCACCGATATTGCACCGGTCCTCCAAGTTTGAGTTTATACGGTAGATGAATAGGCAAATGTTCCATCGAGTCAAAGAATCCTGGAGGGAAGATCATTTCAAGCTTGCAAATAGTAAGCACAATATTCTTCTCCATCTGCTCGACATCACTATACTTGATTACAGTTGAGCAAATATCTCGAAAGAAATTTGAAAGTTCGGTTAATGCATCCAGAACTTTTCTGGATAACTTTGATAACCCGGGATTTTGAATAATCCGAATTTCACGAATAATTTTTATTTATTTAATATTAATATTGATTATCAATTTAGTGACAAGTATCTGTGATACGAGTCTCGAAAAGAGGTCAATTTGTGTATTGACTAATAAATTAAGAGTAGAGATGTGCTTAACGGAGAATAGAAACCCTAACCCTAAGTCCGGATAGGGATTCGATAGAAAATATAATTAAAATAATTATATTGATGAGTACGTATTTGTACTGTATGGTATTATTGATCAATGATTGATCGGGAAGGGTACAATAATAGTAAACTCTAATAAGGGATTAGAAACCCTAATCTCAAGATTAGAAACCCTAACGCATAGTTAGGAACCCTAATCGAAAGCCAGGAAACCCTAATTTTTAATTCGGGAATCCTAAACCCTAATTAGGAAACGCTAATCCTAATTAGTAAGCCCTAAAGTGATTAGTAAACATTAATGTGTTTAGTAACCTGTAATATAATTAGGAAACACTAATTATATTTTAGAAATATTCTTGATTTTCTATTTTAAAACCCTAATTTAGAAAATCCTAGAAGCTAAGGTTGTAAAACCTAAGGGTTAGAACCTTAGGGTTAAACCCTAAGGGTTTGGACAATTACCAAGATGCCATTAAAATTTTATGTTCAAAGTCCAAAATACCCTTTACTTAGATTTTTAATAAAAAGATTTGCAAATCTGGTGAGTCATCACTTAAGAATTATGCCATGTGCTAGAAATCAGCTCCAATCTTATCCAAATGGACACCTAGCATGCTTAGATTCATTGCATCTAATGATTATAAAAGATTAAGAGAGAGAAAGTTACTAAAGTTTGCTTAATTGCTATCTTACTCTTAAGAAACTCTCTCTCTCTCTCCCAACCTCCGAAATCCCTAAGTGAATCAGTTACTAACCAAGCCTTTAGATCACCAAAATCAGTTAAGGAGATCAAGGATCAAAGATTGGATAAGAGAGGTATAAACCCTAACTCATAGTTTGACCTTGTATGCTAAGAAAATTTTCGTGTTTATATGTTTAGATTCATGCTAAAAGGTGTTTTAGGAAGATCTATGATGATCCATCATGGATCCATAGCATCAAAGTGCCTTAAAATGGTGTTTTTCAAAAAAACTGTTCTTGAGCTTGAAGTGTGGTCTGACAAGCTAATGTCAGGACCCACATATTCTTCTCTGTTTATTATTTTTCTTGTTTTATGTTTTGGATTGGTAGTCTGGTATGAGGTCTTTGCTCTGCAAGTGAAATCGCAGTCAGTTAAGGTCTAGATTTCATTTTATTAAGTGGTCAAAACCCGATTGACCGGCGTGACCAACAAATTCGGGTAACCTGTAAATGGTTTTCTAAAGATCGACAACTTTTTGCAAGGCCCAGATCTGACAGTTATGATGTTGTTTGTTGATGTTGTTGTAATGTATTTGTAGCCGGTTGTTTAGTGTGTAGATCCATGCCTTAAGATCCTTTAAACCATCAACAGATCAAACAGAGAGGATGGTTAAACAAGGCCTGTCGATCATGGATACCATTTCTGGAAAACTCAGAAACCGGTTGAACAATGATTCTGACAGGGTTTGACCGGGATGAATCTGGAACATGTGATGTAGTTGGTATGATCTGTGGTTATAGTTATGTTCTATGACATGTGGACTATAGAGTTGAACCATAATAACACTTAACTAATGGACATAACCTAGATTAATTTGGCCTAGAAAGTACCTAGTCGAACTACTTGGGTTTCTGGAAAACCCAGAAATGTTCTTACAGTGACTTTAGAAGCTTAGATCTAATTATTTGTTTGTTGTATGACCAAGATGCTGGATGGATATTGTAGTGTTACATTTCCACTACACGACCAGAGTCTAAGTTAGCCCAAATCATGTTTGTACTGAGAATCACGAGCGGTCAAACGAGCAAGCTTGAACACTGACTTGTCAGTGTTCTTGAGGCCAAGAACACCTAAGACGACAGAAAGTGTCGCTATATGCCATTAGCGACAGTTTAATTAATTTTTATTTTCTAAATTTCTGGAAAATACTTAAAAATAGAAAATAAATTCTAAAAATTTCAAAAATGGTTTTAAAAATTATTTGAAATTCTGAAAAATAACTTTTATTTAATTGGGACATTTTTCATTAACATTTATAATTATTTGAACATTAATGATATTTAATTTATTTAATTAATGTATTAAATAAATCAGAGAAAAATGATTTGAATATTATAAAAATCATTTTAAATAAGAATAAAGTGTTTAAAAATATTTTGAGTTATAAAATGTAACTTTTAATATTTTTGAGTAATTTTCATTAATAAATTAATATTAATGACATTAGATTTATTTAATTATTAAATTAAATGTAAGACCCCAACTTTTATGAATAAAGATGATTTTTCTATAAATATCATTTTTGAATATTATGGAATAAATTTGATATAATGTTATAGTTGTGGGTAATATTTATAAATTTTGCAAAAGTATGCAAGTTGTTATATAATATTCAATTGGTGCAGGGAATATTTGTTTTAACGAGAAATATTCATACAACGTAACAATCATTGGTGGACCCTACAATGTAATTATTATCGGATTGAGAAAATGACAAAAATATTTTATGAAAATAACGGCGGAAGTTTTACCGTTAATCTGTTGAAACACTTTCGGTGTTAAAAAGTATACGATATCTGGCGTGGTTTCATAGTAGCACCATATTGATTATTGATGCTTACGTGAGAAGTCACTCAATTTTGTTCAATTATTGCTACATAGAAATTCTTTGCATAGTATCTCACGTTATTTGATTCAATTATTGTCAATATTTTATATATTATTAAATCAATAATTGAGATGACAAAGTTATTAATATTATTATTTGCAATATTGACAATGTCTAGAAGTTTTGTCGAGGAGAGGTTTGGTCACCTCTAATTACTGCATTTAATAGGGAGAAATCCTTATTGGAAAGCCCCTTCTTCTGAGAACGACACAGTCGATTAATATTGTGAATTATAATAATGGTGATAAATGTTGTTTTATTATTATTATAAAATGTAATAAAACATAAAACTTTTTTATATAAAACAAAATACTTTTTATAAAGTTTTGTTTTATTTGATTATAAATAGAATATATTATATTTTATTATGCATAGTGTTTTGCATAGTAAAAACTTTTTATATAAAATGTAATACTTTTATAAAGTTTTGTTTTATTTGATTATAAATTGAATATATTATATTTTAATATGCATAGTGTTTGAATAGTGCATGCATAGTGTTTTGTATTGTAAAAAACTTTTTATATAAAATAAAATACTTTTTATAAAGTTTTGTTTTATTTGATTATAAATAGAATATATTATATTTTATTGCATAGTGCAGCATAGTATCCTTTCCATTCTCCTATAAATAGGATGCTTAGTTAGAATTGAAAATTACACCAGAAATTCAGAGAATTCTTCTTCTAAAATCTTGAGCGTATTTCTTTAGAGTTTAAGAAAGCTTTGAGCGTAGAAAATAGTGCAAGTTTTCTTCAAGTATTTACCCGCCCTACCCGTCGGAATACTCTTCTTTTTAAGGTAAGAGGTATTATTTCTTTCGTATTCATGAAAAGATTTATTTTCTTTCAATACTCGTAAGGGTTGTTATTCCATTCTTTATTATTCTATTGAAATAACCTGTCTGTGCGGTCTATCGCATGCCTGGGGAATTCTGTTATTATTCCATTCTTTATTATTCTGTTGGAATATATTGTCTGGTCGAATTACGCATGACCTAGTTCCATTCTTTATTATTACATTTGGAATATCTTATCATCTGTGCATTACTGCATGACCAGTTCCATTCTTTATTATTACATTGGAATATCTGTGTGCATGCGGATTCGCGGCTGACTGATTCCATTCTTTATTATTCTGTTGGAATAACCTGTCTTTACGGATTACGCACGTATGGTGAATTTTTCTGTTATTCCATTCTTTATTATTCTGTTAGAATAATCTGTCTATGTGGATTACCGCATGGCGGCAAAAATCCATTTATGGTTTCATATATTCTATTATACTCAGTTGGTTAAAGTTTTGGCTTCTATACTCCATGAAATTAGTGGAATATCCTTGATATTTGCGCTTCATTCAATATCTTTTCATGGAAATATTCTTCTGAGCATTCTTGAATTTTACTCCACAAAACAGTATCATGTTGATAATTTGGACGTTATTGAGTTCAGGATAAATTAATGTATAAATCTTTAAAATTTATTCTTGAACTTGTTTTATTGAATTGTCATCATCCTCATCATCCTTATATTATAATATGAAAGTCATCTCATGGCACTAGTAGTGCGTAGATGGACTTGGTATGATTATGACCGAGGATTATTCGGTATAATCATGACCGTAATGTTATAAATGATGTGGTAAAAATCCTCATTGGCCGTAGTGCATTGATGGACAGTTGTTGGCATAATCATGACCTTTGATGAATACATGAATATCCTTGGCCCATAGTGCATGGATAATTTTTGTTCGTGATACTAATGAATATCCTTGGCCGTAGTGCAGGGATGATGTGGATTATTTATTAAGCTGAGTCTCAGCGATAAAAGTAATGAAAAACCTTTTAAATCATAGAAGATAGTAGATTTTATTCTCTACTTGACTCTTCTAATGGATTGCTTGTTCATTGCTTAAACTTGATGTTTGTTATTTTTTATCGGTTTAACATTTGTTGAAGGCTAATGATAATTTATTACGCATTATCTTAGTCATAATATTTCTTACTGGGCTAGTTGAGCTCACCCTTTTGCTTTCATTGTTCTCTTCAGGAAATGACAACGTAGTAGGGACTAATCGGGGAACGAAGTGACGGTCCAGATGATAGCATTAGTAGTCCTCACTATTCAATGAAATAGTGTGATAATAAATGTATTGAGGACTTATTTTGAGTTTGAATACTATCTAGAAGATAATATTTGTATTAAAACTCACAGCTCATGTTGTATATTTAAGGTTGTATTTGTATTCTGTACCATGTATTTGCCGACTCAGAATAGGTGATGTATACCTATTTTGGGGGCATCACAGTTAGTATCAAAGCTTAGGGATATGATCCCTGGCTAAGATGTGAGACTAGAACTAGGAGGAGAGATGGGAAATTTCTTCGCTAGTATGACCTACCTAAGTTTATTTGGTATTTAATTGGTCGGTCAGAGTATATGGATAATATGTTACATTTCAATTAACCCTTGTTTTGTGGCAGTATCTGAAAATGACATCCGAGAATGTTGAGATTAGTAATGGAGTACAGGAGACCGTTGAGTCTCCATATATCAATAATCAGGATAATGTGCATCAGAAAGGCGACAATCCTCATGCAAACAACAACACTGACCAAATGATGAATGATGGAATGTTCAGAGGCTTTATGCAATTCATGCAACATCAGGCGAGAGCGGCTCCTGTCCAAAATATAGGTGGAAACACTGGAAACTCTCGGACGGTCACCGCTAAATAGTTCAAGGAGCTGGGACCACCGGAGTTTATTGGAGAGCCAAAACCACTTAAGGCGGAAGCGTGGATAAAGCATATCACCAAGATATTTGATGTCTTGGGATGCTCCGAGGAGCAAAAGGTTCCCTTTGCCACCTTTATGTTGCGAGGAGAGGCATATTACTGGTGGGAATCGGTAAAGCATACTCAACATGCCGCACTGAAGATGTCTTGGGAGAAGTTCCAAGAACTATTCAACGACAAGTAATTTCCCGAAAGTATTCGTCACATGAAAGACGTAGAGTTCTTCAAGTTGGAGCTGAATAATATGACCGTGTCACAGTACGAAGCTAAGTTTATTGAGTTGTCCCAGTTTGAGTCTCACTTGGTTGATAATGAGGAGAGAATGACATGGATGTTTCTAAGAGGTTTGAAACCCGAGATACGTCAATACTTAATTTCTCACAAACTGTGTTTATGTTCAGATATTGTTAATAGGGCTCAGTTATTGGAACGCGATAACAAGTCAAATCAACCAAGAGAAAGCGGTAATTGAACAAAATGATAATACCAACAGTAGCGATCATCGAAGCGGTGACAACAAACGTGGAGGAATCAACATGCGAAAATGGTAACCACTTGATTGGTAATCATGGCCAAGACAATAAAATGGACATTTCAAGAAGAGGAGATTCAACAATGATGGAAAGACGTCATCACCAAAGACCCGTTGTTAAGGAAGGAGAACGACCACCTATCATATGCTTCAAATGCGAGAGGGAGGGACATATCGGTCAAATCTAGCGATGCCATCCAAAACGTGTTATAATTGTGGAAGAGAAGGTCAACTAGCCCAATTTTGTCGTGCACCGAAGACAAGTCCAGTTGGAATGGTGACACAAAATACCGTCCCAGACAAGTCAAAACCAGTAGTTTAAGGGAGAGCATTTTTTGTGACCTCCCAGAAAACAAGGAACCCGAACGAGGTCATCACGGGTAAGTTTATCATAAACTCTAGCGAAGTCTATACCTTATTTGATTCTGGTTCTACCCATTCTTTTATTTCTCCTACTTGTGCTCAACGATTAAATTTGACTCCAGAGAAATTAGACTTTGACTTATCCGTGGAAACTCCGTTGGGATAAACCTTCATAACATCCACTGTTTATAAGTCTTGCTTGGTTCAAATCGGTACCCTCACATTACCTGTCGATCTTATTTCATTGAAAATACTTGCATTTGATGTGATTCTAGGGATTGATTGGTTAACTACTCATCATGTTAAAATTGATTATTTTCGTAAGGTTGTTAGCTTTCATATTCCTAATCAACCTATTATGCGAATTCAAGCGACCAAACCATTAAAATCAATCACGGTCATCTCAAGACATAAAGCTATTCATTTATTGAAAAATGGATGTCAAGCTTTCTTAGCTTATTTCACAGATTTAAACAAAAATACGTCAGATTTGAATGATATTTCTATTGTTAATAATTTTCCTGACGTATTCCACGAAAGAACTTCTGGCTTACCCCAGGCGTGAAATTGAATTTTGTATCGACCTTGAACCCGGTACAAAACCCATTTCCAAAGCCCCATATCGAATGGCTCCTATTGAACTTCAGGAGTTAAAGACCCAATTGCAGGAATTGTTAGACATTGGTTTCATTCATCCTAGTACGTCTCCTTGGGGTGCTCCTGTTCTATTCGTGAAGAAGAAAGATGGAAGTATGCGAACTTTGTATTGACTACCGGGAATTGAACCATGTCACCATCAAGAATAGGTATCTGTTACCTCGCATTGATGACCTGTTTGACAAGTTGCAAGGAGCATAATTCTTTTCAAAGATCGATCTTTGTTCTGGATATCATCAGCTGAAGGTTAAAACTGAGGATATTCCAAAGACTGCCTTCAGAACTCGGTACGGACATTATGAATTCTTAGTCATGTCTTTTGGATTGATTAATGCTCCTGCTGCCTTCATGGATATGATGAACCGAGTATTCAAGAAATATTTGGATCACTTTGTGGTCGTCTTTATTGATGACATCCTCATATATTCCAAAAGTCGTGAAGATCATGAGCAACACTTGAGGCTGATACTCCAAAAGCTTCGTGAAAACAATCTTTATGCCAAGTTAAAGAAATGCAAGTTCTGGCTTGAAGAAGTAGCATTCAAGTCATGGAATATATGTTGACCCGGCAAAGATTGAATCTTTTCAAAGCTGGGAGCAACCTAAATCAGTGACCGAAGTACGTAGCTTTCTCGGATTAGCTGGTTATTATCGGAGATTCGTGGAAGGGTTTTCTCGAATCACTACTCCATTAACTCAGTTGACTCGGAAAGATATAAAATTCGGTTGGAGCATGGAATGTGAGAAGAGTTTTCAAGAACTCAATAGGAGACTTATTTCAGCACCTGTTCTGACAATACAATCCAGCTCAAAGGGATTTGTCATCTACAGTGATGCATCGGGCAAAGGGTTATGATGTGTTCTCATGCAACATGGGAAAGTCATAGCCTATGCCTCTCAGCAACTCATGATCTAGAGTTGGTAGCTGTTGTCTTCGCACTTAAAATTTGGAGGCATTACTTGTATGGGGAGAAAGTGGGGATCTTTACGGATAATAAAAGGCTCAAATATTTCTTCACCCAAAAGGAACTCAACATGCGACAACGACGTTGGCTTGAATCTATTAAAGATTATGATCATACCATTCAATACCATCCCGGTAAGCGAGAACGTAATAGGCGACGCATTGAGTAGAAGATCATATGCGGTCTGAGTGAGATATTGTCAACGAAAGACCCATTTTATATGACTTGCAAAGGATGGAGATAGAGTTAAAGACTCTGGGACCAACGTGATGATGATGAATAATATCTGAGTAGAACCGACTTTAATCGATAAAGTTAAAGTTGCTCAAGCTACGGACACTGGACTTGATGTGTGATATGAGGAAGAAAGTGCAAGAAGGTGCTATCTTAAGAAGCAAGAATCGATGAGGAAGGAATACTTGAGTCAACTCCGGACTTTGTGTTCTTAACGACCCTGATTTAAAATATAAAATCATGATGGAGGCGCACAACACACCATTTACAATCCATCATGCGAGTACCAAAATGTATCATGATCTTCGACATACATTTTGGTGGAGCAATATGAAGAGAGAGATCGCGGAGTTTATCTCAAGGTGTCTAACTTGTCAACGAGTCAAGGCAGAGCATCAAGTACCAAAAGGTCCATTGCAACCATTTGAAATTCCAAAATGGAAGTGGGAGCACATTACCATGGATTTTGTTACCGGTCTTCCCAAGGTTTCTCAAGGCATAGATGCGATTTGGGTCATTGTTGATAGATTAACCAAGTCGGCTCATTTCTTACCTATACGAGAAACTTATACACTTGAACGTCTTGCTCGTATGTACATAAATGAGATTATAAGACTATATGGTATGCCAGTATCCATAGTTTCTGATCGAGACCCAAGATTCACTTCACGATTTTGTATTAGTTTGCAGAAAGCTATGGGCACAGATTTACGATTTAGCTCGGCATATATTCCTCAGACGGACGGGCGGTCGGAGAGGACTATTCAAACTTTTGAAGATCAATTAAGACTCTGTGTCCTTGACTTCAAGGGAAGTTGGGACAAGTTCTTACCATTGGTGGAGTTTTCCTACAACAATAGTTATCAAGCAAGTATTGGCATGGCTCCATTCGAGGCGTTGTATGGAAAAAAGTGTCGTTCTCCAGTATGTTGGGATGAGGTGGGTGAAGCAACGTTGTTGGGACCGTAGTTGGTACGTATGACTACGGAAAAGATTCAAAAGATCCGACAATGTATAAAAACCTCACAAGATCGACAAAAGAGTTATGCTGATCTTCATCGAAAGGACGTGGAATTCGATATTGGAGATCATGTGTTGTTACGTGTTGCTCCATGGAAAGGAGTTACGAGATTTGGAAAGAGAGAAAAGCTCAATCCTCGATTCATTGGCCCATTTTTAATCCTCGATCGAGTAGGAACGTGGCCTATAGACTCGCTTTCTGCCAAGTATGTCTCGTGTTCATAACGTTTTTCACATATCCATGTTACGTAAATATGTGGAAGACCCGAACCACATTATTGAGTTAGAACCGGACGAAATAGTGAAAGATTTAACGTATGAAGAGGTTCCTGTTAAAATCTTGGATAAGAAGGAACATGTTCTACGCTCCAAGGTTATACCTCAAGTCAAAGTTTTGTAGAGGAACCACGATGTTGAGGAAATGACCTGGGAGTTAGAATCTGAAATGAAATAAAGGTATCCTTACCTCTTTGACATACCAGGTATGTACCCTAATTTCGAGGGCGAAATTTCATAAGAAGGGTAGGTTGTAAGACCCCAACTTTTATGAATAAAGATAAATTTTCTATAAATATCATTTTTGAATATTATGGAATGAATTTGATATAATGTTATAGTTGTGGGTAATATTTATAAATTTAAATAAATTTTGCAAAGTACGCAAGTTGTTATATAATATTCGATTGGTCGGGGAATATTCGTTTTAACGAGGAATATTAAATGCAACGACACAATTATTGGTGGACCCAGCGGAATTAATTATTGTCGGATTGAGAAAATGACAAAAATATTTATGAAAATAACGGCGGAAGTTTTACCATTAACTGTTGAAACACCCGGTGTTAAAAAATACGATGTCTGGCGTGGTTGCATAGTAGCACACGGTATTGATTATTGATGCTTACGTGAGAAGTCACTCGATTTTGTTCAATTATTGCTACAAGATAATTCTTTGCATAGTATCTCACGTTATTTGATTCAATTATTGTCAATATTTTATATATTATTAAATCAATAATTGAGATGACAAAGTTATTAATATTATTATTTGCAATATTGACGATGTCTAGAAGTTCTGTCAAGGAGAGGTTTGGTCACCTAATCAATTGCGCCAATAGGGAGAAATCTTTATTGAAAAAGCCCCTCTTTCTTTAGGAGCGACTTAATGGTCGATTAATATTATGAATTATAATAATGGTGATAAATTTGTTTTTTATTATTATAAATGTAATAAAACATAAAACTTTTATATAAAAAAACAAAATACTTTTTATAAAGTTTTGTTTTATTTGATTATAAATAGAATATATTATATTTTATTATGCATAGTGTTTTGTTTGTAGTAAAACTTTTTATATAAAATGAATACTTTTATAAAGTTTTTTGTTTTATTTGATTATAAATAGAATATATTATATTTTAATATGCATAGTGTTTGCATAATGCCTGTATAGTGTTTGCATAGTAAAAACTTTTTATATAAAATAGAATACTTTTTATAAAGTTTTGTTTTATTTGATTATAAATAGAATATATTATATTTTATTGCATAGTGCAGCATAATATCCTTTCCATTCTCCTATAAATAGAATGCTTAGTTAGAATTGAAAATCACACCAGAAATTCATAGAATTCTTCTTCTATAATCTTGAGCGTATTTCTTTAGAGTTTAAGAAAGCTTTAAGCGTAGAAAATAGTGCAAGTTTTCTTCATGTACTCCCCGCCCTACCCGTCAGAATACTCTTCTTTTTAAGGTAAGAGATATTATTTCTTTCGTATTCATGAAAAGAGTTATTTTCTTTCAATACTCGTAAAGGTTGTTATTCCATTCTTTATTATTCTATTGGAATAACTTTTGTCTATCGCATCTTGGTGAAATCTATCGTTATTCCATTCTTGAATTCATTGGAATATTATTTCATTCTTTATTATTTTGTTGGAATATATTTATTCGGTTGAATTACGCATGACCTAGTTCCATTCTTTATTATTATTCATTTGGAATATCACATGCATGCGGGTTACGCATGACTTGGTTCCATTCTTTATTATTCTGTTGGAATAACCTGTCTGTGCGGATTACGTACACCTGGTTAATTCTTCTGTTATTCCATTCTTTATTATTATGTTGGAATAATCTGTCTACGTGGATTACCGCATGGCGGCAAAAATCCATTTGCGGTTTCATATATTCTATTATACTCAGTTGGTTAAAGTTTTGGCTTCTATACTCCATGAAATTAGTGGAATATTCTTGATATTTGCGCTTCATCCAGTATCTTTTCATGGAAATATTCTTCTGAGCATTCTTGAATTTTACTCCACAAAATAGTATCATGTTGACAATTTGGACGTTATTGAGTTCAGGATAAATTAACGTATAAATCTTTAAAATTTATTCTTGAACTTGTTTTATTGAATTGTCATCATCCTCATGCTTATATTATGTTGAAAGTCATATGTGGCACATGGTGCATAGATGGACTTGGTATGATTATGATCGAGGATTATTCGGTATAATCATGGCCAGTAATGTTACAAATGATGTGGTAAAAATCCTCATTGGTAGTAGTGCATTGATGGGCGATTGTTGGCATGATCATGACCATTGATGAATACACGAATATCCCCGGCCGTAGTGCATGGATAATTTGTGGTCGTGATCTTAATGAATATCCTTGGTCGTAGTGCATGGGATGATGTGGATTATTTATTAAGTCGAGTCTCGTGATAAAAGTAATGAAAAACCTTTTAAATCATAGAAGATAGTAGATTTTATTCTCTACTTGACTCTTCTAATAGATTGCTTGTTTATTTGCAGTTAAACTTGATGTTTGTTATATTTTATCGGTTTAACAACTTTGTTGAAGGCTAATGATAATTTATTCTGCATTATCTTAGTCATAATATTTCTTACTAGGCTAGTTGAGCTTACCCTTTTGCTTTCATTGTTCTCTTCAGGAAATGAGAACGTAGCAGGGACTAGTCGGGGAACGGAGTGACGGTCCAGATGATAGCATTAGTAGTCCTCACTATTCAATGAAATAGTGTGATAATAAATGTATTGAGGACTTATTTTGAGTTTGAATATTCTCTAGAAGACA
Organism: Panax quinquefolius; assembly: GCA_020205615.1. Lineage (NCBI taxonomy): Eukaryota > Viridiplantae > Streptophyta > Magnoliopsida > Apiales > Araliaceae > Panax > Panax quinquefolius. The sequence continues at coordinate 80,370,298 of CM035166.1, forward strand.
ATATTTATATTAAAACTCACAGCTCATGTTGTATATTTAAGGTTGCATTTGTATTCTGTACCATGTATTTGGCGACTTAGAATAAGTGAAGTATACCTATTTTGGGGGCGTCACATTAAATAAATAAATTAAAAATGGTTTATTGATTTAAAAATCATTTAAAAATTAGAAAAATATTTTAAAAATGTTTTAAGTTATAATTAATGACTTTTAATATTTTGATAATAATTTCATTAATATTTAAATATTAATGGTGATGATTTAAAAATGATTTTAATTATTTTAAAAATCATTTAAGTAGAATATTGATGATTTAAAAATATTTTAAGTTATTAACAATAACTTTAATATTTTGACAAGTATGTCATTAATATTTTAATATTATTAATTATTAAAGATAATGGAATTAATTAGTATTTAAATAATTTAAAAATGATTTTAGTGTTTGAAAAATTATTATAAATTATAATAATTGTTTATAAATTATTAAAAGCTTCCGAAAAATATTATAAATGATATATGACTTATCTAAAATAATAATGAAGCTTTGAGACTGAGTTTAAGTGAGAATCAATATGTAAATTGTCTAATATGGTGACCAGTACATCGAAATGAGACCGAAGTCCAACCAGACCGAACTAGTTAGACTGGATAAGTGTTTATATAGGTTATAAATGTGACACACCCAAAATAGGTATACATCACCCATCTTGAGTCGCCAAATACATGGTACATAATTTAAATACAAACTTCTTTTATACAGTACAACAAAACGTAGTTGAGAGTTTCAACACGGATAATGTCTCGTAGAGAGTATCCAAACTCAAATAAAGTCCTCATTATAATTATTATCACACTATTTCACTGAATAGTGAGGACTACTAATGCAAACAGCTGGACCATCACTCCGTTCCCCGACTAGTCCCAGCTATATTCTCATTTCCTAAAGAGAACAATGAAAACAAAGGGTGAGCTCAACTAGCCCAATAAGAAATATTATGACTAAGATAATGCAGAATAAATTATCGTTAGCCTTCAACAGTGTTAAACTGATAAAATATAATAAACATCAAGTTTAACTGTAGCGGAATAAGCAATCCATTAGAAGAGTCAAGTAGAGTATGATATCTACTATCTTCTATGATTTAAAAAGTTTATCATCAATTTTATCACGAGACTCGACAATAAATAAACCACATCATCGAATCATCCCTGCACTACGGGCCAAGGATATTCATGTAATCATCAATGGTCATGATTATACCGAATAATCCCTGGTCATAATCATACCAACAACTGTCCATCAATGCACTACAGGCCAATGATGATTTTTACCACATCATTTGTAACACTACGATCACGATTATACCGAATAATCCCTGCTCAAAATCATACCAATCAATAGTACATCTATGCACGTAAGCTACAGATGACTTTTATCACAATATAAGCATGAGGATGATGACAATGATATAAGAATTCAATTAAAAGAAATCAAATGATAAATTTTTAAAGATTTATAACTTAATTTATCCAGAATCCAATAATGTCCAAATTGTCAACATGATACTGCTTTGTGGAGTAAAATTCAAGAATAATATTGTATCAAAAATGATTTGGACATCAAAAAATCAATTTTTGTCATGAATAATTCCCCGGGTGAATAGTACCCGAGTGAATAGTACCTCGTGAATAGTACTTCGGGAATAGTACCCTATGAATCGTACTTTGTGAATTATACTCATGAATAGTACTTTGTGAATAGTTCCCGTGAATAGTACTTTGTGAATAGTACCCCATGAATAGTACTTTGTGAATAGTACCGTAAAAATGAATACTACTCATGGACAGTACTCCAACATGAAAAGCTTAAAATTTAACAAGAATGTGTAAAAAATATCCTTATGAAACAAATACTAGATGAAGCGCAAATTTCAAGGATATTCTACTAATTTCACGGAGTATAGAAGCAATACTTTAACAAAATGAGGGTATAATTAGGAATACGAGACGAAATAATATTACTCATATACTACAGAGTATGGAAGAAAATATTATTCCTTATGAATACTGAAAAAAATAATATCCCTTACCTCAGAAGAAGACAGGATACTAGAATAGTGAGGTAGCATAATTCTCTTCTACTTTCTCTCTAAAGCTTCTCTCTCTATAGCTTCTCTTTGTATAATTGTTCTTGTGAGTCTTAGTGAATTGGTGAGAATGAAAGAAGAATGAGCTTCTATTTATAGGAAAATATAGTTTCGATAATTGCACGTTTTGGGGCATAAAATATTACAGTATAATACCTTCATCTTTTTCTTCATTTTTAATTTAGTCCTGCAAGTATTATCAAACTTGCACCACCTCCCCTAATAGTAAATCTTGTGAATCAATAGTACAATCATGTGAATCTATAGTACAATTATGTGAAAAAAATAATTACAGTATAGTACCTTCATCTATACCTCCATTTTTAATTTAATCATGCAAGTATTATCAATCTTGCACCACCTCCCCTAAGAGTACATGCATGTGAATCAATAGTACACACATGTAAACAAATAGTTATAAGCATGTGAATTAATAGCAATTAATTGCTCATTTATGCGATTAATTACCCGATTGGTCAATATAACCTCCAGACATCCATTATTATCGAAATAGATATCGATTTCCACTAACACTAATAATCCCAACATAATGGAAATATCAATTTCATCTTTAATCAATACGAACTTATTCATCATTAATATTATAACTCACAATATTTAACATCCAGATCATTCCCAGGAAAGAGGGGGCTTTCCGATAAGGATTTCTCACTATTGGCGCGCAACTAGGTGACCAAACCTCTCCTTGACAGAACTTTCTAGACATTGTCAATATTGTAAATAATAATATGAATAACTTTGTCGTCTCAATTATTGATTTAATAATATAAAATATTATGCAGATGATAGTGTGACAATAATTGAATCAATAATATGAAAGATATTATGCAACAATTATTGTTGCAATAATTGAGTATAACTAAGTGACTTCTCACGTAAGCATCAATAATCAATACCGTGTGCTACTATGCAACCGCGCGTATTACTGTACTTTTACCACCGGGTAGTTCAACAGTTTAACGATAAAACTTTCGCCGTTATTTTTATAAAAAGATAATTTTGTCGTTTTCTAACTACGACAACACTTTCGTTGTGGGGTCCACCAATGATTGTCTTGAGTCGTCATTTAATATTCCTGTTAAAATGAATATTCCCCGACCAATCGAATATTATATAACCACTTGCTTACTTTGCAAAATTTATAAATATTACCCACAACTATAACATTATATCAAATCCACACCATAATATTCAAAAATATATTTCGAGAAAAATTATTCTTTATTCATAAAATTGGGGATCTTACAATAAACACTGATATGACTATGTGGTAATGTGACTAGGAGAAGTATTGACTGTAAATTACAATATTATGTGTTGTGATTTATTGTGCTAATTGTAAGACCGATATTGTTCGTATAGGTCTTTCAAATGCAGATAAGTATATTGTGTAGCAGTAATCAACGTGAAAGGCAAGTTTCCTAACTCAACCTTGAGTTATATCTATTTAAATCCTATGGTGGTTAATTATTGTTGATTAGACCACGTCCAATAATTTATTGTTGATTATTCGCAGTTAGTGCATGTTTATTAATTCAAATTGAATTAGTGATTCAGATAATATACTTGTAGAATAACTGTGTTGGATATTCACATCTGTAGAAGCTATTATTGATTTCAAATAGTGCAGTTAAAATTCTGTCTATTGTTTAATCGTATTAAAACATGTCTTAGCTAATTATTTTGGCTAGACGAACATTTGTTAAAACTTGATAGGTTCGAGAAGAGAAGAGAAGAGAATTCAATTATTATTAATAGATCAATGCCAATTGTTTCGGCTAGATCGAAAATGAAAACTTGATAGGTTTGAGAAGAGAAGAAAAGAGATTAGTTATTGAAATCATTGTATTTCGTTGTTAAATCAAATTCTAATTCAAAGATTGAGAAGGACAACCTTTTATATATAAAGGGAACATATTTGGTCGTATATTCGGCTATTGCGCGCATTTTGAGTATTATGCATAATATAGGGTATAATGAAGCTGATCACTTTATATACTTGCAGAGGGGTATGATTTAATCTTTATGGTTATCTGATACACCTGGGTATATTAAAGTCAAAACTTTGATAGTTACTCGAGAAGAGAAGTTCAAGATCCAATGGATCGCTCAATATAAATCTGGAAAACATTCCACTTTGTTATTGCGTAGAATTGATACTTGATTATTCATTAGAATGTCATAGAAACTTTGAAAGCGTTGTACTATTTCATTATCAAATTATTGTGTTGCCTAGAATGCGAGAAGACTTGTTATTGATTAACGAACTGTTCAACTATTTCAAAGTTCCCCGAACTTTGGTGTCATTCTATCAAAATAGATAGTCTATTATTCTGATACTTATACATTCATTGTAGATCTTAACTTGTGGGGCAAATCTATTGCTCACCCTTTCTAAATAAAACATTTCACCTAGGGAAGAAGAGGTCAGCGGGTCCAAGAAGAACAAAGGCAAAGGCAAAATGCTGGAGTAGTTATAATGAACTTATTATTATGTTGTATTTGTAAACCCTTTTTGTATATCTAAGGGGTATGTTTGTAATGTTAAGGTTAGATGACCTGGGACTAATGTATTAACAATCTCTGTTAATGACTTATGTATTACTATTTCTATATGAATAGGTAGTTAGATGTTATTATATTGTGAATCGTGAGCACCAAACTCGGGGGTCAGGTAACCCGGATTTGGGGGTGTCACAGGTTGGTATCAAAGCTGTAGGTTGTAAACCTTAAGTGGGGTGGGGAAATCCTTAGGATTATAACCATAAGCGAGATATAGAAAACTCATTTAGAGTTCTAAGTGAGGGATTGTCGAAGTACATCAATAGTGAGATATGTGGACACATAGTGTGAGATGTTTGTACTAATGAAGTACTAATCAATTTGTTTAACTGATTGTAGGATGTCTGGAGAAGATGAAATGAGTATGTTGATGCTAGCGGCTGTAGCACAAATGCCAGTAGCCGAGGTGCTAGCGCAAAGTGAGTTAGTTGAAGAGGTGGGAAAAGATGAACATATGGTCAATCTGGGGAGCGATCATGACGATTATCCCGAGATGTATCTGAGTGATGATGAGTTGGTAGAGTTCGAGCCAGCTAAGGTGGAGAAAGGGAATGAGACCAAAGTTGGAGAGAAGGATCACGAATATGCAGAAGTTCAAGAACTCCGGAGTAAAGTGTTTCTCTTGGAGGAGTTATGGAAGACGGAGCGAGTGTTACGCGAAATGACTGAAGAACGAAGTGAGCTAAAGGCGCAGGTGGAAAGGATGAAGACTGAAGGTGGTGGATTGTCTGAAGGAACGATCAAGCAGAAGAAAGGCAAGAAAAAGAGGGACAACGACAACCCTAATTCTGAAAATTCAAACCCGAAGAAGAAGCAAGTCTGTAGCAAGTATGGGAAGACTCACGCGGGAGAATTCATGATGTGGAAGAACGTGTGCTTCAATTGTAAACAGGAAGGACATATTTACCTACATTGTCCTAAGCCAAATATGTGGAAGTATTTTTCACGTGGGAGAATGGGTCACAGATTCAATAAGTGTCCCAGTAAGAAGAAGACCGGAGAAGGGAGTGGACGGTAGATAGCTTAAGTATAAGTATTAATATCTTTTGATAGTAAAAATGCTATTAACGGTTGTAATATCGAGAGTGGTGTGTAAGCATATGTAAATATAAATATGTTTGTATGAATGAAATCTTTATTTTCTATATGAATATAGGATTAAGATTAATTTGTATGTTCTTAAAACTCATACTTATGGTAAGTTAATGACTCATAATTATATGAAATATTTTGAACCCCTCAGCGAGTGGACGCCAAAGGTCTGACTAGGATAAGTTCATACACTCATATAATTGTGGCAAGTTCTTGAACTCATAAGTGTGGTAAGTTTGACGAACTGGTAATAGCTATTTGAAAAAATGGAAAAAAATGGCAACTTTTTGTGTAAAGTTGGAGAATTGCTACCTTTTGTGTAAAGTTGTGCTGTTAATCCTAATATTATTTAAAAAGGGGATAGTAATATGTGTTAAGTACTAAATGTACTATGTGCTATTTGAATAAATAAGCGATTATATGAGAATTATGTGTTAAATTCTTATTGTGATTAAGAATTTGTGTACAGAAAGAGAATTAATATAAGACTTTTATTTAAATAAGATAATGCCACCTAGACGACAGAATCAAAATCAAAGAGAAGAACAGTCAGTGAATAATGAGGGAGGTCAAGCTGAACCGATGCAAAATTTTGCAAATATGATAGCCAAAGCTATGGGGAATAGAGCGCCAGCAACAAGAGCAAGAAATCAGTTAGCTGATAGATTGGCTAATTTCAAGGAATTTAAAGCAGTAGGACCGCCAGAATTCAAGGGGACCCAAACTTGGGTCAAAGAGATGGAGAAAGCATTCATTGTTGCACGAGTGGCAGAAGAGCAGAAGACAACTTTTGTAACATATCTGATGAAGGGAGAAGCTAATTAATGGTGGGAGACTAATCAAGCGAGAGCTGGTACAACTGTGTTGACTTGGACAAGATTCAAGGAGTTGTTCTTTGACAACTACTTTTCGTCGAGTATGCAATCCAGGATGGAAGTCAAATTTTTAGAACTGAAGCAGGAAAATATGTCAGTTTTGGAGTATGCTACCAAATTCAACGAGTTGGTGAGATTTGCACCTCATCAGGTGGACACAGAGGCGAGAAAAGCGAGAAGATTCGAGAATGGACTGAAGCCAGGGATATTCAACAAGGTAGCGGTATTGCAGATCAATACATTTGCCACTTTAATGGAGAAAGCGTTAATTGTTGAAGGAGGGAGCGAAGCTGCGTCTCGATTTCATCAAGAGAAGAAGAAGAAGACAAACGATGGAGGAAGCAGTGGTGGTAGTAACCCTAACAGGAGAAAGTGGAGTGCAAATACCCAGTCGGGTAACAAGACAGAAGGGAATAAGAAAGGAGGGGAGCTATGTGCTACATGTGGAAAAAATCATTCAGGAGTATGTCTGAAGAAGAAGGGAGTTTGTTACAAAAGCGGACAAGAGGGGCACATGTCGCCCAATTATCCCAATCCAAAGAAGATATAAGGTTGCTTTGCGTGTAGATCTACTGATCATTTGGTTCAGAACTGTCCGAAGAGAAATTCTGAGAAGGAAAGTGGCAACAAGGGACCTGGTAGTGGAACCATGGCGATTTGAGGACCTACTCACCCAAGAAGACCATCGGCTCGTGCATTCAACATGACAGTGCATGATGCAGTGGCTGCTCAGGAGGTCGCAGCAGGTAAAGATTTCGTCTAGAAATTTTATTACGCAAGTATTATGAGTTAGATACTACTATGAATTGTTTTCTTTTATAAGATCCAAGTCACCGGTTATAATTTGAGACACAAATTCATATTGTGTTAACAAAAATTGAATTGATGATACAACTTTAAAAGATTTTAGGGAGTAAGGAAGCGGTGATTCTGAGGACGGAATCCTTTTAAGGAGGGGTGAATGTGATAACCCGGGATTTTGAATAATCTGAATTTCACGAATAATTTTTTTTATTTAATATTAATATTGATTATCAATTTAGTGACAAGTATCTGTGATATGAGTCTCGAAAAGGGGTCAATTTATGTATTGACTAATAAATTAAGAGTAGAGTTGTGCTTAACAGAGAATAGAAACCCTAACCCTAAGTTCGGATAGGGATTCGATAGAAAATATAATTAAAATAGTTATATTGATGAGTGCGTGTTTGTACTGTATGGTATTATTGATCAATGATTGATCAGGTAGGGTAAAATATTAGTAAACCCTAATAAGGGATTAGAAACCCTAATCTCAAGATTAAAAACCCTAATGTATAGTTAGGAACCCTAATCGAAAGCTGGGAAACCCTAATTTTTAATTTGGGAATCCTAAACCCTAATTAGGAAACCCTAATCTTAATTAGTAAGCCCTAAAGTGATTAGTAAACTTTAATGTGTTTAGTAACCTATAATATAATTAGGAAACACAAATTATATTTTAGAAATCTTGATTTTCTATTTTAAAACCGTAATTTAGAAAATCCTAGAAGCTAAGGTTGTAAAACCTAAGGGTTAGAACCTTAGGGTTAAACCCTAAAGGTTTGGTCAATTACCAAGATGCCATTAAAATTTTATGTTCAAAGTCCAAAATACCCTTTACTTAGATTTTTAGTAAAAAGATTTGCAAATCTAGTGAGTCATCACTTAATAATTATCTCATGTGCTACAAATAAGCTCCAATCTTATCCAAATGGACACCTAGCATGCTTAGATTCATTGCATCTAATGATTATAAAAGATTAAGAGAAAGAAAGTTACCAAAGTTTGCTTAATTGCTATCTTACTCTCAACAAACTCTCTCTCTCTCCCAACCTCTGAAATCCCTAAGTGAATCAGTCACTAACCAAGCCTTTAGATCACCAAAATCAGTTAAAGAGATCAAGGATCAAAGATTGGACAAGAGAGGTATAAACCCTAACTCATAGTTTGATCTTGTATGCTAAGAAAATTTTTGTGTTTATATGTTTAGATTCATGCTAGAAGGTGTTTTAGGATGATCTATGATGATCCATCATGGATCCATAGCATCAAAGTGCCTTAAAATGGTGTTTTTCAAAAAAAAAAATTGTTCTTGAGCTTGAAGTGTGGTCTGACAAGCTAATATCAGGAGCCACATATTCTTCTCTATTTATTATTTTTCTTGTTTTATGTTTTGGATTGGTAGTCTGGTATGAGGTCTTTGCTCTGCAAGTGAAATCGCAGTCAGTTAAGGTCTATATTTCATTTTATTCGTGGTCAAAACCCATTGACCGGGCATGACCAGTCAAATTCTGGGTAACCAAGAAATGGTTTTCCAGCGTTTGACAACTTTTTGCAAGGCCCATATCTGACAGTTATGATGTTGTTTTTTGATGTTGTTGTAATGTATTTATAGTCGGTTGTCTAGAGTGTAGATCCATGCCTTAAGATCCTTTAAACCATCAACAGATTGAACAGAGAGGATGGTTAAACAAGGCATGTAGTGAAAGTAGTATGCACACAAGCCAATCATGTTTGATGATAAAGCATATACTTTGTAACAATCTTATTCATTTATTAATAAAAAGTATTAATTTATTAAAGGTTTTTAATTATCTACATGATGCTGTTTTATAATATGTGATAAGCCCATAGTTTTAAGCAATGCTTTTAGAATAATGATGATGATCATTCTAATGAGATCTAAATTTTTAGAAAGCTTAAAACTAAAATAGTTCCCAATCATTGGATTACTAAATTGGGGATTAGTGAATCCGGATAGATTGGTACATCGTTTGCTTGCTAATTGGATGAGGATGATTGATCTCATGATCATTTGTGTGGAGACACTAAAGCAAGTATGTAGGTGCTTATTAGAGAATAAGTTCATTCGAACGTTGGCTCGCTAAGGAATACCTAATGGAGTTTTACTTGCTGTTAATAGGAATTCTCAGTAGTGATAGTAAGACAAGTGATCCTTGGACTTAAGATCATCATAGTATCTTGTATATGATGAGTTATACTTTGACTTATTCCTTAAGACCCTTAGGGTATATCAAAGGGTATGCTTGGGTATAACAAGTTGTACATGGAGATAATATATGATCAATAAAGAATCTACCACTTCTAATAAAAGAAGAGAAATGTCCTATGTGATTCGATAAATGACAACCCAGTAGTCCTTGGCCAAGGCAGAATGAAATTAGAAAGGAGTTTCTAATTTGTATTATTTGGAGTTGTGCATTTAAGGATCAAAATACATATAATTAAATAAAATAAGACTTGACAGTAATTCCATGTCTTATATTTAATTGGGACATTGTATGGTGGAAGGATTGAATTATGCGGAACAATTTACTCAAAGGTTCTTTTATGATTAATGTTGAAATCTATATTATCTGGAAATTAGTTGATCGCTAGGAGGCTTATCCTATTGTAGAATAAATATTATTTATTTAAATAAATTAATTGTTTAATTTATTTATTTAAATAAGATTAGAATTGTTCTAATTGATTTACTCACAACTTAGGTTTAATATGGAGAACCTAAAGGGTCACACCATAAAAGGAAGAATAATTATTTAAGAAGTTAATGGCATAATCGTAATAATATATGTTATGTATATTTAATTTAATCTATGGTGATAGAATAAATTAAATAGCTTAATATTTATTATTTAATATTTTAGAAATATTAAATATAAATTAATAAGAGGAGTCTTATTAATATTATTACAATTATTATTATTATTTTAATTTCTAAAAGAGTTTAGGAATTAATTTAATATAAGTACTCTCATTTATTCCTAATTGGATTAGGAAGGAAAATTAGTTAAAGGAGTTAAATTAATTATCCCTAATAAGATTAGGGAGCCCCTTTAATTAAAAGGGTTTAATTAAATAATACCTTATTTTAATAGGGTTACTTGATATCTTTATAAGAGGAGTCTTATATCAGATATTAAGACTACGTGATATTTCCAATGGTTGGAGTGTACGCTCATTTTCTATAGAGATAGAAAAACTAGGGTTTAGCTAACCACCCATCTTCTTGAATTCTTCTTCTTCCTTGGTGGGTCACCTCTAGAGGCTAAACACTTGGGTGGCTAACGTTGATCAAAGGAAGGAACCAAACCCGGTGGATTCAAGTTGAACGTGAAAAGGATTGGAGGTGAACTTGTACCTGAGGAAGCTCGGATCTTCAAGGGTATGTTTCTTATTCATCCTTTTCGTTTAATTAATAATTGTGCATAAAGGGTGATCCGGGTATATGGTTTGTAAAATTTTAAACTCGATTTTTACACGTTTAAAACTTATTTATGCAATTTGATTACTTGCATACATGAATATTACAAACCTAACTTGATGTGGCATCGAGCCAAACCTTTATGCAAATTATTAATTGTTAAATTTAATATGTATATTGATATGTGTTTAGAATAATTTAATTGGGCATAATTTTATTGTATAAAATTTTTAAAATAAAACATTCTCGTTTCTGCTGGTGGATCCGTGTTATATTATATATAATATATGAATCATTAGAATCTTTCATTAATGTTGCAAGTTACTTAAAAAGGCCATTCACCTGAATATATTGTAATATATATAAAAACTAAGCCTTGATTTACACCTTACCTGTTAACCAACGTGATTGATTAGTATCCTATAACATATATATATATATATATATATATATATATATATATATACGTAATATTAACGTTCTTATAAACCGTGAAGAATCAGGATGAGCGTTTTGTAAGTAAAACCATTTACTTGATTTATGAATTGATTATATATATATATATATAATAATAATAATAATAATAATAATAATAATAATTTTATAATTAAAATAAAAGGTTTATTTTAATTTTAAAATTAGATTTCATGCTAACTAATTAGAGTTGGAATTGGATTCCATGATAACTAATCGGAGTTGAAATTGGATTCCATGTTTCCTTAAATAAAGGAGTTTATTTAGATATGAAATAAGATTTCATATTATTCAAAATAAAAGAGTTTATTTGTGAATAGGAAAAAGAATCGGACTTTCCTTAAGTAAAGGAGTTTATTTAGATATAAAATTAGATTTCATATTATTCAAAATAAAAGAGTTTATTTGTGAATAGGAAAGAGTATTCGTGGTTCCTTTAATAAAGAAGTTTTTTTTTTTTACATGGAATTGGATTCCATAATTAATTAAAATAAAGGAGTTTATTTTGATTAAAAGTTTTGATTAAAATAAAATAGTTTATTTTATTCAAAATTGGATAAATTAAAATAAAATAGTTTTATTTTAATTTAAATTTGGATTAAAATAAAGGAGTTTATTTTGATTCAAAATTAGATTTTATACTAACTAAATTTGCCCATTAAATGATATCAATATATATATATTAAATGGTTATTATTCATGAGATGAATGTTATTTATTGATGCATATGATGATGTGTATGATAATAAATGGGATTGATTATGGACTATCAATGACCAATGTGATTGGATTTTATTTTAGTTGGATGCATGATTGTATGGGTTTTATTAAATGGGTCTGCGTACCTCGTCTTCTCTAATTTTTTCTTAATGTAAATTCTATCTCCCTCCTATGTACTTCCCCTTGACTGCTGATCAAGGTTTCTATTTATTTTAAATAGTTTTGTAATAGGAATAGTTAGAATTAATTTTTGAAAAATTAGAGATCAAGGAGCAAGGAGCGCGTGAAGACCCGTTTGTAATGGAGCCCGGTTTAAATGTAATAGTTATATTTAAATATTAATTCTTGCACCCCTAGGATTTGACCTTTTGGTTCACTTGGTGGCTCTAGTGAACCAAACTAGAATAAAAGTCCATAATCAATCCGGGTAGAATATAGTATTCTATATGTGCATGCTTATACTATATATATTATATATTATGCAAACATGCTTCGCATGTTAATTAATATGACGCTTTATATTATATATATATATATATATATATATATATATGTGTGTGTGTGTGTGTGTGTGTGTGTGTGTGTATGCGCTGCTAAACAAGATGAGACAAATTAATAACAAACCCCTCAATTTTTATATTAAGTCCTAAGCGTTCAAAGATATTTGGAATATCGAGCGTCGCCTTCTAACATGATAAAATTAATAGAGTATTAAATATTTAATATGAGTTTGTTGTGTCACCACAAGGCAAGTATTAAGTATTTAAGATGTTAATTTATCACATTTGATGCTTATAAAGAAAATTGAACAATATTGTTTTGTTGTGTCACCACAAGGATGATATTTTTCTTTTTGAATATATGGAGTGCTAGGTTGGGACTTAACTTGGATAATTTTGATTCGGATGTGCCACCACTTGATCAAAATAATCTAAGAGGCAAAAGAAAAGGAGTTGCATAGTTGATGTAATTGACAAAAGTTGTCTACCTATTTATTTATATATAGTTTGTTGTGTCACCACAAGGCTATATACATTTGAAATGGGATCCTTATTCTCACTAGCAAATCTTTGATTAGATTTTGTTTAACTATATAAGTGAGGTAATATAGTTTGAAGAAAAATAGTGGGAGATACCAATTTAAAACAAGACCTAATTTATTTTGGTAATTAATAAAAGAATGAATGTTAAAATGTTGTTAATTACAAATTCATTTACGTAAATTTTACAATGTCTAAAATTACTATCATCTGCGAAGCATATTAGATGCTAAATTAACGGGCCATCAAATTAAATGGATTGGTTAAGGAATTTGAGAATAGTTCTCATGGTGAAAAGTTATCTTATGTCCTTAATACGTCTATCCTCAAGATGGTTTGCGACAATGCCTTTGAGGAAGACATTGCTACTTTTAGAAAGTGGCAAGATGATGCACGATTGGCTCGATGCATCATGCTCAAGGCGTCTATGAGTATGAGCTTGAATACGGCATGAAACTATGGATGCTTCTACTATATTCCCGCACATCAAGTAGTTGATGGTGAGGAAAGTAGGACTGATAGATATCGGATATCTAAGGAGCTCTTCCGATCTAGAATGGCCAATGGCACTATAAAGATGCAGATAAAAGTCCTTAACATTATCAATTTGATTGATCAATTAGACAACGAGTTTTGTCATGGATGGAGAGTTGAGCCAAGATTTGATCTTGCACTCACTCCGGACTCCTTTCACAATTGTTGTGAATTTTCATATAAATAAGCTAGATATCGACCTTCGTTGATTTGCTTAACATGTTGAAAAATGATGAGAGTCACTTTCCAACCAAGAAAGACCATGTCTTCTTGGTAGGGCCAAAGGATCTTCCGAAAGAAGAACGATTCAAAGAAGGTAAATAGAAAGGCATAAACAAAGGATAATAAGAACAAAAAGCGTCACGGATAGCAAAGGAGCTTGCTTCCACTTTGCAATAAGCCTGACACCTTTGAAAGAAAGCGTGAGAAGTATCTTGCAGAGGCTAACCAAAGAAGCTTAGTGAAGTTTCGGTTATAAATACAAATTTGTTCATGATTTAAAATAAAATTTTCTTTAAGTCAAGGTTCTACTTGGGTATTGGATACCGACTTTGGTTATCATAAATATAGATTTATGAAGGGACTAAGCAGAAGTAAAAAGCTAAACAAATATAAGTAATCCTATATTTGGAAATGAAGCAAAGGTTGCTGCATTAGCCATAGAAACTTATAGTTTAGCATTGCCTACGGGAAAATCTATTAAGTCAATAAGTTGTTATTGTATTCCAGTTCTCGTTGGAAACATTATTTTCATTTTGTTGTTGGACAATGAAATTTGATATTATAATTAAGAACAATTGTTGTTCTATTTATAATAATAATGTTTTGTAAAGAACTGAAATATTACTTAATGGATTTTGTATACTTGACTTACGTGAAAATAATTTTGCAAATTGAACAAACTAGTATATGAAAAGGAGATAATCATTCAAAGATTTAAATCTATGTATTTGATGAAATACAAGTGTGAATTATTTGAAAAGTTCAAAGAATTCATAAGTGAAACAAATTGACAAAGTATTAAGATTCTTTGATTAGATCAGGAATAAATACTTGAGCAATAAGTTTCTAGATCATCTCAAATGGTTTTCTCATAATGGACACCTCATGATACGTAATAATTGATTGATGTATCCGAAAGGAAAAATCATACCTTGTTGAACATAGTACGGTCCAAAATGATTTTACCGACATTCCAAAGATCCTTATAGGATCATGTCCTAGAAATGGTTTGCATATCTACGAAAAGGTAACCTCAAAATCCATTGCCCCAAGACTCCATAAAAGTTATGGATGGGAGGATTCCTAATCTTAAGTATGTTAAGATAAGGGGTTGTCCAACTTATGTGAAAATGTTTCAAGGATAAGCTTGGGACAAGATTTGACATGTACTGATTTGTGGGACATCCTAAAGTAAGTTTAGGGTATATGTTCTATAATTCTACTTAGCAAAAGGTGTTTGTTCTGAAACACGCCGCTTCTAAGATAAAGGTGTTTATCATTAAAAGGGGCTAGTGGGAGGATAATAGATCTTGAAGAGTTCAAGAACCATAAAATACTATAAGTCAAATAAGAGGAACTTTGTAGATGAACCTATTATACCACAACCAATCGTAAATCGAATAGTCACCAAAGATACAGGAGATATGGATTCATCATAGATGATGATGATGAGGTACACATCATAGAAGATGATGATCCGATTACATCGATGAGGTAAGTGTTGTAGACACTCGAGAGAAATGGATTGAAACAAGTTTCTCAAATATGGAACATTCGTTTTGATGAGGCAATCAAAAGAGTTTGATTTTATCAAAATAAGAATGAACCTAGTGTGTACAAAAGGGTCGATTGGGAGCATCGTGACATTCCTAGTACTATATATTGATATACTACGGATAAGGAATGACATACTAATGCTACAATCAGTAAAGATAAAGTTGTCTAAACATTCCTCCATGAATGATTTGGAAGAGTATCTTAATTGGGGATATAAATCTATATAGATAGATTTAAGAGGATACTCGACTTAACCCAAGGAATGTATATTCATTTGATGCTAAAGTCATTTAGCATGGCAAACTCCAAGAGATGTCTCATGTCGATGAGCTATGGAGTGTATCTCTCTTAATAGTCCCCACAGACTCCTGAAAAGAGAGGTCGCATGAGTGACAATCATGTATGCAATGAAATGTACGAGACATGATGTTGATCAATCATATTATGGAGAAGTTCACTATGAGTAAGTGAAAAACATTTTAAAGTGCTTAACCGGCACTAAGGATGTGATCATATTCATGGTGGGTCTAAATTAAAACTAGAGGGCTTAACAGACTCAAGTTTTTCAGACAGACCAAGACGACAGAAAAATCCACTTTAAGGTAAAGGGTTACCTTGAACAGTGGTGCAGTGAATTGGAAAGGTTCCAAACAAAGAAAGAGTTCTTTGGTTTAGTGATAAAGACAAAGTATATAGCTATAAATGAAGTATTGCAGTTGATTGTTTAGATTAAAAGTTCATTCTGAGAACTAGGAATAGTTCCTAAGTCTCATCTTGGATCTAAACATGTGTTGTGGCACTTACATTTGATTATTAGAATCATTGAAAGATGGGAAATCACTATAGAGATAGTGGACTCTCATGAACAACATTACATATCCATTAACTAAAGCTTATCGAACAATGGGATAATCGTCACTTAGAGAAAAGAGTATGAGATACCATGACGATTGGCTTTAGTGCAAGTGGGAGATTGAAAGTAGTATGCACACAAGCCAATCATGTTTGATGATAAAGCATATACTTTGTAACAATCTTATTCATTTATTAATAAAAAGTATTAATTTATTAAAGGCTTTTAATTATCTACATGATCTTTGTTTTATAATATGTGATAAACCCATAGTTTTAAGCAATGCTTTTAGAATAATGATGATGATCATTCTAATGAGATCTAAATTCTTAGAAAACTTAAAACTAAAATAGTTCCCAATCATTGGATTACTAAATTGGGGATTAGTGAATCCGGATAGATTGGTACATCGTTTAACTTGCTCATTGGATGAGGATGATTGATCTCATGATCATTTGTGTGGAGACACTAAAGCAAGTATGTAGGTGCTTATTAGAGAATAAGTTCAATTTGAGCGTGGCTCGCTTAAGGAATACCTAATGGAGTTTTACTTGCTTTGTCGATAGGAATTCCTATAGTGATAGTAGTACAAGTGATCCTTGGACTTGAGATCATCATAGTATCTTGTGTATGATGAGTTATACTTTGACTTATTCCTTAAGACCCTTAGAGTATATCAAAGGGCATGCTTGGGTATAACAAGTTGTACATGGAGATAATATATGATCAATAAAGAATCTACCACTTCTAATAAAAGAAGAGAAATGTCTATGTGATTCGATAAATGACAACCCAAAGAGTCCTTGGCGGCGAGAATGAAATTAGAAAGGAGTTTCTAATTTGCATTATTTGGAGTTGTGCATTTAAGGATCGAAATACATATAATTAAATAAAATAAGACTTGATAGTAATTCCATGTCTTATATTTAATTGGGACATTGTATGGTGGAAGGATTGAATGGTACGGTAACTATTTACTCAAAGGTTCTTTTATGATTAATGTTGAAATCTATATTATCTGGAAAGTCGTTGATTGCTAGGGAGGCTTATCTCTATTGTAGAATAAATATTAATTATTTAAATAAATTAATTATTTAATTTATTTATTTAAATAAGATTAGAATTGTTCTAATTGATTTATTCACAACCGATTTAATATGGAGAACCTAAAGGGTCACACCATAAAAGGAAGAATAATTATTTAAGAAGTTAATAGCATAATCGTAATAATATGTTATGTATATTTAATTTAATCTATGGTGATAGAATAAATTAAATAGCTTAATATTTATTATTTAATATTTTAGAAATATTAAATATAAATTAATAAGAGAGTCTTATTAATATTATTACAATTATTATTATTATTTTAATTTCTAAAAGAGTTTAGGAATTAATTTAATATAAGTACTCTCATTTATTCCTAATTGGATTAGGAAGGAAAATTAGTTAAAGGAGTTAAATTAATTATCCCTAATAAGATTAGGGAGCCTTTAATTAAAAGGGTTTAATTAAATAATACCTTATTTTAATAGGGTTACTTGATATCTTTATAAGAGGAGTCTTATATCGGATATTAAGACTACGTGATATTTCGATGGTTGGAGGTACGCCCTTTTCTATAGAGATAGAAAAACTAGGGTTTAGCCAACCACCCATCTTCTTGAATTCTTCTTCTTCCTTGGTGGATCACCTCTAGAGGCCAAACACTTGGGTGGCTAACGTTGATCAAAGGAAGGAAACAAACCCGGTGGATTCAAGTTGAACGTGAAAAGGATTGGAGGTGAACTTGTACCTGAGGAAGCTCGGATCTTCAAGGGTATGTTTCTTATTCATCTTTTTCGTTTAATTAATAATTGTGCATAAAGGGTGATCCGGGTATATGGTTTGTAAAAATTTTAAACTCTGATTTTTACACGTTTCCGCTTATTTATGCAATTTGATTGCGCACATGAATATTACAAACCTAACATGTAGATCATGGATACCATTTTTGGAAAACCTAGAAACCGGTTGAACAATGATTCTGACAGGGTTTAACTGGAATGAATTTGGAACATGTGATGTAGTTGGTATGATTTGTGGTTATAGTTATGTTCTATGACATGTGGACTATAGAGTTGAACCATAATAACACTTAACTAATGGATAGAACCTAGATTAATTTGGCCTGGAAAGTACCTAGTCGAACTACCTGGGTTTCTGGAAAACCCAGAAACATTCTGACAGTGACTTTAGAAGCTTAGATCTAATTGTTTGTTTGTTATATGACCAAGATGCTGGATGGATATTGTAGTGTTACATTTCCACTACACGATCAGAGTCTAAGTTATCCCAAATCATGTTTGTCTTGAGAGAATCACGAAGATCGAAACGAAAGAAGCTTGAACAACGATACGTATCGGTGTTCTTGAGGCTAAGAATACCTAAGACGACAGAAAGTGTCGCTATCGGCCATTAGCGACGGTTTAATTAATTTTTATTTTCTAAATTTCTGAAAAATACTTAAAATAGAAAATAAATTCTAAAAATTTCAAAAATGGCTTTAAAAATTATTTTTAATTCTGAAAAATAACTTTTAATTAATTAGGACATATTTCCTTAATATTTATAATTATTTGAATATTCATGATATTTAATTTATTTAATTAATGTATTAAATAAATTAGAGAAAAATGATTTAAATATTATAAAAATCATTTTAAATAAGAATAAAGTGTTTAAAAATATTTTGAGTTATAAAATGTAACTTTTAATATTTTTGAGTAATTTTCATTAATAAATTAATATTAATGACATTAGATTTATTTAATTATTATATTAAATAAATGAATTAAAATGGTTTTATTGATTTAAAAATCATTTAAAATGAGAAAAATATTTTAAAAATGGTTTAAGTTATAATCAATGACTTTTAATATTTTGATAATAATTTCATTAATATTTAAATATTAATGGTGATGATTTAAAAAGATTTTAATTATTTTAAAAATCATTTAAGTATAATATTGATGATCTAAAAATATTTTAAGTTATTAACAATAACTTTAATATTTTGACAAGTATGTCATTATTATTTTAATATTATTAAATATTAATGATAATGAATTAATTAATATTTAAATCATTTAAAAATGATTTCAGTGTTTGAAAAATTATTATAAATTATAATAATTGTTTATAAATTACTAAAAGCTTCTGAAAAATATTATAAATGATATATGACTTATCTAAAATAATAATGAAGCTTTGAGACTGAGTTTAAGTGACAATCAATGTGTAAATTGTCGGATAGGGTGACCAGTACACCGAAATGAGACCAAAGTCCAACTAGACAGAACTAGTTAGACTTGATAAGTGTTTATTGTAAGACCCCGAAATTTTTTTAAATAAAAAGGAATTTCCTTTATTTATTATTTTGAAATAGTAAGGGTTGATTTGATTAATGTGGATAGTTAAGGGTTAAATACGCAAATATTTCAAAATAAGCAAGTGGTTATAAAATATTCATTGTTGTTTGGGGAATATTCGTTTGGTCGTGGAATATTAAATGCGGCCATATTAAATGCGGTACCGATGTGTGGGCCCCATAACGGAGCGATTGGATGAAGAAAACGACAAATATAAGTTGTTTAAAAATAACGGCGTAGTTATTCACAGTTAACACTATTGGAATACCGGTGGTTAAAACACGATGTCTGGCGTTGTTGCACGTGCACAAGAGCAGTATTGCACCAATTATTAAAGGCACTTTACTCAATAATGGTTACGATAATTCTTTATTCGATTATTTTATTTTATTGAGTTAATAATTGTTGCGTTGATATTTTATATTGCTATTGTTTCAATAATTGTCATTACACAAGATATTTTTCATTATCGAAGCAATAATTCATATTATCCTAATAATATTATTAGATAACATTATTGGCAATGTCTAGAAAGTTACATCTAAGGAGAGGTTTGGTCACCTAATTGCGTGCGATGAAGGAGAAATTCTTATTGAAAGCCCCTCTTTCACAGGAAGCTGCACAGTTGTCGATATTGTGATTACGTAATATTATTTATGAATAATTAATTATTGATTCATATGATGAGGAAAATATTGATTTTATGTGGATATAGATGGAGAAAAGTTTAATGTGACAATTGTTGAAAATTGAAATTTTATCTTTTTACGATAAAATAATTCGTTTAAATATATTATTATATTTTAATAATATAATAATGGTGATATTTTTACAACGAATGTGGGATATATGATTATCTGAGGAGGAAGAGTATTTTTGTTGCAATAAATGTTTAAAACATGTTAAACATGTCGGTTGGACCCCATTTATTGACTAAAATTTGATTATAGCACAGTAAAATCGACCGTTTGTGGATTTGGTCAATTTCTATTTGGAATTTGGAAAAACTTTCTTACAGAAAGTTGTAGAGAATTGAATTTCCTACAAAAACTTGCGAGATTCGATTTTTATGATGAAAAGGCTATTTATTATGAATTATTGAAGTTCAAAGCTCAAAATAATTGATTTTTGTAAGTTTTAATTATTTATTTTATGAAAAATGTTTTTATCATTTCTTTCTAGAAGGTTGGCATGTGGGAAATGTTGGGATCTGATTTCCAAAGAGGCGTAGAAATTTATTAATAATAATATATTTTATTAAATTTTACGCTTTGGTGTTCTAAGCAATTTCTATAAATAGGGTGCTTAGGTTAGAATTGAAAATCACACGAAACTGAAGTTTTCTCTCTCTATATTATCGGCGTATTCTTGTGAGTATTTTGAGTATACTTTGAGTATTGTTAGGCGGTGCAAGTTCCTTGACACTATATCCTGTGTTTTAAATAAAAAATCTTGATCTTTGAGGTAAGGATGTTATTTTCTTCTCAAATGATATTATTTCTTCAATATCATTATCTTTGAAATATTAGTTGGAACTTTTTATCAAATTTGGAACTTTTTTTCATGTCGGGTTACTATTCATGAGTTACTATTCACGAGTTACTATTCATGAGTTACTTTCATTCACGATTACTATTCACGAGTACTATTCATGAAGCGTGAAGATGTTTTTTTGGAATTTCTATCTTTTGGTGTGAGTTACTATTCACGTATCTGCCTATTCACGATATCTGACACTATTCAATAAAAAATAAAATTTCTTCTTTTAAGTCAAAATATCTATTCGGATACTAGCTTTGATTGTATCCATGTTTTGATCATTCTTGAATTTTACACCACTATGATTATTTTGAGGTATTTTTTGAACATGGATAAAACAAAATACGAATCCTTAATCCTTAATCCTTGTCATTTTGTTTCCTTTGGATTTGTTTCTTTAAAATATTTTTCATCATCCTCGGTCTTAAATGATGATATTATTGAATATCTTTGGCACATGAGTGCAGATGAATGATTTCTGAAGAATATCTTTTTGCACAGTGCAAAGATGAGCAGTGTTGAGATGAACATGGCCATCGATTAATATCTTTGGCTCATGAGTGCAAAAGATGAGCAGTGTTTAAATGAACATGACCATTGATGATGAATATCTTTGGCTTTAGTGCAAAAGATGAATATTTGATTCGGATGTATATTGATTGATGTTACGGGGATAAAAGATAGATGATGAACTTTTAAATTCATACATAGAAGATAGTAGTTTGCATTCTCTACTTAACTCTTCTAATGAATTATTATTTCATTTGCGAATATTGATTTAAAATTTGTTGTCTATTGTATTCTATTAGATTTTCCCTGTTGAAGACTAACGATAATTTGTTGTATATTATCTTAGTCATAATATTCTTCTTTGTGCTAGTTGAGCTCACCCTTTTCCTTTTTGTTCCATTTTTTCTTCTTAGGAGGCGAGAATATAAGCGATGCAGTGGGGGTATGGAATGAAGGTTTTAGAAAGAATTGTTTAGTAGTCCTCACCATTTTGTAAAATAATGTATCAATAAATGTGATGAGGATTTATTTGAGTTTAGATATTATCTAGAAGATAATATTTGTATTTAAACTCATAGTTTTCTTGTTGTAATAATAAAGTTGTAGTTGTTTACATACCATGTATTGACAACTCGAATAGGTGATGTATACCTATTTTGGGGGTGTCACAGTTAGGTATCGAGCTTAGGATATGATCTCTGGCGGAGATCGGGAATAGAACTAGGAGGAGGAGAGGCGAGTAAATCCTTCGCTAGTGTGTCCTACCTAAGCTTATTTGTTAGTTAAAGTCGATATATAGGGATATTATGTGATATATTGATTTCCTTAATTAACCCTTGTTTTATGATGGTGTTTTGAGAATGTCGATGAGAGAATATTAACAATGGAAATGAGACCGTGGAGACGCTCATACTCACCAATGAGGAGAAGCGTGCAACAGTTGGTGGCAATGTTCCTCATGTGAACAACACCATTGAAGCGAGATGATGAGCGAGGGAATGTTTAGAAGTTTTTGCGATTCATGCAAAATCGAATGAGGGAGACTTCGTGTTCAAAATACGAGGAGGAAATGATAGCAATTCACGGGTTGTCACAACCCAAGCGATTCAAAGAGTTGGGACCACGAAATTTAAGGGAAAGCCGAGATCCGATCATGGCGGAAACATGGGTCAAGCAAATTACCAAGATATTCGATGTCTTGGGATGCGGAGGAATAGAAGGTTCCATTCACCACCTTTATGTTCCGTGGCGAAAGCGGAGACTATTGGTGGGAGTCGTGAAGCGTACCCATCCACCGCATTTTCGGCATGTCTTGGGAAGCGTTTGAGAAGCTATTTAATGACTAATACTTTCACGAAAGTGTTAAATCATATGAAGGAAGTGGAGTTTATTAGATCGAGCGAGAACAACATG
This sequence comes from Panax quinquefolius, assembly GCA_020205615.1. Classification (NCBI taxonomy): domain Eukaryota; kingdom Viridiplantae; phylum Streptophyta; class Magnoliopsida; order Apiales; family Araliaceae; genus Panax; species Panax quinquefolius. The sequence goes on from CM035166.1 coordinate 80,393,516, forward strand.
GCGGTGTCTCGATCGAGGCAAAGTTTGCGAGTTATCGGTTTGCACCTCATTTGGTGGAGAATGAGGAACGTATGGCGGATGTTTCTTAGAGGTTTGAAACCCGGCATACGTCGATATCTCATTTCTCATAAACTTTCTCTCTATTCAGATGTTGTAAGCGAGGCTCAATTATTAGAAGCGAGATAACGAAATACTGTCGGTTGAGGGACCACAACGAGATCGTACGAGAGATAGCGATCAACGAATAATGATAACCGGCGGAGAAAAGCAGACGGACAAAAATGGTAACCACTCTGGTGGTAATCATGGCCATGAAAAGCGAAGAAGCGAGTCGGGAGGAGATTTTAAAAGAGGAGATTTAACAACGACCATATGAAGGCGAGCGGTCTTGCGTGATGGCGGTTCTAAGGGAGGAGAACGACCACCGGTCATATGCTACAAATCACGGAAAAGAGGACATATCGATCTAAAAGCGCCCTAACAGTTCAAGGTATGTTATAGTTGTGAGAAAGGAAGGACATATCGCTCGAGATTATGCAGGTAGCGAAACCTAGTTCAGTGAGGATTTGCGGTGACACAAAAACATCCCGAGAAAAGTCAAAGTCAACGATTCCTGGAAGAGCGTTTGTTGTATTTGGTCATAATGCGAGGAACCCAAACGAGGTGATCACGGGTAAGCTATTTATAAATTCTTGCGAAGTTTATACCTTACTTGATACCAAGTGCTACCCATTCATTTATCTCTCCTGCATGTGCTCAACGTTTAAACTTGACTCAGGAGAAATTAGACTTTGACCTATCTGTGGAAACTCCGTTAGGAGAAACTTTCATCACATCCACTTTGTTTATAAATCTTGTTTGATTCAAGTTGGCACCATCACCTTACACCGTTGACCTTATCTCTTTAAAGATACTTGCTTTTGATGTGATTTTAGGGATTGATTGGTTAACTACTCATCATGCCAAAATTGATTGTTTTAAATAAGGTTGTTAGTTTTCATATTCCTAACCAACTTTGTTATGCAATTCAAGCAACTAAACCATTAAAATCAATCAACATGTCATATCTAATCATAAAGCTATTCGTTTATTGAAAAAGCGGATGTCAAGCTTTCTTAGCCCATGTTATGGATTTGAATAAAGACACGTCAAATTTGAATAATATTCTGTTGTTATTGACTTTCTGACGTATTTCTGAAGAACTTCCGGTCTACCCCATAGCGTGAAGTTGAATTCTTTATTGATCTTGAACTTTGGTACAAAGCCCATTTCTAAAACCCCATATCGAATGGCTCTATTGAACTTGGGAGTTAAAGGTCCAACTACGAGGAATTGTTGGAGATCGGTTTCATTAGTCTAGTACATCTCCTTGGGGTGCTCTGTTTTATTTGTAAAGAAGAAAGATGGGAGTATCGACTTTGTATTGACTATCGGAATTGAACCATGTCACCATCAAGAATAGGTATCCTCTACCTCGTATTGATGACTTGTTTGACCGATTCTGCAAGGGCACAATTCTTTTCAAAAATCGATCTTAGATTACGGATATCATCAATGAAGATTAGAATCGAGGATATTCAAAAGACGCCTTGAACTTCGGTATGGGCATTATGAATTCTTAGTCATGTCTTTCGGATTGACTAATGCTCCTGCGACTTTCATGGATATGATGAACCGAGTATTCAAGGAATATTTGGATCGATTCGTTGTTGTCTTTATTGATGACATCCTCATATATTCCAAAAGCCGTGAAGATCATGAGCACCATTTGATCTTTGGTACTCCAAAGGCTTCGTGAAAACCAACTATATGCCAAATTGAAGAAATGCGAGTTACGGCATGAGGAAGTAGCATTCCTTGGGCGCGTGGTGTCAAAACATGGAGTATCTGTTGATCCGTGAAAGATTGAAACAATACTGAAAGTTAGAGCAACCAAAATCGGTGGTGAAGTCGTAGCTTTTTGGGCTTAAATTGGTTATTATCGGAGATTAGTGGAAGGGTTTTCTCAAATCGCTACTCCATTAACTCACTAACTTTCGGAAGGATACAAAATTCGTTTGGAGCGAAGAATCGAGAAATGTTTCCAAGAGCTTAAGAGGAGACTTATTTGGCTTTGTTCTAACAATACCATCTGGTTCGGATGGATTTGTTATCTCTGATGATGCTTGAGCAAAGGGTTAGGATGTGTTCTCATGCAACGTGGGAAAGTCATAGCCTATGCCTCACGACAACTTAAAAGAGTATGAGAGGAATTATCCTACTCATGATCTAGAGTTAGCGTGATCGTTTCGCACTAAAAATATGGAGGCACTATCTATATGGGGAGAAAGTGGAGATATATTCGGACCATAAAAGCCTTAAATATTTCTTCACTCAAAAAGAACTCAACATGCGGCGGCGTGACGTTGGCTCGAGCTATTGAAAGACTACGACCACACTATTCATACCATCCCGGTAAAAGCAAGCGTGGTAGGCGACGCGTTGAGTAGAAGATCATATCGCGAGGACGAAAAGTCGATGATGTCAAGTATACGCGTAGAGCCAACTTTAATAGAAAAAGTTAAGGTTGCTCAAGCCACCAGGCCGGAGCTGATCGTATGAAGAAGAAAAAGTACAAGAAGGAGCTATTAGGGCGAGAATTGATGAAGAAGGAATACTTGAGTCCACTCTAGACTTTGTGTTCCTAACGACTCGATTTGAAGTACAAGATTATGATGGAGGCACACAATCGCCATTTGCAATCCATCTGGAAGTACTAAAATGTATAGTGATCTTGACATACATTTTGGTGGAACAATATGAAGAGAGAGATTGCAAAGTTTATCTCGATGTGTTTAACTTGTCAACGTGTAAAGGCGGAGCATCTAGTACCTAAGGGTCCGTTGCAACCACTTGAGATTCCGAAATGGAAGTGGGAACATATTACCATGGATTTAGATTCTGGGTCTTCTCTGGGTTTCTCAAGGCATCAATGCTATTTGGGTTATTGTTGATAGATTAACCAAGTCCGCTCATTTCTTGCCGATATGGAGACTTATTCCTTGAACGCCTTGCTAGTATATGCGTGAATGAGATTGTGAGGTTGCATGGCATGCCGGTATCCATAGTTTGGATCGTGACCCAAGATTCACTTCAAGATTTTGGGTTAGCTTGCAAAAAGCTATGAGCGCAGTTTTGCGATTTAGTTCGGCATACCATCCCCAAACCAGACGGACAATCGAGAGAGGACTATTCAAACTCTTGAAGATCTATTAAGACTCGTGTCCTGAACTTCAAGGGCGGTTGGGATAAGTATTTACCATTGGTGGAATTCTCCTACAACAACGATTATCGAGCAAGTATAGGTGTGGCTCCATTGAAGCATTATATGGGCCGAAAATGTCGTTCTCCAATATGTTGGGATGAGGTGGGTGAAGCAACATTGTTGGGACTCGAGTTAAATACGTATGACTACCGAAAAGATTCAAATGATTCGACAACGTATACAAAGCGGCACAAGATCGACAAAAGAGTTATGCGGATCTTCATCGAAAGGGCGTGGAATTTAGTGTAGGGGATCATGTATTGTTGCGAGTTGCTCCATGGAAGGGAGTTACAAGATTTGGGAAGAGAGGAAGCTCGATCCACGATTTATTGGTCCATTTCAAATTCTTGACCGAGTAGGAAATGTAGCCTATCGACTTGCGTTACCTCAAAGGTATGTCTCGTGTTCATAATGTGTTTCACATATCGTACTTAAGTAAATATGTGAAAGACCCAAACCATGTTATTGAGTTAGAACCGGATTTGAGATAGCCAAGACTTAACGTATGAGGAGGTACTGTCAAGATTTTGGATAGGAAGGAGCATGTCCCTACGCCATGAAAGGTCATACCACAAGTTAAAGTTTTGTGGAGGAATCATGCTTATAGAGGAAATGACACAGGAATTGGAAAGCGGAAATGAAAGCGAGGTATCCTCACCTTTTGAAACACACAGTATACGTCGTCAATTTCGAGGACGAAATTTCATAAGGAGGGAGGTTGTAAGACCAAAAATTTTTAAATAAAAGGAATTTCCTTTATTTATTATTTTGAAATAGTAAGGGTTGATTTGATTAATGTGGATAGTTAAGGGTTAAATACGCAAATATTTCAAAATAAGCAAGTGGTTATAAAATATTCATTGTTGTTGGGAATATTCGTTTGGTCGTGGAATATTAAATGCAAATATTAATGCGAAATGATAATGTGGGCCCATAACTGGCGATTGGATGAAGAAAACGACAAATATAAGTTGTTTAAAAATAACGGCGTGGTTATTTACTGAATTAACACTATTGGAATACCCGGTGGTTAAAACACACGATGTCGGCGTTGTTGCACAATGCTTTACGGTATTGCACCAATTATTAAAGGCACTACTCAATAATGGTTACGATAATTCTTTATTCGATTATTTTATTTTATTGAGTTAATAATTGTTGCGTTGATATTTTATATTGCTATTGTTTGATAATTGTCATTACACATTATTTTTCATTATCGAAGCAATAATTCATATTATCTGAATAATATTATTAGATAACATTATTGGCAATGTCTAGAAAGTTACGCTCTAGGAGAGGTTTGGTCACCTAATTGCGCCGATGAGGAGAAATTCTTATTGGAAAGCCCCTCTTTCACAGGAACCTGCACAGTTGTCAATATTGTGATTACGTAATATTATTTATGAATAATTAATTATTGATTCATATGATGAGAAAATATTGATTTTATGTGGATATAGATGGAGAAAAAGTTTAATGTGACAATTGTTGAAAATTGAAATTTTATCTTTTTCTGATAAAATAATTCATTTAAATATATTATTATATTTTAATAATATAATAATGGTGATATTTTTACAACGAATGTGGGATATATGATTATACGAGGAGGAAGAGTATTTTTGTTGTAATAAATGTTTAAAACATGTTAAACATGTCGGTGGACCCCATTTATTGACTAAAATTTGATTATAGCCTGTAAAATCGACCGTTTGTGGATTTCGGTCAATTTCTATTTGGAATTTGGAAAAACTTTCTTCTGTAAAGTTGTAGAGAATTGAATTTCCTACAAAAACTTGCGAGATTCGAATTTTATGATGAAAAGGCTATTTATTATGAATTATTGAAGTTCTGAAGCTTTGAAATAATTGATTTTTGTAAGTTTTAATTATTTATTTTATGAAAAATGTTTTTTATCATTTCTTTCTAGAAGGTTGGCATGTGGGAAATGTTGGGATCTGATTTCCAAAGAGGCGTAGGAAATTTATTAATAATAATATATTTTATTAAATTTTCTGCTTTGGTGTTCTAAGCAATTTCCTATAAATAGGGTGCTTAGGTTAGAATTGAAAATCACACCAAAAACTGAAGTTTTCTCTCTCTATATTATCGAGCGTATTCTTGTGAGTATTTTGAGTATACTTTGAGTATTGTTAGACGGTCTGCAAGTTCCTTGACACTATATCCTGTTTCAAATTTAAGAGTAAATCTTGATCTTTCGAGGTAAGGGATGTTATTTTCTTCTCAAATGATATTATTTCTTCAATATCATTATCTTTGAAATATTGGTTGGAACTTTTATCAAATTTGGAACTTTTTTCATGTCGGGTTACTATTCATGAGTTCTTATTCACGAGTTACTATTCATGAGTTCTTATTCACGAGTTACTATTCACGAGTACTATTAATGAAGCGTGAAGATGTTTTTGTGGAATTTCTATCTTTTGGTGTCGGAGTTACTATTCACGTATCTATCGGCACTATTCACGTATCTGACACTATTCATAGAAAAATAAAATTTCTTCTTTTAATTCCAAAATATCTATTCGGATACTAGCTTTGATTGTATCCATGTTTTGATCATTCTTGAATTTTACACCACTATGATTATTTTGAGGTATTTTTGAACATGGATAAAACAAAGTACGAATCCTTAATCCTTAATCCTTGTCATTTTGTTTCACCGGATTCGTTTCTTTAAAAATATTTTCATCATCCTCGGTCTTAAATGATGATATTATTGAATATCTTTGGCACATGGTGCAAGATGAATGATTTCTGAAGAATATCTTTGGCTTTTAGTAAAAATGATGAACAGTGTTGAGATGAACATAATGGCCGATTAATATCTTTGGCACAGTGGTGCAAAGATGAGCAGTGTTTAAATGAACATGACCAATGATGAATATCTTTGGCACATGGTGCAAAGATGAATATTTGATTCGGATGTATATTGATTGATGTTACAGGGATAAAAGATGAGCGATGAACTTTTAAATTCATACATAGAAGATAGTAGTTTGCATTCTCTACTTAACTCTTCTAATGAATTATTATTTAAAGCATTGCGAATATTGATTTAAAATTTGTTGTCTATTGTATTCTATTAGATTTTTCCTGTTGAAGACTAACGATAATTTGTTGTATATTATCTTAGTCATAATATTCTTTCTTGAGCTAGTTGAGCTCACCTTTTCCTTTTTGTTCCATTTTTCTTCTCAGGAGGCGAGAATATAGCGAGTACGAGTCGGGGTATGGAATGAAGGTTTTAGAAAGAATTGTTTAGTAGTCCTCACCATTTTTGTAAAATAATGTATCAATAAATGTGATGAGGATTTATTTGAGTTTAGATATTGTCTAGAAGATAATATTTGTATTTAAACTCACAGTTTTACTGTTGTAATAATAAAGTTGTAGTTGTTTCTGTACCATGTATTGACAACTCAGAATAGGTGATGTATACCTATTTTGGGGGTGTCACATTTATATAGGTTATAAACACTCATACGACTATGTGGTAATGTGAGTAGGAGAAGTATTGACTGTAAATTACAGTATTGTGTGTTGTGATTTATTCTGCTAATTGTAAGACTGATATTGTTCGTCTAGGTCTTTCTAACGCAGATAAGTATATTGTGTAGCAGTAACCAATGTGAAAGGCAAGTTTTCTAACTCAACCTTGAGTTATATCTGTTTAAATCCTATGGTGGTTAATTATTGTTGATTAGACCACGTCCAATAATTTATTATTGATTATTCGCAGTTAGTGCATGTTTTTTAATTTAAATTGAATTAGTGATTCAGATAATATACTTGTAGAATAACTGTGTTGGATATTCACATCCGTAGAAGCTATTATTAATTTTAAATAGTACAGTTAAAATTCTGCCTATTGTTTAATCATATTAAAACATGTCTTAGCTAATTGTTTTGGCTAGACGAACATTTGTTAAAACTTGATAGGTTTGAGAAGAGAAGAGAAGAGAATTCAATTATTATTGATAGATAAATGCCAGTTTTTTTGGCTAGATCGAAAACGAAAAGTTGATAGGTTTGAGAAGAGAAGAAAAGTGATTAGTTATTGAAAACATTGTATTTCATTGTTAAATCAAATTATGATTCAAAGACTGAGAAGGACAACCTTTTATATATAAAGGGAATATATTTGGTCGTATATTCGGCTATTGCGTGCGTTTTGAGTATTATGCATAATATAGGGTATAATGAAGCTGATCACTTTATATACTTGCAGAGGGGTATGATTTAATCTTTATGGTTATCTGATACACCTGGGTATATCAAAGTCAAAACTTTGATAGTTACTCGAGAAGAGAAATTCAAGATCCAACGGATCGCTCAACATAAATCTAGAAAACATTCCACTTTGTTATTGCGTAGAATTGATACTTGATTATTCATTAGAATGTCGTAGAAACTTTGAAAGCGTTGTACTCTTTCATTATCAGATTATTGTGTTGCCTAGAATGCGAGAAGACTTGTTATTGATTAAAAAACTGTTCAGCTATTTTAAAGTTCCCCAAACTTTGGTGTCATTCTATCAAAATAGATAGTCTATTATTCTGATAGTTATACATTCATTGTATATCTTAACTTGCGGGGCAAATCTGTTGCTCACCCTTGCTAAATAAAACATTTCAGCTAGGGAAGAAGAGGCCAGCGGGTACAAAGGCAAAGGCAAAATGTTGGATAAGTTATAATGAACTTATTATTATGTTGTATTTGTAAACCCTTTTTGTATATCTAAGGAGTATATTTGTAATGTTAAGGTTAGATGACCTGGGACTAATGTATTAATAATCTCTGTTAATGACTTATGTATTACTATTTCTATATGAATGGGTAGTTAGATATTATTATATTGTGAATCGTGAGCACCAAACTCGGTGGTCAGGTAACCCGGATTTGGGGGTGTCACAGTAACATCTCACAAAATGCAATTGGGATCAACTTCTGCATGAATACATGACGATCGTGACTCTTGAATCCATAAATTTTCAATTGCTCAACCTTACAACAACGTGTTATGTTCGACGCACATCCATCTGGGAGCTTCAACCCACTAACTCACTTACACACGTCTTCAACTTGTTTCTTAGTAAGACAGAATGGAGCTTTAGGTTTCGTAGTATTAGGGCGAAGCCACAATTCTGACCTAATGTTCAATGCCTCCAAATCTTTTCGAGCATTGTCATTGTCTTTGGTTTTACCACTCGCAAATAACACGGTGTAAAACAAGTTCTCGAAAACATTCTTTTCGGTATGCATGACATCTATACAATGACGAACTGAAAGTGTGCCCCAATACGATAACTCAAACCATATAGGCAAGTGTGTCCAATTATGAGTCTTCCCGTACCCGGTTGCTCTCAATTTACTATGTTCCTTCCCCGACAAAGGAAAATCAAGCTGGTTCAACCAACCCAAGACCTCACTACCCGACAGCCGACCAACAACCCCCTTCTTCTCTATCTTTCTATTGAACTGTACATACATCTTTCTGTAATTGTGATCAATAGGCAAGAATCTACGAGCAGTTCCAAAGAAACTACATTTCTGCCCATGTTGCAACTGGTTGCCTTGCACATCCCCCATACACACTGGACATGACAGTTTCCCGTGAGTTGACCAACCACTAACCATCCCAAGAGTCGAAAAGTCAGTGATAGTCCATAACATGGCTACATTCATCACAAAATTCTCGTATATCGATTTATCACACATCTGGACCCCTTTCTCCCACAACATCTTTAGTTTATCCACTAATGGTCGAAGGTACACATTAAGGTCTTTTGTAGGACTTTTATCCCCCGGAATGAGTAAAGTCAAAAACAAATACGGATCCCTCATGCACATTGCCAGTGGAAGATTATAAGCGACCATAATGACTGGCCAAACTGAGTACGGCTGGCTAAAATTATTAAAAGGGTAAAATCAATCAATAGGCATGCCAAGCCTAACATTCCTAACTTCTTCTGCAAACTCAGGATAATTTGCATCAAATCTCTTCTATTCATCTCCATCCGCTGGGTGAGTCAGCTGACCAGGCACGCCATCCCTTGTTCGATGCCAACTCATATGTTGAGTCGTATGAGACGAAATGAATAGCCGCTGAAGTCTCGACGCAAGTGGAAAGTATCTTAAGATTTTCCTGGGAACATGTTTCTCCTTCCCCCCATGTTTTGTAACCTTGTAGCGCGGTAAGCTGCATATATCACATTGTCCCTTATCTCTATCCTCCCCATAGTATAACATGTAATCCTGCTCATAAGCATCGATTTTTTGATACCCCATATTTAACCCCTTGACCATCTTCTTCACTGCGTAATAATTCGCAGGAAGAGTATGATCCTTGGGTAAGAACTGTTAAATTATAGCAAGCAAATCATTGAAACCTTTCTCACTACAGTCGTGCTCATTCTTGAAGTATAAGAGCTTCGTCTCTGCAGAAATATTGGTGTTCGTATCATTTCTCGAATACAACGCGACCCCAGAAGCAGATAGCAACTTGTAAAAGGCAGCATCTGTATCATTTGGCACTTGCTTCACACTGCTTGAAGAATGTTCATTTTCAGCCCAGTCATAATTAGTAGGGCCATAAGCATCGACCAACATCTCAACTGGATCATAGTTTTCGACATATGAATCCCAAGGAATTGGTTGTTCCACAATATTTTCAATCACTTCTGATTCCCCGTGATGAGTCCATCCGAAGTACCCATCCACAAATCCACGGGAAAATAAGTCGAATTTAATCTCGTCGACTTTCTTCCAAATCAGGTTTTTACACTTGACACACAGGCATCGCATCTTCCCGTTCGGATCATCCGTATGTTCTAGTGCTTTGTTTAAGAAATTTAACACCCCAACACGATAAGCTGCGACTAATCCCCTCCCATCACTAGGTATCCTACGGAACATCCAACTCCGGTCGGCTATCATTTTTAACTACATAGAAGACGGATTCAGTTAATTTGGATATTTATGCATGAATTAGATGTACCTAGTATCTCCACTCTACAGGACATGGATAAGGCTTCTATCCCGTTATTGGATGCGTCTCGTCACTAGTGCAAACACAATGACTACATTTCATTAGTTTCAAGAAACATTTGGCAACACCTCCCCATGATCTCCAAGCACATGAAACAGACTAAGATAACTTAATCTTCTCTCAATGCACTCGGAGAACATATAGAGAAAACAGTCGAAAAATCCTCAATATAACAAAAAAATACTGTTTCGTATTGGCACCGGCCTAAGTGAGAGATGTAACATCCAATAACAGTCCCAAACTGGGGACTGTTCGACATTAACTCCTACTGAGTGAATGCCAAACGGGTTTCTAAGTTTATTGAAATTTGTGGCAAACTAAGCAAATGTTACTTAGTTTATTTTACCAATGATGATAAACTAAGTAAGTGGTACTTAGTATATGAGAATTGTTATTTGGAATCTATAGAGACTACTTGAGTCGGCAATCGAAAAAAAAAGGGTCATAGTTCATGTTTGTGTCCTATACTCGAATAATAAAGTTAATTGAATTACTGCAGACATTCCTCACTATTCCATCATAACAGATGACAACATCCCGAAGGAGTTTCATTAAGCTATTGAACAAAGTTTCAGGTTAAGCAACCCTCTAAATGAACGAACGATCACTTCTCAGCTAGGAATGAATCATCGCCACATACGAGTCCAATCCATGACATAGATTGGACCCATATGGGGAGATGATTCATTCCTAGAAAAGAAGTGATCGTTCGCTCATCTAGAGGGTTGCTTAACCTAGAACTTTGTTCAACAACTTAATGGCACTCCTTCCGGATGTTGCCATCTGTTATGATGGAACAGTGAGGAATGTCTGCAGTAATTCAATGAACTTTTCAATTCGAGTATAGGACACAAATAGGAACTACGACCCCTTTTTTTTTAATTGCTGCCGAGGAACCGATTGGAGTACTATTAGCTGCAACTGCTATATCAAAACCTGCATACAAGAAATAGTACATATATATACGGAGAATATTATTGCATTTATTGAAAATTGTGGCAAACTAAGCAAATGCTACTTAGTTTATTTTGCCAATGATAAACTAAGTAAGTGGTACTTAGTTTATGAAAATTGTTATTTGGAATCTATAGAGACTATTGTTCGACATTCACTCCTATTTGTCAAATGGATTTCTAAGTTTCATATTATATATATATATATATATATATATATATATACCTAATTATTGAGTTTATTGAAAATTGTGGCAAACTAAGCAAATGTTACTTAGTTTATTTTGCCAATGAAAAACTAAGTAAGTGCTACTTAGTTTCTGAGAATAATTATTTGGAATATATATGAAGACTACTATTAAATTATTTTATTTTATAAAATATAATTGTATTTATTATTATATTATATTATATTTTATTTAATTAAATTAAATTTATTTTATTTTATTACATTTTAAAATTTGTTAAATATTTTTAATTAAATTTAATTTAATTATTAAATTAAATTAAATTTGTTTTGTTTTATTCAGTTTAATTTAATTTATTATTTTATTTTATTTTTGTATTATATTATATTATCTAATTTTTAAAATTTATTTAAGTTTATTATTAAATTTTCATTTATTTGTTTAATTTTTTAATTAATAAATATTATATTTTCTAATATTTTTAAAATTTATATTATAGTATATTATATTATCTTATTTTAAAATATTTATTTTTAGTTTTTTATATTTTTAAAATTTTATTGTATTTAATTAAATTTAATATACTTTATTTTATTTTGTATAATATTATATTATATTTTATTAAATTAAATTAAATTTGATTTATTTTATTTTATTTATTTTATTATTATTTTTTATATTATATTATATTAAATAATTTTTTAACATTTATTTTGTCTAATGAACTAAATTAAATTAAATTTATTTCATTCTATATTAAATTAATTAAATAATACATAAATATATTTGTAGGGCCCACAAATTTTCAATTCTTGATTTACGATGAGATATTCCGTTGGGAATTCCGTGGGAAATATCAAATATCACATTCTTATACACTGACATATATGTTATGACCCAAATACTGTAATTGTTATGACCCAAACACTGTAATTGCACAAATACACTGTATACACTAACATAAATTTTAATTGCACAAAATAAATCCCAATTTCAGCAACATGCAAACATTTGCAGAAATTAAATTCAAATAATCCCAATTTTTGCAAAACAGTTAACTACAACATCCACTGATTTGCATAATTATAGACAAAAACATAAATTGCATAACAGAGGATATTCAATAACACATATTCAGTTCCCGTGATATTCAATAAATTGCATAACAGAGGATATCCCAATTTTTCTCAGTAACACATGAACAACTTTAGCAAAATCAACAACTCAAATCTGCAAAATATATTTAGTAATATGTAATCATCATTTAGGATTACTTACCTTGAATTAAAGGAGGAGAAACGAGGAAGAGAAAGGTGGAGCCACGATAAACTTGCTACCGTACGTCGCCGAGTTGCCGAAAATGGTGGCAGTGGCCGAAAATTAATGGGCAGTGGCCGAAGGTGAGATGAGAGCTGAGAGAGAGTGAGAGTGAGGAGAGAGAAATAGAAATGAGAAAAATGGGGCGATTGAGCATAGGGAGCGTCTGATTAGGTTTTATAAATTATTTCCGACGGACTTTCTGACGGACATAATTCCCTCGGAATTATATTACTTCCAACGTAATTTCCGTCGTAAATAACGTCAATTTCGTCGTATTTATGTTTCGCGTTGGCGGGAAACTTGGCGCCAATGGGAGTATATAATTTCCAACGAAATTCCGTCGTACTTATCCCTATTTTAAGGGACTTATGTTCAACGAATTATTTCGTCGTACATAGCTTTATTTTGACAGATGTAAATCCGTCGAGACTATTTCCGTCGAGCTTGAGGGTTTTTCTTGTAGTGGTATGGATGTGGAAGTTGGGCCTCATGCAGAAGTAAAATACATACTTCCAAGAATTATGTAGGAGGCTTGCAAACATATACTTGGGTTGGCCCAATTTAGGAATATTGGTCTTTTAAGTAAAGTATGGATCTAAATTCTAAAAAGGCAATGCAACATATTTGCAAGCATACTTAGCATGGCCCAATATTTTAATATGGACTCTTGTTAAATTTAAAACACATGGAACTTTTATCTATTATATTCTATTTTAATATAAACTCTCTATTATATTTTAATATGGACTCTTGTTAATATTCTCTTTTATCTATCAAAAACATTTCTACACCCTTCTCACCACGTATAACTTTGAACCTTTTCACGTAAAGTTTGAACTACGAAAGACCTGATATCCCCTCATCAATGGGAGTACGTAGGCAGCCATGTGCAGTGCGGTCTAACCACTACAAAAATCAAAAAATCCCTTCAACAAAGCTCAAACTCCAATAAATATTTTCAGCCTTTCAAACCAAAGTTAGAACGACACAGACCTGATCTCCTGCACATACACGAGTACGTAGGCAGCCATCAGTGGTGCGGTGGGACCCTCAAAAGAAATATCCAAACCCAAACATCAAACCCAAGACACCAAAGAACAATCCTCCAAGTCAGCGACCCATGTTGAGAAGACCCAACAACACTTCAATGTCATTCCATCAAATCTGGCACAAATCTCAGAAAGGAAGAAATAACGATACACTAAGACAACCAGCAGCGAGAACCTTCAAAGAACCGACACCCTCAATCACAAGTCTTTATCAAATCAGAAGAAAGCCATCAACGCCGATTGGGAGAACAAGCCAGGAACAATGATTGAGGGTATCAAAGCCTAAATCCACTACATGTTCACCATCCGGTACAGAAGTAAAAGCCTCTTGCGATCTCGACATCTTATCAGCCCATCTATCAAAGCAACTATCCCAGACAACAAACAAGGTTGGGGCAATTTCAAAATTAGTGACAACCCAATATTGGAACCCTTACCACAAGACTAGGGCAATCTCAGAAACAACGACAACTCAACACTGGGGCATTTATCAACCATCCTAAAGAGGAAAATGCGCCAGTCAGCACCATCAGCATGGTACATCATCATCAAAGCTTCCCTCACATCATCCCACTGGCGATTCGGAAAAGGGAAGGAGTTTAAGGCGGGATCAAGCCTCTCATCAAAAGAAAGGAAAGAACTCCTGAAAGAAAACATGGCGATATAAGCTTGCCCCTACAAAAGAAGGGGAAAATTCTTAAGAAAGTCCTTAATTCAAAAGCAGAAGGCCAACGATGAAAGGTCTAGCAAATGAAATCTACATTATCAAACATGTTAACTTGCGTTAAGTCCTCCCAAGTCGAGGCCTCTACATCGAAGTTCAAATCTGGGCAGCGAAAGAACGACTGGCACCCTCTAGGGATGTCAGCGGCATTCAAGTCATCAGTTCAGCCGTGTTTGAAATCAAACGCTCAAGGAAATGGGGAATAAGCACCCAACAACAAAAGGAAACTCCAAATCACCTCAAAAAGGGTGAGACAGAGTCTAGTGAAGCAAACCTTGGAATATTACTTCAACGAATGTATCATGAAATCCGGTATTCTAAACCACTGACATCAATTCAACGTAACATCAAGATAATTTAGGGATACCACCGTTTGAGTGGGAACCGAAACAGTTTGGCGATGTCAGCGTAGTCAACTACCAGCAGGGTAAGCATCGTTATCAAACTACGAGCAGGGTAGACACCATTGTAAACTATTAGTATATGCATCGGGAAGGTCCGATGATTTTAGAACAGCATCCCCAATAGAGATGTAGAAAACATCTCAACTTATCTTCATCAAATAAGCATCGGCAACACCGACAAAAAGCCAAACTGTTGGAGACAACACTCACATAGGCATCAGCAATGATCGGTAAAGGTAAAGAGATTTGTGAAAACATTTTAACATTCATCATAACATTCATTACATTGCGATTTGCGATATACGAAATGCGATGTGCGTGTTGCAAAATGCGATTGGCCAAATGCAAAAAGCGAAGTGCGAAAGGCGATGTGTGATTTGCGAACTGCGATTTGTGAAAATATTTTTACATTCATCATAACATTCATTACATTGCGATTTCTATCATTAGAAATAACTTATCATATTTCAAATTTTTAGTAATCTTTATCATGTCCATTTCATTGCATTGCATGAACATGATAAAGAGGAGCATCTGTAGACACTTAAAATTTCATTTTCCTGTTACTAACTATGCAAGAGGACAAAAACGTCTTTTTCATACTCCAAAGATAACCATGGAGGACCACAACATTCATTCCAACCTCGGGAATAGCCCCGGGAGATCCAGTTTCCAACCCCGGAGATAACCCCAAGAAATTAGTTTCCAACCCCAGAGATAACCTCAGGAAAATTAGTTCCAGCCCCAGAGATAACCCCGGGGGAGCAAGTTCAATGCCTGGAGATAACCCTTGGAGATCAAGACAACCTTAGAGATAACCCTGAAGATAGTCAAAGTCAACATCAAGCTAACCTCATAGATAACCCTGAGAAAAGACCGCTACAACTGTGCAAAAATTGGAGATAACCCCGGGAGGGGCAAAATGGTCATTTTTCCAACTCAACTTCAACTCAAATCAAATACACTCATGTAGACTCAAATTGCTTCAAAAGAAGTCCCATAAGAACCATATCATAACTTCCGAGCGCAAACTACGCAAAATGGCTCAACGGCTTGCCTGACGGAAACCCGTAAATGCTATTTTGATCATGGACCCATCTTTCTGAATTCAATATAAGGCAAATCCTATGTCATTTCATAGCCCTCAGAAAGAGCTTTTTGGAATGGTATGGCACGCTTTCATTAGACTCCCGAATTCAAAGTTATGAAGGTTCGAGCAAACATCGCGTTATCCGAGTTCATGTACTTCGAGACGGAGGGACCCACATTGCCCGAGGCACCTTGGGCTCCCCCCTCTATAAATAAAGGGCTTGGGTGGCCATTTTGTAAAGAGAAAAGACGAGGAAGCCCTATCCAATTTGCTCTGTACACACTATAACTTGAGTGTGTTCTCATTTAAAAAACTTGTGAGCTTATATTTGGCTATTTTTTTACCTGAGGGAGCCGAGTGTTCATCCATTTAATGCTATTGAAGTCTTCTTTGGCAGTCCACTATAAACCTTCTTATATCATCTAAAGGCTTTTCCACACTTCTTTCACACATTGTTATTCACGTTGAGAGTCGTGTTGTGTGCGTATGCCCGAACTTTGGTTCATGGCTTTTTATTTCTTCCATATATATATACACACACACACACACACTAACATTGTCGAGTTATGTATCGATTGAGCCTGGATTTACATCCGGAGCGTTTATGTCTTTATATATATATATATATATATATATATATATATTTACATTCCTTTCTGGCCTGGAGTTTACTTCATGGCCTTTTATTGCTTTATTTACATTTCTGTCAGGCCTGGAGTTTACTTCGTAGCCTTTTACAGCTTTATTTATATTTTGCCTCTCCTGGAATTTACTTTGTGGCGGTTGATCGCTTTTACTGCTTTATTTATATTTTTCAATCCCCCATGGAGGTGCTTCGTGGTGGTTGATTGTCGGTATATATATATATATATATATATATATATATATATATGCAAACGAGGCATAACACTACTTCCAGATAATTGTACATTGACCTACACACACACACATTTATATAACATTTTAAATTGAAAAGTTGTGGTCACCATGGTAACATGGATGACGAGGGGTGCCTAACATCTTCCCCCCGCATAATTAAGCCCCCGGACCCTAACGAATCTCGATTTCATAGACCAGTTAAATAGTGTCACATCACTAGGTCAATGTGCAAATCTTTTCTCGGTTGTGTTGGTACAACCATTTAAAAAACTAACTGGCAACTCTTACAGTCCGCTCGTCGACATATACATGTCGAGCCTTTTCACAACTTATTTTTTCAAACAAATCTCACCTAACATGAGAACACCAAAAGACAACAACAGAAAAAGGACAAATAAAAATCCTGACGTCGACATTGAACATGATAGAACTTTAATGTTATCCAACCGAATTGTTTTGGTTCGGATTCCAGATTAAGTATGAACATCCCGAATATGAGAAACTTTTGTGCGCCAAAGGCGGATATGATGAACGAAAATATTGTTCTTGTATGTAGTATTGATCAATACAGGGCATAACGGGATGATCACCCCCCGTGCCTGTAAGTTATGATGGTTTGCAAATGAAGTTCTGTATACCTTTTCAAAAATTGAAAACAAAGTTCATAGTCTGTCGAATGCTCTCCATTTATAGTCAGTAACTATGTCGACGTCAGGATTTTTAGTTGTCCATTTTCGTTACTTGTTCTTTGGTGTTCTCATGTTAGGTGAGATTTGTTTGAAAAAGCAAGTGAAAAAGGTCCGACATGTATAATGTCGACGATGGACTGTTAAGAGTCGCCAGATGGGTTTTTAAATGGTTATACCAACACAACCGAGAAAAGGTTTTCACATTGACCCAGTGATGTGACACTGTTAAATGGGTCGGTGAAATCGAGATTCATTAGGGTCCGGGGACTTGATTATGCGGAGGGAAGGTGTTAGGCACCCCCCAACATCCGTGTTACCACGGTGACCACCACTTTTCAAGAAACTGTTATCTAAATGTGTGTGTGTGTGGGGGTCAATGTGCTGTTATTTGGAAGTGGGGTGAGGCCTCGTTCGCACCTATATACACATGGTTTGAATTTATGTAAAAATTCAGTATTTAGCAAGATATAGCAGTGAGGTTTTATAAAAGAGGTTTTTCAAACCCTTGTGCTCAATAGTAATTGAGACCTTTTACACTTCCATTTTATTAAGTGTTGGCTTGATTGATTTTATTTCCGAGATGCGAAGCATCTATAAGAAAATAATATAGAAAGTAATGCCGACTTCCTCGTGGGTATAAAAACCATCTGAGGAAATTCAGACACCGCAGATAAATTTAGAAGTCACATACAATGAAAAATGTCCATCACGGAACCGAATCTAGATCGATGGTGATCAATCAGCGATCACATGATTCCTAGGCGCACATGATACCGCAATTTGTATGAAAGCAGTAAGCAATTATATATATAAAAGCTTTGAATATATATATATATATATATATATATACAGACATGATCAGCTACCACGAAGCACCTCCATGGAGGATCAAAAAATGTAAATAAAGCTGTAAAAGCTATCAACCGCCACGGAGGAAACTCCAGGTGGGACGAAATTTAAATAAAGTTGTAAAAGCGATCAACTGCCACGAAGTAACTACAGGCATGACGAAACTTAAAGAAAGCTGTAAAAGCGATCAACCACCACGAAGTAAACTCTAGGTGAGACGATATATATATATATATAAGCAATAAATGTAGCAGATATAAAATCCAGGCTCATCGAACAGAGTTCGACAACAGTTCATATATATAAGTATATATATATAAAAGTAAGTAAACGCTCCGAATGTAAAATCCAGGCTCATCGAACAAAGTTCGACACACAGTTAATATATATATATATATATATATATATATATATATATAAAAGCGATAACGCCTGCATCAAGTTCAGGCTCATCGAACAAAGTTCGACACACAGTTAATATATATATAAGTATATATATATAAAAGCCAATAAACTCTCCAGACCGAAGTCTAGGCTCAATTGAGGTATAACTCGATAATGTTAGTCCATATATATATATATATATATATATATATATATATACAAATCAAATAAAACCACGATAGAAGTGCAGGCAAACACACGCAACACGACTCTCAACGTGAAGAAGGGTGTGTGCAAAGATGAATAGAAAGGCTTTAAAGTGTGTGAGAAGGCTTACAGTGGGCTGCCAAAGAAAACTTCTATATCTTTAAAGGGATGAATAATCGGCTCCCGCCGGTACAAAAGTAGCTATATGTGAGCTCACAAGTGTTTAAAATGAGAAAGCACTCAGTATAGAGAGAGTACGGAGCAAATTTGACAGGGCTTCCTCGCCTTTTTTCCCCTTAAAATGGCCACCCCAAGCACTCTATTTATAGAGGGGGCCATGAGTGTACCTCTGACCCACCGCAGTGTACACGAGGCTTCCTGGTTGCCAGGAGTTCTCGGGTCGCGTCGTCTCGTAATACGTGCACGTGGACACTATAATGTCCGCTCGAACTTTCAGAATTTCAATCCGGGCATCCGTTTGAGGTATATAGGACCTATTTCAGACCGCCGTTGTCGAGAGTTACACAATTGCATGGGATTAGAGGTTGTACGAAGTCGAAAAGACGGGACGGTGCCCTTTGGTCTTCAAGCTTCAAATTCTATTCGTTACCCCGTGTAATAGTCTCTCGGGAATAGTTTTCCTTGATTCTTGTGGGACATTGTTGTGTAGAAATGTATGTATGAGAGTTGAGATGACGTGATGTGGCATCAAGGTGGGGAGGTGACGACTTTTCCCCTCACCGGTGTTATCGCTGGTTTGGGCTGATAAAGTAGACGTTGCTCAGGGTTATCGCTGAGATTGGACTGCTGCAAGTGTTGAAGGTCCTCAGTGTCAGCTCTGAGGTGTGCCTATCTTCCCAGTGTTATTTTTGGGTCTTGTACTGAGTGCCTCGGTGTGAGTGTCGAGGTTGAAGCTGATTGCATGTATTTGAAACAAGCATTTCTGGGGTTATCGCTGGAACTACATTCCTTGGGGTTATCACCAAGGTTGTTAGCTGCTACTCCCAGTGTTGGGACTGAGACTTGATATCTCAGAGTTATCTCCGAGATTAATCGGTCTTCTTTGGTGAAATCTTCGGTATTAGAACTGCATGCCTCGGGGTTACTCTGAGGTTGGAACTGTTATTCCCGGTGTGTGTTCCGAGGTTTAAACTGAACTTCCGGTAGTATCCAGATTGGATGTGAGCTGTCTTCCAGGGTTATCTCTGAAAGACGAATCTGCCCTCCTGTAATGTCAGTGATAGGTGTGCAAAAAATTTTGAGTGTCTACAGATGCCCCACTTTATCATATTCATGCAATGCAATGCATGGGTAGGATAAAGAATCCTAGACACTTGAAACACAACATGATGTGAATGTATGATGCATGTGTTATAGCCCAACATGCTGGGGATGATCGCCAGATCCTTGTAGCTTCTACCGAGGATTGGCAACTATGACCCGATGGGATGTGTGATCCGAATATGTTAGGATGTTGACGTTGGGGCTGTCACCAAAGTTGTTAATCCTTGATACAGACTTAATTCCAAAGAGGTGCCTTTTATATGTAAGGCATCTATGGGGATACAACTTTGTCTGTTTGTGTATAACATATTCCATCATCAATCATCAATCATCCTCGATGATTCTTATCTTTCCTGGTTTGTATCGTCAGGATGTCAATGGTTCTGTTGGATTTACAGCCAACAGTATATGCTGTCAGGGTTGCCTGACCTTCGTTGATGTGTACTTCATCGATGTATGAATCAACGGATGAAAACCCTGTGG
Organism: Panax quinquefolius; assembly: GCA_020205615.1. Lineage (NCBI taxonomy): Eukaryota > Viridiplantae > Streptophyta > Magnoliopsida > Apiales > Araliaceae > Panax > Panax quinquefolius. The sequence continues at coordinate 80,414,398 of CM035166.1, forward strand.
GGGGGGGAACTGTCAAGGCTGCTTGACCTTCGCTGACGTGTGAATCAACGGCTGAGATGCATTGTAACCCCTGTCGGGGATCCGCTGGGGATTGTGAATACCAAAGTACATAATCATCGAATAACTCTTGATGCCTCGATGGGTTTACTTACCATCGGTTGAAATGACGTCAAGGTTTCTTGACCTTCATTGATATGTGCACCAATGGACAGCAATTCGTTGTAACCCCCGTCGGGGCATTCTTTTCATGAGTCTGCGTTGTAACCCTCGCCGGGGATTGTTTGGATCATCGCTGATGTGTGTGTCAACGACTGCTCATTGGACGGTTTCTTATGCTTCGTTGGATTTACCCGCTAACGGTCATAATGATGTCAAGGCTGCTTGACCTTCGTTGATATGTGTGTCAACGGATAAACATGTGTTGTAACCCCCGCCAGGGTTCTCTTTTTGAGACTGCGTTGTGACCCTTACCAGGGATTGTCTTTTTGAGACTGCGTTGTGACCCCCGCCGGGGATTGTCTTTTTGAGACTGCGTTATGACCCCCGCCGGGGATTGTCTTGAAATTAGGGTGACGACCTTGATTTGGTGACATTGGACCTGCGCAAGGTATTGCCGAGCGTGACTGGTAATATTTGAGATCATCGGCATAGTATACCCTGTGCCTAGGTGAATACCAATGAGTGATGTGCAGACCCAAGGTTCAATTTGAGAAGACCAGGATTTGTAAGCTATTCTGCTCAATCGCGTAGCATTTTTATTCCTGATTCGGCCTTCTTGGTCTGTGAGAACTCCTTTGCAACTCGAACTGGACCGACCCGGAGGGGTGGGACCCACATGTGGGTGCCACAGGTGCACCTGCTTCAGCTGAAGATGAGCCTACGACCAACCGTGGATGTTATAATCCTGGAGGTTGCTTTCATAAGTCATTTTCAAGTTACACCGGGAAAGAAATCCGAGAGTTCTTCTTCAGATCTGCTGAGTTCGGGCGACTTTCTACAAATTCTGTCACCGTACAAGTGTTCTACACTATCCTGGTAACGTATGCATGTATTTTTTTCCTATTTTTAACCGTTGGAAAATGACTTATCGCATAAAATGCATCTAAACACATAGTAGTGATTATGTATGCTCAAATGACTTGATAAAAAATATTCAACATAGTAAATGTTAGTATTAAACCATGCTGAACATAATGATGTGAAAAAATTTTACTTTTGAGACAGTCAAATTGGCATCTTTTTCTGCTATTTCTTATCCTATTTGAGGACAAATGAGCAAAAGGTAAAAAGGCAAAGTACTCATGGTATTGAGGTTAACCTTATGTATTGATGACTTTGATTTTTAATGCATATATTATGTATATGACTTTAGGAAGGTGTGCTACTGAATGGCCACCTAGTCATGCCTATGTGCATATGGATAGTCCTATTTACAAAGGGGACTATGGCAAAATTTTCCAAAATATAGGCATTTAATTTGTCATGCATTTTTAACTTTGTATGTTAAGGTAATACATGCATGCATGTAGTCATAGAATGCATTTTGAAAAGTTCTAAGTTAGAAAATACCACACTCTTTCTGAGGTGATTTGGAGACTTGTTGTTCAGATATTATGGATCTGGATCAGCCGAGTAGTTCCCGTAGGACCACTTCTGGTGTACGGAGGAGGGCTTCTGAAGTTCCTCGACCCCATTCTGTGAGACAGCCTCGTCGGTTGGTGGAGGCGGTGATACGTCCAGTCCGGGCTGATGTGCTGGACGTTGAGGACGAGGAGGAGGATGATCCAGTTGCAGACCCCATTCTTGCTGCACATGTTCCTCGTAGGGAGTTCCCTTGTATTCAGGTAAAAAACCTAGAACTTCTGGGTGACTTGAGTCGACATCCCTCGATGTATTTGCATGCTAACGAGGTATGATGTTAGGTCTTGATCTTCTTTCTTTCCTATTGATGAGGATCAAAAGGTTTTGATGTTGATCTGCATTTCATGTATGTTCCCGGCTTTACACAGTCGCAAGGAAACTGGTTCAGTATCCACTCCATGTACCAGGATCTTCATCCTGACTATAGAGCGATTGTGCATGACTGGTGATTTGGAGCATTCTTTTCCATCCTTCCTCGCCATTATCCCTGGGGTTACCTCAGGGAATTGTCTGAGCGATGATTTCATCAGACTCAGTCACTCCATTTGCTGGACTGTGAGGTGATGATGACGCTGATGGATTGGCAATTTATCACAGGTATGGAGTTTGGAGGGGCACCAGTGCCTTGCATGGCGGATATTACCCCTACTGCCGTCAGATCCTTGCTAGGAGTTTCGGCGGAGGCGCTCAAAGGTAGGACTGTCCGTATAGGTCCTTTGAGCATGGATGTTATGAGTGGGCTTTTGAGTGAGACCATGCCCAATGATGTCAGAGTCAGGGATCGCATTCTTCGACGACTGTTCCTGATGATCATTAGAGGCTGCTTTATAGCAGATAAATCTTCTATGGTGTCATTCGCTTTGATCAGTGCCACACGTCATGTGGAACGTATTGGAGATTATGATTGGGGTTCCTACACCTTTGCCTATTTCCTCAGGGGCATGCATATGTGCTCGCAGGGTTTGACTGAGGCTTGGTTTGGATTTTACCCATTTCTACTGGTAAGTATTTCTCTTGGCGTTTCCCATGTATAGGTTAATAGTGTTACCGACCGTAGATATTTGCCTTTGCGTTGGTAGTTTTGGGCCTATGAGAGGCTTCCATGTTTGCACCCTATGAGCGTGTTAGGTTTAGATACCTATCCACGAGGACGACGATGGCATCATTCCATATTGACGGAGGTCCTCATGGTGAGGGTTTCACTCATTCATTGCACCTTCTGGTGGAGTTGTTGACAGCTGATATTGTTACATGGATTCCCTATTCTGGGGAGCACTTGGTCATCGGTTTTGAGGATGGGTACCCGACTGGCGTCGAATATGTGATCTCCACCCGGAGAGTTCCTCTCTTTACAGATAGATGATGGGAGCTCTATTTAGGAGAGCGTGCTATTAGGAGCACTACAGGGGAGATCTGTATGCCGATCTTGCCTCCTATTAGGCATTATTGGCCTGTATCATAGTCACCCGTCACTGACATCCCATTGTTGTGGGTTGACGACTTTGTATTATCAAAGGCCCCCTGTACTCAGGAGATATTCCAGCGTTGGTGGTTCCCTCGCACTATTGGAGCCCAGACCCGCGCCACTCAATGCATGGGGGATATGGTTACAAGATCCGTGATGATGACGGATTGGCTAGCCTGTGTTCGAGATCTGACTCATGTGACACAGATTGATAGTTTGACCCAGCGCTTGGACTGGGCATATTTCTTTATCTGGTATTTGGGCAGAGATCTTGCAGAGGCAGATTCGTTTGATCCTTCCAGCTCAGGCGCTAGCCCCTCAGATGACCCATTTGGTTTTGCTGGCGAAAATCCTCCTTTGTATAGGCCTGACATCCTTGTTGATAGAGATCCAGTGACTCAAGAGGAGTTACATCAGGTGGACAGGATTGATGATGTAGATATTGACACCATTGTCTTCTTCTGATGTGTATTCTTGTTATCTCTTTTGATAGGCCTCTGTTAGATATTGGGTGGATGTGCCCCATTCTCGCTATATCTTTTGATAGGCCTCTGTTAGTAGTAGGGCGTCTATGCCCCATTTCCCTGTATTTCTAGTTATACAGAGATGATGTATATAGATGATGATATACTTAGGAATGTATGTACAGTCTTCCATTCCCTATATCATATCGCCATCTATTACCTGTCATGCATGTATCATGTTATGCATATGTATGTATTTCTAGAGATATTCAGCATTTACCCCTAGATGCTCTTATGACACGGCCCGTAAAGATGTCTTCTTCGACAGTTAGCCGTATTGATCATACCCCACCATTATTGGTGGCATTTGGTATGTGATCGTGGTATGATAGCATGTCAGCATCAGACAAGGTGACTGTAGATCATTTGTTGCAGCATACAATGACCCTGTTGATGTTTCAGGTTCCCACAGGATTCATGGATGGCATGTTGGATCACTGGGTGTCGAAGAGGCATGTTTTCCAATTTGGGACCCAGGAGTTGACTCCCACTCTGGAGGAGTATGCACGGTTGGCGATGCTACCACTGGACAGACCTTGCGCGCATATGGCTTTGGGGGACATAAGTCGATGGTTCATGACCCTCACTGGATTGAGGCGTAGGGTGGTGTAGGATGAGCTTACATCTGGCCACGTTATATCCCAGTATTTTCTGTTTGATAGATTTGGCTCTGAGGATAGTTATACATGACATCCCGGGGATTTCACCACACCGAAGGATCATTGGTGTCTAGCCAGGGTGGATGTACTGCTATTGTGCGTACTGTACTATATATATATGCCACGGTATATGGACGAGTTGGACATAGGAGTCATAGTGGTAGTGAGAGCTCTCAGGGAGGGTCATACCATCCTACCATTTATTATAGCAGAGACTCTGAGGTCAGCTACATACTGCTGCACTTATCCGACATGAGTGTGTACAGGCAGCTCGGTCATGTTGTACGTGTGGTTTATGTCACACTTAAGACCGATTGGCACTTTTAGACGACACGGGTATTGTTTCACCCATGATATAGCCATGTCATAATCCTTTCAGCCATCAGAGTGTACGGACGCTATGTCTTGGTCTATCTTCTTGGCGGATATCAGAGATCCATTTAGCATATTGCTGTGTTCGGGGTTCAGCTAACCTTACAGCTTTATTACTCATGCTCCAGGAATGGATTACCTCCCTCTGGCTGGTTTGAGGGGCATGACTACTTACCACTCGTTGGCCGTGATCTCGCAGTTTGACTAGTTTTAGGATTTTCATCCTTTCGAGGGGGCGCTGGCTTCTCGCTATCTTTTAGCAGAGGATCGATCCCGTGTGTATGCTTGTTAGGATCAGCGTGAGGTAGCTGCTTTCTCTGTTAGCCATCCGGGATGTTCGCCAGAGTATTCTGTGTGGATGGAGACAGAGACTGGATCGGCTATGGCAGTATCCACAGTACCAGATAGTGATTCAGATGACGTAGATCCCATGGAGGACGTTGATTCCCATCTCGATGAGGAGTTAGTTGTTGGGTTGACAACATCTCCTTTAGATTCTATCAGTACTAGCATTATTGTGATCCAGCATTCGGCACAATACTTCGAGCGGAGTCTTTATCTGATGACCTTCGAGAGAGACCATGCTAGAGCCTTGATGTTGACTGCCATTGATGGGAGAGATGTAGCTCTGTTAGAGAGAGACGATGCCTTAGGTCACAGAGATGTCGCTATTATTGAGCGGGATGAGACTAGATCAGCCAGAGATACAGTGATAGTTGAGCGAGATATTTCCATATTTTCCCGGGATGTAGCCGTCACAGATAGTACTACAGTGAGGTCCCTTACCACTGGCATGATTGCAGAGATGAACACTTACAGTGATGAGCATATGGTCACCATGCAGATGGATGCAGATCTGTTGGGTCGTATGGATACTCTCGTACAGGAGACCACAGATTCGCGTCTTTCTTCTGAGAGGGATGCCATGTTGGGCTTGTTAGCTCGCATATACCCTGACTTGTAGATGGGCTTGTATTTTCCTGCATAGACAAGCATAGCCATTTTGTCCTGTATAATTTACATTGTGTATATCAAACAACATTATATATAGCAGGGAAATATATTTTTGATCACTTCCTTTTAGATATGTCTGTGGTTTGCTTGATATTTGCCTGCTTCTTCAAGGTTTGTGATCTTGATGTATTCTGAATTTCTCCTTGACGGATGGACATTAAGTTATCTCTGGATAGTTCAGAATGGATCGTTGATCTGGGTTTATCCCTACCATCTTTGGTGTCTTGGGACTGGTTTCTGTATGGAAATGTGGAGAGGATTGTGGCTTTCCCCTCTGAGATTGATCGCACCACAGATGGTCGCCATCACTTCAATTTAGGAGAAGCCTAGTTAATTCCATCTCTTATGGATTGGTGTTGCTCTTCAAGGTACAATCGCAGCTTAGATGGTCGCCGAACCTCCTATTTCGGAGGAGTTTGGGTAATTCCATCCCTTTGGTCTGAAGCCCAATGAAATGTGGTGGATTAAAGTTTGATCCTAGTACCAGTTGATAAGGGTTTGTGTTTTGGTAGGGGGTGAGACCAAACCATGAATGGCTGCCTATGTACTCCTATTGAAGAGGAGATCAGGTCTGCGTAGTTCGAACCCGTTGTAAGAGGTTCAACGATGTATGTGGCAAGAAGGGTGTAGGAATTTTTTTTTTTTATTTTTGTAAGGAGAAGGGGGCAGAAATGTTTTTTGTTGTTTTTGTTTTATTGCGACCGAGCCATGTAAAATGCTTGCCTACGTACTCCTATTGAAGAGGAGATCAGGTCGGCGTAGTTCGCCCCTCAGGGCGAGTTGAAAAGCATGATCCTATGTGTAGATCAGATTGCGGGGAAGAGAAAGTTTGATCCTAGGTTGAGGATAAACTGTATGCGTGAAAAGTTTGATCCCATGTTTGGGGGTAACAAACTCTAAGCGCGAAAAGGTTCAATCCCTGGTGGGATGACCGAAGTTGTAGGAACGTAGTGAAACCAGGCTGCTGGTTTGAAAAGTATGTCTCCCTGAGGGGCAATGTATGGAAAAAGGTTGTATGTGGTAAAGGGTTAAAGAACCGGAATGACTGATGAATTGATGATCCAACACCAGGATGTTTGCTTGATGGTAACTTTAGGCATTGTACCGTTTCACGGTATCCGAGTTGATGAGTTGTGGAAATTCATCGCCGTCCATTTCTTGCAATCTAAGAGCACCTCCTGTCAATACTTCCTTGACAATAAATGGGCCTTCCCAGTTAGGAGCGAATTTTCCCTTAGACTGATCTTGGTTGTCAATGATCTTCTTCAAAACCAAGTCATGTTGTTTAAATTGCCATAGTCGGACTTTTCTGTTGTAGGATCTGGCGATCCATTATTGATATAACTGACCATGGAAGATAGCTGCGGCTTGCCTTTCGTCTATTAGAGACAATTGGTGAAACCTATCTTGTACCCATTGGTCTTCATCCAACTGAGCGTCTATCAACACTATGAGGGATTCCATTTCTACTTCTATGGGGAGCACTGCTTCCATCCCATAGGTTAATGCGTAGGGGGTTGCCCCAGTGGAAGTGCGCATTGAAGTTCTGTAGGCTAACAGAGTAAGAGGCAATAAGTCAGGCCATTCTTTGTCGTTGGCGGACATCTTTTGCATAATCTTCTTGATGTTTTTGTTAGCCACTTCAACAACACCATTCATCTTTGGACGGTAGATGACGGAGTTAAGATGTTTGATGTGGAATATACTGCATAACTCCCCCATCATTTTGTTGTTGAGGTTCTTAGCATTGTCTGACACAATCACCTTTGGTTGTCCATATCGATAAATGACATTATTTCTGATGAAAGCAATGATGAATTCTTTGGTAACCCTGGGGAAAGAGGCTGCTTCTACCCACTTGGTGAAGTAATCGATCATGGTGAATATAAATTGATGTCCATTACTGGCTTAAGGCTCAATAGGCCCGATAACGTCCATTCCCCACATTGAAAAGGGCCGAGGCGAACTCATATTGTGGTGTTCCCGTGGAGGGGCGTGGATAGCATTCCCATGAATTTGGCATTGATAACATCTCCTGACATGGTCATCGCAGTCAGCTTTGAGAGAGAGCCAGTAATGTTCTGTCCTAAGGATTTTCTTGACAGGGAGGGGGCCACTCATGTGGGGGCCACATACTCCACCATGGATCTCATCCATGAGCCTTTGAGCTTGGTCTCTGTCTAAACATCTGAGGAGACCTTGTGATGCATCTCTTTTATAGAGTGCATCTCCGTTCAGGTAGAATTTCATAGCAAGTCGATGGATCCGCCTTTTCTCAGTCGGGCTCGCCTCAGCAGGTGTAGATCCATCTCATAGGTACTCCTTGATATGTTGATACCAAGGATGCTGGATGGGAGGAAGCTCATCCGATACTTCTCCAATGTAGTTCCCATAGGCTGGAGCGTTGTGCAGGGAAATTGTGACGTTTGGCAAGTGTTCCTTGTCAGGTATGTGAATCAAGGAGGCCAAAGTTGCTAATGCGTCTGCAAAGTCATTCTTATTACGAGGAATGTGTAGAAAGGAGATTTCTTCGAACTCCGAAACCATCTGTAAAACTTGCCGACGGTAAGGCAACAAATGTAGCTCTTTGGTTTGATAGATTCCCGTGGATTGTCTGATTACCAACTCTGAATCTCCAAAGATAGTTAACCACCTGATGCCCATTGAATGGACAAGTTTTAGCCCCATGAGACAGCTTTCATACTCATCTGTGTTGTTGGTGCTGACAAACTGCAATTTGATGGCGACGGGATATCGCTTCTCCCATCTGGGATACTAGAAGCGCTCGACTCCGAACCTTCCATATTAACAGCTGCATCAAAATACATCTTCCATGTTTGGGGTGTATCGTACTGATGGTGTTGTTGAACTGTCATTACTCTTTCATCGGGGAAGTATGTTTCCAAGGGTTTGAAGTCCCCTGAAGGTGTGGCGGCCATTTGATCTGCAATTCCTTGACCTTTGATGGACTTTTGAGTCACGTAGACGATGTCAAATTGTTGTAAGATCAACTACCATCTAGACAGGCGGCAATTCAATATGGGTTTATTGACAACGTACTTGAGAGGATCCATGCAGGATATGAGATGGGTTGTGTGACCATGGAGGTAATGATGTAACCTCATGGAACCCCATGCTAAAGTACAACAAGTCTTATCATCCCTGTGTGGTACCAAAATGGGAGCATTGACTAGCTGTTCTTTTATTGTGAGGAAGGCCTTTTGACAATCATCATTCCATTTCATGGAAGAGTTCTTCCTCAATAGCTTGAAGATTGGCTCACAGGTTGCGGTGAGTTGAGAAATGAACCTGCTAATGAAGTTGATTCTTCCCAAAAATCCCCGTATTTCCTTCTCTGTCTGAGGAATGGGCATTTCTGTGATGGCCTGGATTTTGGCAGGGTCTAGCTCAATCCCTTTGTGGCTGACTAGAAATCCTAGCAACTTGCCTGATTTAACGCCAAAGGCGCACTTGGCTGGATTCAACTTCAAGTTGTACTTACGCAACCAGTTGAATAGCTTCCTGAGATAGTCTAAGTGGTCCTCCTCCTTCCGGTATTTGACAATGATGTCATCCACGTAGATTTCGACCTCTTTATGCATTAAATCGTGGAAGAGAGCCATCATAGCTCGCTGATAGGTGGCTCCGGTAATGATGAGGCCGAATGGCAACCTTTTATAACAAAAGGTTCCCCAAGGCGTGATGAAAGCAGTTTTCTCACGATCTTCCTCAGCAACCATGATTTGATGGTACCCGTAAGCAATCGACAAAGGAATACGTGCGTGATTGAGCAAAGATTGTCAATGAGAATGTGGATAAATGGCACGGGAAAGCTATCTTTAATGCAAGCTTTGTTCAAATCCCGATAATCTACGCAAACTCGCACCTTTCCTCCCGGTTTAGGCGCGGGAACGATGTTAGATATCCACTCAGGATATGTGGACACCATGATGATGCCAGCTTGAAACTGTTTCACAATTTCTTCTTTCACCTTTAAACTCCACTCAGGTTTCAATCGCCTGAGCTTCTGCTTGACTGGCTTGAATCGCCCTTTAATGGGAAGGCAATGAAGGACAATGTCAGTGGACAAGCCCACCATGTCTTCATGAGACCATGCAAACACATCCTGGAATTGGGTTAGTAGCATAACCATGTCATTCCTTTGGTTTGGGATAAGGTCTGAACCAATCTGGATTAACTTAGGGCTTTCTAAGGTTCCGAGATTGAAGGAAGTGGTTTGATCAAGGTTGGGTTTAGGTTTGTCTTTGACCCATTCTTGAATTTCTGGAGGCACCTCAATGTCCTCATGTATTTCCATCAAGGCTGAATTCATCTCTACATCAAAGTTACAATCTTTGTGGAGAAGAGGCACCATATCAGTAAGTACAGGCACATCTAAATTCAGGGTCTTGAAACAAAATATGCTTTCACTTAGTATATATGAAAAAGTTTGATCATACAAAGTGTTAGCATGTACTGGCAAAATAACTGCTAATACTGTACATAAAAGTCCATAATTGAGATTTGGTGTGGAGCTTCTTTTAAGCTTAAAACCACCTTGGCTTCGTTATGACCCATTGTGCGGAGGAACTTTTCAATCTTCTCCATGGGTATTTTCCCCTTTGATTTGATGGTGGACTTCATCACCCGTTGGGGAAGATACAGTGGATTTTCCTTCGACACTGCAGCAGTTGTATGTGAGGTGGATCCTTCACCTTCTCCATAATTCCACGGAACTTTTTGTAAGCTAACAATAGGATATTGTGCTCTGCATGGTAAATTGATTGGCTCGGGAGCGGCCACTTTCAAAGGATTGTTGCTTCCTCTGAGATGAATTGTTGATATTGCGAGTGGTTTGCTAGTCCCATCAGTTTAAGTGGATATAATTGCCACCAATCCCTTCCACTTAGTAGGACATGTATTCTCACTATCACGTAGCACAGTATCATCGTCTGCTAGTTACAGGACACCACTGTCAATTAGATTCTGGATAAGGTGGCGGAGTGCCCAACATTCTTTTGTGCTGTGACCGCGAGAATGGGAGTGATATTGGCATACTCCATCAGAATTGAACAGTCCAGAATGGGGATTAACCGGAGGAAGAAGGGAAGTGATTCTTCCTTAATTGATTAGCATCTGCAGGATTTCCTCCATAGGTTGGCCCTGGTATGTAAATTCCCTTTTATTGGCGAAATCCCGACGGGCTTTGGCATTTGCTTTCCTTATCACTTTGTCCTCCAGCATTTCGTTTTCTGAAGGTGACAAAGGAATATTCATGACAAGAGGGAGGAGACTATCATGCTCCTCGCTGACTAACTAGCGTGTCACTTGATGCTGATAGGTCACCAGTTCTGCCAATTGCTCAATTTGTTTGCATAGAGCTTTCATCTTACGTTCCATTGCGAACTGGAACTTGGCATAATCCCATTTTTCAACATCGTCTTTGACGGCCTGGGATGACTCGCCATTGAGATTAGAAATATGCCCATTACTCCAATTAATCATGTTGACTTCTTCTTCTTTGTGTTGAGGAAGAGGATTGTCTTGTACGTAAGGCGAATCGGGTGTCGTGACCACGATCTCACCATTGTCTATCAGGTCCTGGATCTTGTGTTTCAAGGCCCAACAATCTTGAGTATCATGTCCAGGTGCCCTGGCATGAAAAGCACATTTTCGAGCAGCATTGAAACCCCGTCCATTAAGGTTAACTGGTGGAAGAAGATGCGTGACTTTCTTCTGCGTTGTCAGAAGAGTGAGAATATTTTTGAATGAGTCCCCTAAGGGTATGAACACTCGAGGGCATTTGACTTCTCCACTTTTGGGCATTGGAGGGTTTGAAGACTGTGCTTGAAAGGGAGTGTAATTTCTCCTCTGGATAGGCATGTTCTGATTGCCTTTCTGACCCTGTAGTATCAAGGAAACATCTTCCTCTTTCTTTTTATGGACCCTCTTGGGGTTGTTTCCATACTTTTTGGATTGGATGTGCTCAGCAACGGCTTTAAGGGCAGCTAGGTCTTGAATCTTTCCTAACTTCAATCCCATCTCAGCCATCTCCCCGTGTTTGACTATTTCAGAAAATTGTTTACCGATTCCGGCTAAGACTCTTTCATAGAAAGGAGCTTCTTGTATGTCTATGAAAGTCATGACCATTTTTGATTCTGTCATGGAAGGAATAACTTGGGCAACCAGGAGCCTCCACCTTTGAGCATACTCTCTGAAAGACTCGTTAGATTGTTTCTTGACCTTGGTAATCTGGTACCGGTCAGGAGCCATTTGAGACTGGAAGCTGTATTGAGTGAGGAAAGCGTGTGCTAGCTCTTCCCAGATATGGATCTTTGAATTGTCTAATCTGGTATACCACGAACGGGCTTCTCCAGTCAGACTCTTTTGGAACAACTGCATTCTGAGCTTCTCATTCTCTGCATAAGATCCGAGTTCTCCAATAAACACCTTCAAATGTGTGTAAGGATCTCCTAACCCATCATATTTTTCGAAGTCAGGAGTCTTAAACTTTTTTGGATAATGAACACCAGGGAATACACATAGGTCAGTGTGACAACCCGAGAATTTAGAAAATTTTAAAAAAAATTATTATTTGATTTAAGGTTCGATATTAGAACCTAGACAGAAAATAAGTGTATGCGTTTGATATTTTTAAGATAGAATTTTGAGGATTTCAAAATTCTGTGAAGAATTTAGGTGAATTATTCAAGATTAAGTGAATACGTGAATATGTTCTGTGCATATGTGTATAGTATGTGGTTAAGGGTCAAGGGTTGACTAGATAAACGATGTCTGTGACAAACCCTAAGTATATATTAAGAACGTCAACGTTCGGTTAGAAAACCCTAGCAATTAATAAGAAACCCTAGAAACCGGTTCTGGAAACCCTAATTTCAGTTCCGAAAATCCGAAGCCCTAATTCGAAAATTTAAAACCCTAATCTGGGAACTTAACAGAGAATTATATTGCTTAAGTGATATTGATTATAATATTAATTAGGGTAAAGCTTAATTAATTAGCAAACCCTAATTTTACATTTTGAAAACCCTAATTTCTGGTTTAGGAACCCTAATTTGTAATTCGGGAAAACCTAAGTGATAATTTAATAATTTTAATGTTAATTAGGAAATATTAATCCTAATTTTCAAGTTATAGTAATTAAAAAATTCAAATCTAATTTCTAAATTAGGAAATTATTTTCTATTTAAAAACCCTAATTTTGGGTTATAAACCCTAATCCGTGATTTTGACCCTAATTGCTAAATTAGTGATTTTAATTAGGAAATACTAATCCTAATTAGCAAGGTTTAAATTATGATTAAGAAATGTTAATATAATTAGAAAATTCTAATTATAATTTAGAAATGTTAATTTTCTATTTTTAAAACCTAAATTGGAAATTTTAGAAAATTAAATTATAAACCATAAGGGTTTCAAACCCTAAACCCTAAGGTTTTCCAAATCCTAAACCCTAACCGAAACCCTAAATCCTAAGGGTTTGGCTAATTGACAAGAATGCCATTAATTTTGTATGCGAAAAGACTAAAATGCCCTTAGTGCATTATTGTGACTTAACTTGCAAGAATTGTCCTAGTGAAGTTGGTGACCAAAACCTAGCCTAGCCATGTGACTAAATTAATACTCTTTAGCAGCTAGCTCAGCCAATTGATTGCATTATATCAAAATATAAAGATTAAAGAGAGAGAAATAGCTACTTTAATTCTCATTTTCTCCAAACACATTCTCTCACTAGAAATTCGAGATTTAGAGAGAGAGGGGGAGAGAGAGAGAGAGAGAGAGAGAGAGAGAGAGAGAAGCTAAGCCTTAATCATCTCTTAGCAAGCCAATATCAGATCCAAGAGTCAGAATCAAGAATCAAAGTTAGAAAGAGGTATAAAACCTAATTTTCAAAATCTTTCGATCTGATGTTAAATGTTGTAATTGATTGTTTAAAGTTGTGTATTAGGGTGTCACTTGATGATCTGGGTTGCTATATAGTGAATCCATAACATCAAAGTGCACGAAATAGCATTTTTCAAAAATCTGGAAATCTGGAAAAATGATGTCCGATACCCAATGTCGTGTCTCAAAGATCCCGTCTTGTTAGTAAATTTTTTTTGTGTTTTGACGAAGTTTCTACTTGTTCTACATGTTATAAGGTCTTGGATCCGAACTTGAATCAAGTCCGGATCGTGGTAGATCGAGAGTTATTATTGGTCAAATAAGCGTTGAATCGCTCACTTAAAAAATGAATTATGGGCGACTCTAGAATTCCAAAGAACCTCTGACAACGTTTTGTAGGCGCTAGATCTTTCTGTATATGAATGATAATTAGTTTATTTAATAACTATATTAAATAAATTAAGGAAAAATGGAATTAATGCTTTATAAATTATATAAAAATGATTTGAAGTGTTAGAAAAATATTTTAAGTTATAAAATATAACTTTTGATATTTTGTCATGAAAATGTTAATATTTTAATATTAAAAGCAATTATCGGATAATGAATTTACCGGTTTAAAAATCATATAAAAGTGATTTTAAGGTATTAAAAATACTTTAATGATATTATAAATATATTATAATATTATGACATGTATTTCATTAATATTTGATAATAAATAAATATTAATGATAAAAGAATTATGTGGTATTTAATTTATTTAAATTTAATATTAATGATTGAAAAATCAAGATAAATGATAATAATTATTTAAAAATTATTACGAACTTACGAAAAATATTTCGACTGATAATATAATTATCTTAATTAATGGTTAAGTGTTTTTCCAGAGTTTAATTGAACTTAAACTCGTCAATTGTCCGACTAGACCGTCGGAATGTTAGAATTTTTTCGGGTTCAACTCAAACTACAATAGTCTTACTTGATACCGAGTCTTCTGTGTATTATAGACTGATAGGGTTATGTGTTATGTGTTTAGGTTATTCTATATATATATATATATATAAATATATAATTGTATTATATTGTGATGATATTATTCTAATATTGAAAATCTATATTACTAATATTAGGTCTTCGGATAAAGCGATATAAATTGCATAGCGGTAATCAACGGTTCAGGCAAGTTTGTTTTTACTTAACTCTACTAAGAGTTGTTTCATTCGGATAAGCTTATGCTTAATCATTGTTGGTTGCCATGAATTATACTCTGTACATATTGCATGTATAAGTCAGGTATGAAAGGCTGATCACCTTCATTACCAGTTGGTTCAGATATATTTGTTCATGTTCAATACTTGTTCAGTCATAAATTTCTTCATGCTAGTTCACAATTTTATTGTTGAATTATAGCCAGCTTATTATTCAGATTCTTTCTTATATTATTGAATTTAAACTTGCTGGGCAATTCTTATGCTCACCCTTGCTATATCATGATAAAATATTGCAGATTAAGACGAACGCGTCGGAGACAAGGAAAGGTTAAAGACAGTTCTAGCTTTAGTTTACGTGTGCAGTTAGAATTGTAATAGTATTGTATATTAATGTGATTGTAAGTTAAATAAGTTATGTAATGTGTATTAAGTTAAGGTTACTCGACCTTGGGGAATAGTGAGTATATGTAATGTATAAACAATTTATGTTTATATCTTTCGCAAATAGTAATACTGATAGAATGATCGAACCGGATCCGCGGTGATTCGGGACCTCGGATTTGGGGCCCTCACAGTTGGTTATGAAGCTTAGGTAGAAATACCTGAGATTAATAACCGCAGTGATTAGGATAAGTACTAACTCACATAGAGTTAGTTGGTCGGTAAGATTCAAAGACGAATCTCGGCAAGTTATAAAATACAGAGTTCCCTAACTCTGATAATAAAGTTGAACAGTAGTGGTGAATAGATAGAGTCTAAAAGGCTAAAAGTACAGTGATAGGAGATCGTAAAACAAAACGATCAAGACATAGAAATGAATCGTAATATACACGATGAGATCACCCCGTGATCTGATAAGGTTATAGTATGGAATAAGAATCAATCTGATGATTGAAAAGTTTACAGCAAGATTGCTGTGTGAATTGGTACAGATTCAGGAAAGGATTATGAATACGAGTTAAATAAAATTCGTATTGAGAAGGGTGTTAATGTTAGGTGGGGATTCAATTGAGGATTCATGTCAGCAGCTGATTTGTATGATTCCTTGTGTGGGCAGGGAATTTTACTTAGTGTAAAAACTACTTAGTTCTGGCAATGATAATCATTAAAATGTTTGTGTCGCGCTATTTGATATATGCATGTTAAGAGGGTTATTCCTTTCTCATGTGTATAACAGATAGATAGGTCATAGGTAGAGAATATAAGGTTAAGTACGAGTTCTTAAAACTCATACTTATGTGGCATGCTTGATTCATAGTTATATGAAATGTTTATGAACCCCTCAGTGAATGGACGCCAAAGGTCTGTCTAGGAAAGTTCTTAAACTCATATGATTGTGGCACGTAAATGAACTCATAAGTGTGGTTTGACGAACTTGGTATAGTTGTGTGTAAATGAAGTATTAAAGATTATAGGAACATATAGATTGTTAAGCAAATGATTATTAGTGAAGACATAAGTTTTCCAAAACTCCTAGCTATGCTAGACTTTGAAATTTTGACATCAAGCTAAATACGCACTATGTATTTTTGAAAAAAAAATGTAGACTCGTAATCATTTTTGAAACGGTTTAAAGTATAGTCTATGCTATTTATTTCAGCTAGACGCAAATGATTTGAAATATCAAAATATATTTTATTTATCACTCATGTACCATGTAACCTGGTGCAGAGATGATAAAAAGTTGATGGAGTTGTAAATACAGGAATACTTAGTGTGAATTTGATATAAAATCGTTGTTCCACTATTGTATGATGTGTTATGACAAAGTCATACAATGACGGTATCCTCAAACGGACTGTTAATACAGTACGGCATCATGATGTCATTCTCAAAAATATTTTTCAATAAAATTTAATTTGCCAACGGGGTTTGGCTACACTTAAATAATTCGATTGAATTGAATTATTGATATGAGTCTATGCTATTCGATTAAGCTAGACTAAAGTTTATGAAAACTCTAAGTGTTCATTGAAAGAAATTTCCCAAACCAAATTGTTTTGGTGAGGAATCCAATAAGACTGAGGTAGAATTTTTGTGCCTATGGCAGAGACGAGAAATAGAGTCGACCAGCAGTACTTAACAAGTGCAGGACATACTGGATTAATTACCCACTATGTCCGTAAGGTATGACAATTTGCGGTTGAATTTCCTATAACCTTTGCGAAAATGACAGACAATAGTCTGTAAACCCCTCAGCACAATTTGAAATTTTTTACTCTTGTGAGTGGTGTATTGGGTAACATGTGATGCTGTGTATGTATGGTGTATAGTGAATGGTGTAAGGTATAAGGTAGATTTCGGGGACGAAATTTTCAGAAGAAGGGGTGAATGTGACAACCAGAGAATTTAGAAGAAATTTTAAAAATTTTATTATTTGATTTAAGGTTCGATATTAGAACCTAGACAAAAAATAAGTGTATGCGTTTGATATTTTTAAGATAGAATTTTGAGGATTTCAAAATTCTGTGAAGAATTTAGGTGAATTATTCAGGATTAAGTGTATACGTGAATATGTTCTGTGTATATGTGTACAGTATGTGGTTAAGGGTCAAGGGTTAACCAGATAAACGATGTCTATGACAAACCCTAAATATATATTAAGAACGTCAACGTTCGGTTAGAAAACCCTAGCGATTAATAAGAAACCCTAGAAACCATAATTTCAGTTCCGAGAATCTGAAGCCCTAATTCGGAAATTTAAAACCCTAATATGGAAACTTAACGGAGAAATATATTGCTTAAGTGCTATTGATTATAATATTAATTAGGGCAATGCTTAATTAATTAGCAAACCCTAATTTCACATTTTGAAAACCCTAATTTCTTGTTTAGGAACCCTAATTTGTAATTCGGGAAAACCTAAGTGATAATTTAATAGTTTTAATGTTAATTAGGAAATATTAATCCTAATTTTCAAGTTATAGTAATTAAAATACTCAAATCTAATTACAAAATCTAATTTCTAAATTAGAAAATTATTTTCTATTTAAATACCCTAATTTTGGGTTATAAACCATAATCCGTAATTTTGCCCCTAATTGCTAAATTAGCGATTTTAATTAGGAAATACTAATCCTAATTAGCAAGATTTAAATTATGATTAAGAAATTTTAATATAATTAGAAAATTCTAATTATAATTTAGAAATATTAATTTTCTATTTTTAAAACCTAAATTGGAAATTTTAGAAAATTAAATTGTAAACCCTAAGGGTTTCAAACCCTAAACCCTAAGGTTTTCCAAACCCTAAACCCTAACTCAAACCTTAAACCCTAAGGGTTTGGCTAATTGACAAGAATGCCATTAATTTTGTATGCGAAAAGACTAAAATGCCCTTAGTGCATTATTGTGAATTAACTTGCAAGAATTGACCTAGTGAAGTTGGTGACCAAAACCTAGCCTAGCCATGTGACTAAATTAATACTCTTTAGCAGCTAGCTCAGCCAATTGATTGCATTATATCAAAATATAAAGATTAAAGAAAGAGAAAGAGCTACTTTAATTCTCATTTTCTCCAAACACATTCTCTCACTATAAATTCAAGATTTAGAAAGAAAGAGAGAGAAGCTAAGCCTTAATCATCTCTCAGCAAGCCAATATCAGATCCAAGAGTCAGAATCAAGAATCAAAGTTACTAAGAGGTATAAAACCTAATTTTCAAAATCTTTAGATCTGATGTTAAATGTTGTAATTAATTATTTAAAGTTGTGTAGCAGGGTGTCAATTGATGATCTGAGTTGCTATATAGTGAATCCAATACATCAAAGTGCACGAAATAGCATTTTACAAAAATCTGGAAATTTGAAAAAATGATGTCTAACAGTCCAATGTCAGGTCTCATAGATCCTGTCTTGTTAGCTGTTTTTGTGTTTTACGAGTTTCTACTTGTTCTATGTTATAAGGTCTTGGATCTGGAACTTGAATCAAGACCAGATCAGGTGTAGATCGAGAGTTATTATTGGTCAAATAGCGTTGACCGTTCACGGAAAAATGAATTATGGGCAGCCCAGAATTCCAGTAACCTCTGACAACGTTTTGCAGGCGCTAGATCTTTCTGTATATGAATGATAATTAGTTTATTTAATAACTATATTAAATAAATTAAGGAAAAATGGAATTAATGCTCTATAAATTATTTAAAAATGATTTAAGTGTTAGAAAAATATTTTAAGTTAGAAAATATAACTTTTGATATTTTGTCATGAAAATGTTAATATTTTAATATTAAAAGCAATTATCTGATAATGAATTTACTTATTTAAAAATCATATAAATGTGATTTTAAGGTATTAAAATACTTTAATGATATTATAAATATATTATAATATTATGATATGTATTTCATTAATATTTGATAATAAATAAATATTAATGATAAAAGAATTATGTAAAGTAGTATGCATTACAAGCCAATCATGTTTGATGATAAAGCATATACTTTGTAATAATCTTATTCATTTATTAATAAAAAGTATTAATTTATTAAAGGCTTTTAATTATCTACATGATGTCGCTTTTATAATATGTGATAAACCCATAGTTTTAAGCAATGCTTTTATGTGAGAATAATGATGATGATCATTCTAATGAGATCTAAATTTTAGAAAGCTTAAAACTAAAATAGTTCCCAATCATTGATTACTAAATCGGGGATTAGTGAATCCTGATAGATTGGTACATACGCTGCTTTGCTCATCGATGAGGATGATTGATCTCATGATCATTTGTGTGGAGACACTAAAGCAAGTACGTAGGTGCTTATTAGAGAATAAGTTCACCGAACGCGCTCGCTAAGGAATACCTAATGGAGTTTTATTTGCATCACAATAGGAATTCTCAGTGATATAGTAGTAGACAAGTGATCCTTGACTTGAGATCATCATAAGATCTCGTGTGTATGATGAGTTATACTTTACTTCGACTTATTCCTTAAGACCCTTAGGTATATCAAAGGGTATGCTCAGTATAATAAGTTGTATATGGAGATAATGTATGATCAATAAAGAATCTACCACTTCTAATAAAAGAAGAGAAATGTCCTATGTGATTCGATAAATGACAACCCAAAGAGTCCTCGGGTTAAGGCGTAATGAAATTAGAAAGGAGTTTCTAATTTGCATTATTTGAGTCAGGCATTTAAGAGTCGAAATACATATAATTAAATAAAATAAGACTTGACAAAGAATTCCACGCCTTATATTTAATCGGGACATCAGATGGTGGAAGGATTGAATTGCACTTCAGAACTATTTACTCAAAGGTTCTTTAATGATTAATGTTGAAATCTATATTATCCTGAAAGTCGCTTGATCGCTAGGAGGCTTATCCCTATCAGAGAATAAATATTATTTATTTAAATAAATTAATTATTTAATTTATTTATTTAAATAAGATTAGAATTGTTCTAATTGATTTATTCACAACCTATTAATAATACGGAGAACCTAAAGGGTCACACCATAAAAAAGAAGAATAATTATTTAAGAAGTTAATGGCATAATCGTAATAATATAAGTATGTATATTTAATTTAATCTATGGTGATAGAATAAATTAAATAGCTTAATATTTATTATTTAATATTTTAGAAATATTAAATATAAATTAATAAGAGGAGTCTTATTAATATTATTACAATTATTATTATTTTAATTTCTAAAAGAGTTTAGGAATTAATTTAATATAAGTATTTCATTTATTCCTAATTGATTAGGAAGGAAAATTAGTTAAAGGAGTTTAATTAATTATCCCTAATAAGATTAGGGAGCTTAATTAATTAAAAGAATTTAATTAATTAAATAAAACCAATTCCTTAATTGTTAAGGTGGGTTGCCCACATCTATAAATAAGAGGAGTCTTATTATGGTATATGGGTTGTTGACTTTAACAAAGACGTAATAATTCCAAGTTGTTGGGAGTACGCTTTTCTATGTAGATAGAAAACTAGGGTTAGCCATAACCACCCTTCTTCTTCAATTTTCTTCTTCCTCGTGGATCACCTCTGAGGCCAAACACATGGGTGGCTAACGCCGATCAAAGGAAGGAACCAAACCCGGTGGATTCAAGATCGAACGCGAAAAGGATTTGAGGTGAACTTGTACCGAGGAAGCTCGATCTTCAAGGGTATGATTTATTCTTTATCTTTTTCGCTTAATTAATAATTATGCATAAAGGATGATCCGTATATGGTTTGTAAAATTTTTAAACTCGATTTTTACCACGCTTCCGCTTATTTTTGCAATTTGATCAAGGCTATGAATATTACAAACCTAATAAAGGCATCGTGAGCCAAACCTTTATGCTAATTATTAATTGTTTTAATTTATATGTATATTGATATGTGTTTAGAACAATTTAATCAAGCATAATTTTATCAGATAAAATTTAAAAAAAAAAAAAAAAAAAAAAATGCAATTTTTCCGTGCATGATCAAAAATATTCATGATGATGATTGTTAATGATGGCTGATGATTGGCTAATCATTTGAATCTGCTGTAAACGAATTCAAGGGCGCGGAAATCATGGCTAATCATGGCTGATGATTGGCTGATAATTGGTGGACTTGTCATGCACGGAAATTAAGGGCATGATTGATTAATGATTGGTATGCCAAATCCGGTTTTCTATGCATACACGGAAATCGAGACCAGTCATATAAATCGCATTTTAAAACAAGGATAGATTAATAATTAGCAATCATTATATGACATGATAATCTAATGATTGCTAATGATTATCACGGAAATCAAGGACATATTAATCATAATCTAATGATTATATAATGATTACTTATATATATATATGCTACGGAAATCGATATCTGGCATTTTATATTTTGAAGCTTGCTGCATCGGTTATTATATATATATATATATATAATATTATTATATATATTAAAATAAAAGTTTATTTTAATTTTAAAATAAAAGTTTATTTTAATATTAAAATATAAAGTTTTATTTTAATTTTAATAATTTTATATTTAAAATAAAAGGTTTATTTTAATCTTAAAATAAAAGTTTATTTTAATATTAAAATAAAAGATTTATTTTAATTTTAAAATTAGAATTTCATAATAACTAATTAGAGTTGGAATTGATTCCATGATAACTAATTGGAGTTGAAATTGATTCTTCTTTCCTAAAATAAAGGAGTTTATTTAGATATGAAATAAGATTTCATATTATTCAAAATAAAAGAGTTTATTTGTGAATAGGAAAGAAAAATCCATGTTTCCTTAAATAAAGGAGTTTATTTAGATATGAAATAAGATTTCATATTATTCAAAATAAAGGAGTTTATTTGTGAATAGGAAAGATAATCCGTGTTTCCTTTAATAATTTTTTTTTTACATGGAATTGATTCCATAATTAATTAAAATAAAAGAGTTTATTTTAATTAAAGATTTTTTTTATATATATGGAATTGGATTCCATAATTAATTAAAATAAAGGAGTTTATTTTGATTAAAGATTTTGATTAAAATAAAATAGTTTATTTTATTCAAAATTGGATAAATTAAAATAAAATAGTTTTATTTTGATTTAAATTTGATTAAAATAAAGGAGTTTATTTTGATTCAAAATTAGATTTTATACTAACTAAATTTGCCCATTAAATGATATCAATATATATATTAAATGTTTATTATTCATGAGATGAATGTTATTTATCGATGCATATGGTGATGTGTATGATAATAAATGGGATTGATTATGGACTATCGACCAATGCGATTGATTTTATTTTAGTCGATGCATTTAATGTATGGGTTTTATTAAATGGGTCTCACAGATTGCCTTCTCTCTAATTTTTCTTAATGTAAATTCTATCTCCTCCTATGTATTTCCCTCGATCACGATCAAGGTTTCTATTTATTTTAAATAGTTTTGTAATAGGAATATTTAGAATTAATTTTGAAAAATTAGAGATCAAGGAGCAAGGAGCGCTGAAGACCCGCTTTGTAATGGAGCCCGTTTTAAATGTAATAGTTATATTTAAATATTATTTCTCGCACCCTTGGGGAGCTCAACCTTTTGTTCACTTGGTGGCTCTAGTGAACCAAACTAGAATAAAAGTCCATAATCAATCCGTAGTAGATATATAGTATTCTATATGTGCATGCTTATATATATATATATATATATATATTATGCAAACATGCTTCGCATGTTAATTAATATGACGCGATTTTATATATATATATGCATGCTACGCTAAACAAGATGAGACAAATTAATAACAAACCCCTCAATTTTTATATATTAAGTCCTAAGCGCTCAAAGATATTTGAAATATCGAACGTCATTTCTAGCATGATAAAAATAATAGAGTATTAAATATTTAATATGAGTTTGTTGTGTCACCACAAGGCAAGTATTAAGTATTTAAGATGTTAATTTATCACATTTGATGCTTATAAAGAAAATTGAACAATATTGTTTTGTTGTGTCACCACAAGGATGATATTTTCTTTTTGAATATATGGAGTGCTAGGTTGACTTAACTCGATAATTTTGATTCTGGATGTGCCACCACTGATCAAAATAATCTAAGAGGCAAAATACAAGGAGTCAGATAGTTGATGTAATCGACAAAAGTTGTTCTACCTATTTATTTATATATAGTTTGTCAGTCACCACAAGGCTATATACATTTGAAATGGGATCCTTATTCTCACTAGCAAATCTTTAATTAGATTTTGCCTAACTATATAAGTGAGGGTAATATAGTTTGAAGAAAATAGTGGGAGATACCAATTTAAAACAAGACCTAAATTATTTTGGTAATTAATAAAAGAATGTATGTTAAAATGTTGTTAATTACAAATTCATTTACGTAATTTTACAATGTCTAAAATTACTATCATCATGAAGCATATTAGATGCTAAATTAACTGCATCAAATTAAACGGATTGGTTAAGGAATTTGAGAATAGTTCTCATAGTCAAAAGCTATCTTATGTCCTTAATACGCCTATCCCCGCAATGGTTGCGCATAATGCCTCCGAGGAAGAGATTGCTACTTTTAGAAAGTGGCAAGATGATGCACAATTGGCTCTAATGCATCATGCTCGCATCCACGAGTAACGAGCTTCAGCCACAAAGATGAAACTATGGATGCTCCTACTATATTCCCGCACATCAAGTAGTTGATGGTGAGGAAAGTAGACCGATAGATATCGACATCTAAGGAGCTCTTCCGATCTAGAATGGCCAATGGCACTATAAGATGCATAAAAGTTCTTAACATAATCAATTTGATTGATCAATTAGACAACTGGTTTTGTCATGGATGGAGAGTTGAGCCAAGATTTGATCTTGCACTCACTCCCTACTCTTTTCACAATTGTTGTGAATTTTTCATATGAACAAGCTAGATATCGCCTCACCGATTTGCTTAACATGTTGAAAAATGTCGAGAGTCACTTTCCAACCAAGAAAGACCAAGTCTTACCGGTAGGGGCCAAAGGATCTTCCTAAAAGAAGAACGATTCAAAGAAGGTAAATAGAAAAGGCAAACAAAGGATAATAAGAACAAAATCGATACGGATAAAGAAAGGAGTTTGCTTCCACCGCAATAAGCCCGACACCGAAAGAAATCATGAGAAGCATCTTGCAGGCTAACCAAAGAAGCTTAGTGAAGTTTCTACATAATATACAATTTTGTTCATGATTGAAATAAATTTTTCTTTAAGTCAAGGTTCTACTTGGGTATTTGATACCGACTTTCGTTATCATAAATATAGATTTATGAAGGACCAAATAGAAGTAGAAAGCTAAACAAATATAAGTAATCCTATGTGTGGAAAATGTAGCAAAGGTTGCCATATTAGCCATAGAAACTTATAGTTTAGCAATGCCTACGGGCAAATCTATTAAGTCAATAAGTTGTTATCAGATTCCAGCTTCTTGTTAAAAATATTATTTCCATTTTATCATTGGACAATGAAATTTTTGGTATTATAATTAAGAACAATTGTTGTTCTATTTATAATAATAATATTTTTATAGAACTCGAATATTACTTAATGGATTTTGTATACTGATTTACATGAAAATAATTTTGCATATTGAACAAATTAGTATAAGAAAAGGAGATGATCATTCAAAGAGTCGAATGTATGTATTTGTTGAATACAAGTGTGAATTATTCAAAAGGTTCAAAGAATTCGTAAGTGAAACAAATTGGCAAAGTATTAAGATTCTTTGATTAGATCAAGGAATAAATACTTGTGCAATAAGTTTCTAGATCATCTCAAATGGTTTTCTCATAATGGACACATCCCGATACGCAATAATCGATTGATGTATCCGAATGAAAATCGCACTTGTTGGACATGGTGCGGTCCATAATGATTTTACCGACATTCCAAAGATCCTTCTAGGGTCATGTCCTAGAAATGGTCGACATATCTACGAAAAAGGTAACCTCAAAATCCAAATTTCAAGACTCCATAAAAGTTATGGATGTGGAGGATTCCTAATCTTAAGTATGTTAAGATAAGGGGTTGTCCAACTTATGTGAAAAGGTTTCAAAGGATAAGCTTGGGACAAGATTTGACAAGTGTCGATTTGTGGGACATCCTAAAGTAAGTTTAGGTATATGTTCTATAATTCTACTTAGCAAAAGGTGTTTGTTATAAACACGCCGCTTCTAAGATAAAGGTGTTTATCATTGAAGGGCTAGTGGAGGATAATAGATCTTGAAGAGTTCAAGAACCACAAAACACTATAAGTCAAATAAGAGGAACTCAGAGATATACCTATTGTACCACAAACCGAATCAGAAACTGAATAGTACATCAAGATACCTAGAGGTATGGATTCATCATAGATGATGATGATGAGGTACAAATCATAGAAGATGATGATCCAGATTACACATACGATGAGGTAAGAGTTCTAGTGTGTACAAAAGGGTCAAAAAAAGAGCGCCGTGAAATTTCTAGTATTATATGTTGATATACTACTGATGAGGAATTACATACCAATGCTACAATCAAGAAAGATAAAGTTGTTCAAACATTCCTCCATGAATGATTTGGGAAGAGTATCTTAATCGGGGATATAAATCTATATAGATAGATTTAAGAGGATGCTCGACTTAACCCAAGGAACGATATTCATTTGATGCTAAAGTCGCTTAGCATGGCAAACTCCAAGAGATGTCTCATGTTGATGAGCTATGGAGTGTATCTCTTAATAGTCCCCATAGACTCCAAAGAAGAGATCGTCGCATGAGTGACAATCATGTATGCAATGAAATGTACGAGACCCGATGTCGATCACCATATTCGGAGAAGTTCACTAAGAGTCAAGAAAAACATCTTAAAGTTCTTAACCGCACTAAGGATGTGATCATATTCATGGTGGGTCTAAATTAAAACTAGAGGGCTTTAATGCACTCAAGTTTTTCGCATGCACTAAGACGATGTAAAATCCACTTTTTAAGGTAAAGTGTTACCTTCAATGCTGGTGTAGTAAATTGAAAGGTTCCAAACAAAGAAAGAGTTGCCGGTTTAGTGATAAAGACAAAGTATATAGCTATAAATGAAGTCGCAAGTTGATTGTTTGGATTAAAAGTTCATTACGTAACTAGAATAGTTCCTAAGTCTCATCTTGGATCTAAACATGTGTCAGTGGCACTTTCATTTGATTATTAGAATCATCGAAAGATGGGAAATCACTATAGAGATAGTGGACTCTCAAGAACAACATTACATATCCATTAACTAAAGCTTATCCAACAAACAGGATAATCGCCACTTAGAGAAGAAGAGTATAAGATACCACGACGATCGACTTTAGTGCAAGTGGGAGATTGAAAGTAGTATGCACACAAGCCAATCATGTTTGATGATAAAGCATATACTTTGTAATAATCTTATTCATTTATTAATAAAAAGTATTAATTTATTAAAGGCTTTTAATTATCTACATGATGTCGCTTTTATAATATGTGATAAACCCATAGTTTTAAGCAATGCTTTTAGAATAATGATGATGATCATTCTAATGAGATCTAAATTCTTAGAAAGCTTAAAACTAAAATAGTTCCCAATCATTGATTACTAAATCGGGGATTAGTGAATCCTGATAGATCGGTACATACGCTGCTTGCTCATCGATGAGGATGATTGATCTCATGATCATTTGTGTGGAGACACTAAAGCAAGTATGTAGGTGCTTATTAGAGAATAAGTTCACCGAACGTGGCTCGCTAAGGAATACCTAATGGAGTTTTATTTGCCATCGTCAATAGAATTCCTCAGAGTGATAGTAGTACAAGTGATCCTTGACTCGAGATCATCATAGTATCTCGTGTATGATGAGTTATACTTTGACTTATTCCTTAAGACCCTTAGGGTATATCAAAGGGTATGCTTGGGTATAATAAGTTGTACATGGAGATAATGTATGATCAATAAAGAATCTACCACTTCTAATAAAAAAGAAGAGAAATGTCCTATGTGATTCGATAAATGACAACCCAAAGAGTCCTTGGTTAAGGCGTAATGAAATTAGAAAGGAGTTTCTAATTTGCATTATTTGAGTCAGGCATTTAAGAGTCGAAATACATATAATTAAATAAAATAAGACTTGACAAAGAATTCCATGCCTTATATTTAATCGGGACATCAGATGGTGGAAGGATTGAATCAGATTTTAGAACTATTTACTCAAAGGTTCTTTAATGATTAATGTTGAAATCTATATTATCCGGAAAGTCGCTGATCGCTAGGGAGGCTTATCCCTATCAGAGAATAAATATTATTTATTTAAATAAATTAATTATTTAATTTATTTATTTAAATAAGATTAGAATTGTTCTAATTGATTTATTCACAACCTATTAATATGGAGAACCTAAAGGGTCACACCATAAAAAAGGAAGAATAATTATTTAAGAAGTTAATGGCATAATCGTAATAATATAAGTTATGTATATTTAATTTAATCTATGGTGATAGAATAAATTAAATAGCTTAATATTTATTATTTAATATTTTAGAAATATTAAATATAAATTAATAAGAGGAGTCTTATTAATATTATTACAATTATTATTATTTTAATTTCTAAAAGAGTTTAGGAATTAATTTAATATAAGTACTTCATTTATTCCTAATTGATTAGGAAGGAAAATTAGTTAAAGGAGTTTAATTAATTATCCCTAATAAGATTAGGGAGCTTAATTAATTAAAAGAATTAATTAATTAAATAAAACCCAATTCCTTAATTGTTAAGGTGGGTTGCCCACATCTATAAATAAGAGGAGTCTTATTATGGGTGGTATGGGTTGTTGATTTTAACAAAGTACGTAATAATTCCAAGTTGTTGGGAGTATGCCTTTTCTATAGAGATAGAAAACTAGGGTTAGCCAAACCACCCTTCTTCTTGAATTTTCTTCTTCCTCGTGGATCACCTCTAGAGGCCAAACACATGGGTGGCTAACGCCGATCAAAGGAAGGAACCAAACCCGTGGATTCAAGATCGAACGCGAAAAGGATTTGAGGTGAACTTGTACCGAGGAAGCTCGATCTTCAAGGGTATGATTTATTCTTTATCTTTTCGCTTAATTAATAATTATGCATAAAGGATGATCCGGTATATGGTTTGTTTTTAAAATTTTAAACTCGATTTTACACGCTCCTAGCAATTTTATTGTTGAATTATAGCCGCTTATTATTTTTCAATGCAATTTGATTAAACTTGTTGGGCAATGCTCACCCTTTGAATATTAAGACAAACTTGATGTTTACATTGTAACTTATGTGTATTAAGTTAAGGTTACTCAAGGAGACCTTGGGGAATAGTGAGTATATATAATGTATAAACAATTTATGTTTATATCTTCCGCAAATAGTAATAGTGATAGACTGATCGAACCGGATCCGTGGTGATTCAGGACCTCGGATTCGGGGCCCTCACAGTCAGCATATGAAACACTCCTGTGCGTTCCAATTCCTTTGATAGAACGAAGGGTTTCTTCCATTTGAAGGACTTTTTTTTTGGTGTCATTGGTGTCTGGATCTCCTGTGAGATGGGTAACATCTTGAATTTTGTTGGTCGTATCTAACTGCAGTTTAGGTATTGTAATGACCTGAGTTCCCCCTTATGTAGAGGATTCAGCATGTACGAGTATCTTTGGACCTTGAGTGGACTGGTGTAGTTCTTTAAGTAGAACAACCAAATCTGTAATTTGTTTGCTCAATCCGTCGAATTCTTTGCGAGAAACTGGATTAAGGTCAGTCTGGTCGGATGACGACATAATTGATTATAGGCTTGCAGCCTTTTTAGATTTTGACCGGGTAGTAGGTCTGATTGGTTCTTTGCGAAAGACTTGCATAATTTAGTCTTTAGGGAATGTAAAAAATAACATGTTATGTGATGTGTCAGTTTTAGGAATTTTATCCTGCAAAACGGATGTCAGCTATTTGTAATACAGGATAACATATTAAATATGTATATGTACATATTTTTTCATATTTCTCATTACATGGAGATAAATATGGAATGAAATTACAAGTAATTGATTTTACAAGTAATTTAAAATGAGAAAGCATGAAGAGACTTTCCTCCAGATTGGGTTTATCAGAGGTTGACCATCATAGGTTACTCTCGCAACTTTTTGGCATGATGGTTCCCAAATCATCACAATTTACTCAACGAGAAATTAATCCGGTCTTTCAACTAGAGCGAATTTGGGTGGTGCCTTTCCGAGCCTCATGAAATTAGTCTTCCCACGAGTCCAATAATCAAACACCGACAGATAGCCTCCCGGTGGAGGGACCACACAACATACATTCACATACATCAAGGCCTCACCGTATGAAAATGATGACACGTATGCGAAGCACTAATATCACAAGCAGATATGGTGCGGCACTAAGTGCAATAAGTAAAGGCATTCGTACACATTCATCATAAATGTAAATGCAATATCCACACACGTATGTATAATGGTTTTGAAAAGTTTAAAATAGCGGCTTAAGTCCTCTTATTGAGTCCCCAAAGAATCGCCACCACGATCGACGCTCGGGATTTTTAGTTGTCCTTTTCGCTACTTGTTCTTTGGTGTTCTCATGTTAGGTGAGATTTGTTTGAAAAATAAGTGAAAAGGTCCGACATGTATAATGTCGACGATGGATCGTTAAGAGTCGCCATTGGTTTTAAAATGGTTGTACCAACACAACCGAGAAAAGGTTTGCACATCGACCCAAAGGATGTGACACTATTAAACCAAGCCTATGAAACCAAGATTCATTAGGGTCCCGGGACTTGATTATGTGAAGGGAAGGTGTTAGGCACTTCAACATCCGTGTTACCACTATGGATCGCTTTTTTCAAGAAATCGTTATCAAAATGTGTGTGTATGTGTGGCAAATCAATGTGCTATTATTTGAAGTGGGGAGAGGCCTCGTCAAGACCTATATACACGTGGTTTGAATTTATGTAAAAATTCAGTTTTTAGCAAGATATAGCAGTGAGGTTTTTCAAACCCTTGTGCTCAATAGTAATTGAGACCTTTTACACTTCCATTTTATTAAGTGTTCGGCTTGATTGATTTTATTTTCGAGATGCAAAGCATCTATAAGAAAATAATGTACAAAATAATGTCGACTTTCTCGTGGGTATGAAAACCATTTGAGGAAATTCAGACACCGCATATAAATTTACAAGCTGCTTACAGTTGAAAAATGTCCATCACGGGAACCGAATCTAGATCTAGTAGACTGAATCTGTGATCACATGATTTCTAGGCACACATGATACCGCAATTTGTATGAAAGCAGTAAGCAGGTATATATATAAAAGCTATAAATATATATATACAGACATGATCAGCCACCACGAAGCACCTCCATGGGGGATCAAAAAATGTAAATAAAGTTGTAAAAGCCATCAATCGACACAGAGGAAACTCCAGGCGGGACAAAATATAAATAAGGTCAGAAGCGATCAACCGCCACGGCAAATTCCAGGCGGTGATTAAATGTAAAGAAAGTCAGAAAAGTGATCAACCACCACGTAAGTAAACTCCAGTGGGACAATATATATATATATAAGCAATAAACACATCTGGATATAAAATCCAAAACTCATCGAAAAGAGTTCAAAAAATAGTTCATAGATATAAGTATATATATATATAAGCAAGTAAACGTCCTGATAAAATCTCGCTCATCGAACAAAGTTCTACACACAAAATATATATAAGTATATATATATATATATATATTAAAGCAACAAAGTTCTAGGCTCATCAACAAAGTTCTACAATTAATATATATAATATATATATATATATATATATATATATATATATATATATATATATATATAAGCCAATAAACGCCCAAACCAAAGCCTAGGCTCAATTAAGGCATAACTCGATAATGTTAGTCCATATATATATATATATATATATATATATATATATATATATATATATATGTATATACAAACTAAAATAAAACCACTGAATCAAGTCCGAGCAAACACACGCAACACGACTCTCAACGTGAAGAAGGGTGTGTGCAAAAAGATGAAACAGAAGGCTTTAAAGTGTGTGAGAAGGCTTACAAGGGTCGCCAAAGAAGACTTATATATCTTTAAAGGATGAATAATCGGCCCCACGCATAAAAAAGTAGCTATATGTGAGCTCACAAGTATTTAAAATGAGAAAGCACTCAGTATTGAGAGAGTACGGATCAAATTTGACAGGGCTTCCTCACCTTTCTTTTTTCTTAAAATGGCCACCCCAAGCCCTCTATTTATAGAGGGGGGCCGCAGGTGTACCTGAGGCTGCCTGGGTTTCCTCGGGTTTCTTGGGTCACGTCGTCTCGAAGTACGTGCACGTGGGCATTGTAATGTCCGCTCGAACTTTCAGAATTGAAATCCGGGCATTCGACTGAGGTATATAGAACATATTTCAAACCGTCGTTGTCGAGAGTCACACAATGGCATGGGATTAGAGGTTGTACAAAGTCTGGAAGATGGGACGGTGCCCTCCGATCTTCAAGCTTCAAATTTTATCCGTTACCTTGCGTAATAGTCACTCGGGATTGGTTTTCCTTGATTCTTGTGGGACATTGTTGTGTAGAAATCTATGTATGAGAGTTGAGATGACGTGATGTGGCATCAAGGTGGCGAGATGATGACTTTGCCCCTCATCGGTGTTATCACGGTTTAATGATAAAGCGACGCCGCAGTGGCTATCACCGAGATTGGATCACTGCAAGTGTCAAGGTCCTCGAAGGTCATCTCCGAGGTATGCATGTCTTCCCTGTTATTTCCGAAGTTGTGTCTCGAAAGTGCCTCGCAGCAGAGTGCCGAGGTTAAAGCCGATTGCATGCATTT
Source organism: Panax quinquefolius (assembly GCA_020205615.1). Taxonomy (NCBI): domain Eukaryota; kingdom Viridiplantae; phylum Streptophyta; class Magnoliopsida; order Apiales; family Araliaceae; genus Panax; species Panax quinquefolius. The sequence goes on from CM035166.1 coordinate 80,446,563, forward strand.
AAAGCAAGCATTTCCGGTTATCGCCGAATCGCATTCCTCGGGGTTATCACCAAGGTCGGTAGTCGCTACTCCCAAAGTTGTTGGGATCGAGACCGATATCTCTCGGTTATCTCCTAGATTAATCTGCCTTCTCCGTGGAATCTCCCAGATTGGAACCGCATGCCTCGGGGTTATCTCCGAGGTTGAAATCACATTCTTGCAAGTGTGTCCGGGTTGAAACTGAAATTCCAATAGTATCCGAACTGGATGTGAGATGTCTTCCAGGGTTATCTCTGAAAGACGAATCTGCCCTCCTGCAATGTCAGTGACAGGTGTGCGGAAAATTTTGAGTGTCTACAACGTAGTTTCAAAATTTTGATATAGAATTGATATGTTGCTATTATTGGTTCAGCTTACTTCACAAATGTTGATTCGTTGTAGAAGTGTCATTCAAAGAAAATATTTAATCCTTTCAGCTAATAATTATTGTTGCTATTACTTGTTAGGTAATCAAATGCTCATTCTTGCTTTAAATTTAAATGTTTTCAGCTAAGCATGATCAACCTGAAGGTTCTGCCAAGAACAAAGGGAAAGGAAAGCTGACCGAATAAGTTTTACGGTATCTTATGTAATAGTTAGACTTTATTAAGACAATGATATTTATTAATTATCATGTAATGAATGTTTTAAAGGTCGCTTACCTGGGATTAAACAACTCTGATATGTGTAAATTAAGTTTGATATTTATATTATTGTTATTATTCCGCTCAAAAAAATGATATCTTGAAGCACCGAGTTCGGGTTTCAAGTACTCGAATTTGGGGGCATCACATATTGGTATCAGAGCTTTAGGTTAGAAACCTTAGGTGGGGATAGAACTTAGGACCGAGGGAAACGTTGAAAATATAAATAACTCAAATATATTTTAAAAGGAGATGAATTAAATAAATTCATCGTAAAATAAAATAAAAGTAACCTATATAAAACTATTATTTGATGTGTGTATATATTATATGTTCTAATCAAAATAATTTATGTATAGATGTCAGGTGGAAAGGATTAGGATACCCTCATATCGTAAAGAATGAGTAAATATCCATAACCGAGCCAATATCAAAGCCAATAGGTGAAATAAAGGCTCACATTGAAAGCAACCCTGATGAGGTGGTTATTGTGGAAATTATAGTACCGGATCCAAAACGGTGGTATAACAGATAGGTAGAGTATAGTTAGAGAATATAAGGTTAAGTGCGAGTTCTTAAAACTCATACTTATGGTAAGTTCATGACTCATAATTACATGAAATGTTTTTGAGCCCCTCAGCGAATGGATGCCAATGGTCTGACTAGGATAAGTTCTTAAACTCATATGATTGTGGTAAGTTCCTGAACTCATAATGTGTGATAGGTTTGACGAACTGGGTATAGTTATGTGTAAATGGATTATTGAAGATAATAGGAATATATAGAATACTAAGCAATTGATCCTTAGTGAAGGCGTAGGAAATAAGTAGTATTAGCATTACTTGAATATATGTGTTATATCATGTGTATATGATAAGTATATGGGTGTAATGTAATATTCTCAACTTTTGTATAAGTTGTAGCAGCGAATCCTGACTTTTGTGGTCACAAAGGGATAGCGAATGTTTATAATGATATATGCTATATGGTGTTAAGTACTATAAATTAGTAGAATGAATATGAATCTATTTTTGATTAATAAAATAAGTTTTTGTATAAAGATAGTAATTATCTCTCTGATAACCGGTTAATATAGTAAACCAATGATAAGTAGGTTTTATACCTACTTATCTGGTATCTGTTACTTGAATTAGTTACTTATACTCATGTTTCTTAGTTACATTTTATGCATTTCGTGTTCATTTTGTAGATCTTATGCTTAGGAACGGTGTGAGCGACTATTGGCATAAAAACGCAAGGAAAAGTAATCCGGACATCGTGTGGGCTTTCTTGTTCATTTCATGTTCTTGGCTTGGAACTTGGAATATGTTGTAGAGCTTCTTCTTAGCTTTCTGGAACATCTTGAATCATTCCAATCGAAGTTCGGTTGCTAGAGTTATGACATTTGTACCAACGGACGTCGAACTTCAATGTTTTGGGTGGCCATTTGCATAACTGTCACTTACAACCCAATTTCAGCCTTCATCCGTCCATTATTTCTCACTTATCAAAGAATGAAAGTTGTATAGCTCGTCGAGAGCTTCGATTTGATAGGTGTTAGGCCCCGTAACTCTTCACGGATCAAACGTTATGGTTGTTTAACCAGAGGACACCGCAAAGAACCAACAACAAATACAGGTGCGCGAATTTGAAGTGTATTTCCGGCAAATACCGCTAATCCTTGGAGCAAAAAATGTCATCTCACTTGAGCGCGCGCAAGCCACCACCAGTGTCATTTCCAAAGGTCGCGCTACTTCTAATGTTGACCAGAGCTGACTTTTTCACTAAACAGTACAATTGAAGCGTAACTTATAGGGGGGTTCATTTAGGGATTATAAAGAGACGTATTTTCATTATGTAAGGGGGATTCCACCCCTTGGGGGAACAATTAGCTATTGTTGTTTTCATTCTTCAATTGGAATAAGTAGATTAGAGTAGTGATTTCTAGAGTTAATTAGATTGAAGACTTGAAGCAATTGGAAAGCATCAAGGATTCCATCTTGGAGTAGGAGAACAGATTTCCATTTCAATTCTCTACACTTAACCTCTCTTTGATTCCTATTTGTAATTTTATGATGTTTATTCAAAATGTGGATGGTAGGTTTTATTCAACTATGATCTAAACTCTATTCTGAGATTGCAATGGATTAGTTATTTCTGATATATTTCATTGTTAGCCTTATTGATTGCTATGGGCTTGTCTAATTAGATTCATGCTATTTGCTTAGTTGATTAGCCATCAATTACTGTGATAAACCATATGGACTTGAGAAAAGAAGTATGGGTTTCGATCTGATCTTATTAGCGTGTGATTGTATATTCTATAATGCATTGGGATGTATGATTCATGCTTAGGATAGATATATACCGAAGCACCATTCGTAGTCAATTGAGAACTTGGGCTTAAACCCTAATTATTTGTAAATCACATAGACATATAGTGGTTTAGGTAATGTGGGTGTTCATGTGTATTCTATCAACTGTGGATTATATGTGATATGTGTATGGTACATTGAGAGATGGCTATACTTTATTTTCGTGTTCTTGACTAACAATCAGGTACAATTAGTTTGGCTTAACATGAAATGTGTGGATTTTAATGAGTCAATAGATGAAATTGTGATCTCAGGTCTTCATTATCTAGTCTCAATCTAGGAATAGTTATGTTTATTTAATTTCATAGTTTAAATACAAAATATCAAATCATTTGTTTAAATAAGACTGAAATGGTTATGGGCTAGTGTTTGGTCAACTTTATTAGTTAATTCTCCGTGGGAACGATACTTTACTTACTCTTTATTACTTGTTGACATTGTATACTTTCACGCATATATTGATTGGTAAAACGACTAACAAGTATTTGGCGCCGTTGCCGAGGAATTAGCTTAATAAATTTTTTCCAACATTAATTTCAATAAAATTGATCTTAATTTAAACATTTTTATTTTGTTTTAATTATCTTCTTATATTTCTCTCTTTTCAGGTACCATGGGTGACTTTACTTATCAATGGCCTTATGCAAATATGACTCAACCAAGGAACACAAGAACTGAAGGACTCAATGTATTTTCTACATTGTCAACACAAATTGCAACACTTTCGGAGAGGTTGGATGTTCTTGCAGCCCAACGTACTCGAGAGATAGCAGTTACATGTGAATATTGTGATGGCGAGCATCCGAGTTATCAGTGCAATATCAGGGTTAGACAGGTACAGTTTGGGGGTGATTACCTCAAACACTATGTTTATCCCAATTATCATCAAGGTTGGGGGTATCACCCGGATTTTGAATGGAGTTATAACTATCGAGACCCATATTGTGTCCCAAGTCCAACACATCCATCGGAATTCTCATATCCACCTCAAATGCACCAAGAAGAAAATTCAAGGTTGAAGGAATTCATGTCAAAAAGTATAGTAGACCATGAAGAGTTGATGATGAGTCAGGAGTTATACAGCCAAAATCTTAACAGACAGATGGAACAACTCATTAACTCCTCAATGAATGGTCCTCAATACATAGATTGTGAAACTGAACAAGATAATTCAAGATTGGAGGATTTGTGGTTCAAATTTGTAGCATCAACTGAGGAGAAGATGATTAAGCAAGAGAGGTTAATTCAAAATCTTCAGAATCAGATGGATTAAATGTTCGAAGCCTTGAACAATCGCCCTCCAAACAATTGGTGCTATGACATGGACGATGAAACTGATGGAGAGATAGAAGTGTACATGCCACTGAATGACCTGAAAGGAGTGGACATTGAAGAGATAACTGGGGGTATGGAAAATGAAGAACATGAGCTGACTTGTATAATACCCCAAGTGCCTTATCAGTTAGAGTTGAAAAATTTAGTGAATTTTTCACATCCATGTCCCCTTGGTAGTCACATCCAAAGCAAGAATTTCTGTGATTATGATGCCTCTTACAAACCATGGTGGGCAGAGGAAAAGATAATAGAAGAAGAAAAGCCCTTTATATCTTTCATGCCTCAATGCAAAAATCTATACACAGATACAACGAGAGAAACACCTGGCGATGCCATGGAACTGGGGGCATCATGTACAGGAAATATGCTAGGTTGTTTCAATTCACAGACTCGTAAGATGGGGAACCTACCTATGCACATTGCAGTTCTAATGGATGGAGGATTCTTAGCTTATCGTAGGGGAATCAGATAGCGGTGTCAAGAAAATAGTCCAGCTAACGGACTATAAACCGAGCACTAGATGGGAGGCACCCCATCAAATCTTTCTCCCTCCTTGTTTAATTCTTATTTGCATTTCCATTTACTTCTTCTGCTATATTTTACTCTTCATACTTTCCATATTTTGTAGATGTTTTATAGTTGTAAGTCTTAATATTAGTTTTATTGTTTCCCCTCTCAGGTTCAATCCAATTGCTATAAGCATTCAAGATCAAACAAAAGTCAAAATATCAAGTCGCCAGGTATGCAGGGTGGTATAGGCCTCCCAACTACAAGCCAACCATAAGCGCTGTACAAGTGCCATATCTCAGTCATAGAAAACAAACACTGCTAAATTTTTAGATTTTCTGACTCAAGCATTCGGACAGTTAGAAGTCCACACTCAGTTTCCAACTTTAGATTAACTTAAACTTATCTATCGCCTGATATACCATCAGATCTTAAGGAGGCGAATGGAGATGACAATGCCACTTAGGGGAGTATTCATTCACTTTTAATTACAATGAGGGCATTGTTCATTTTAAGTTTGGGGGTATTGGGTTTAGTCATTAGTTTAGAACATGTAGTGTAATTGCATCATATAGAGTAATTTCAAGTTACATATAGTTAATTGCATGTTAGTAATTATTAGTTTAATTTTGTAGTAAATTTTTTCTTTTTGTTTGCTTAATATTTGTTTAGTTGCATAACATTGCATAGTCCCAGGTTTTTAGTTAGTTGAATTCTAATTTGGCCAATGATGACATAGAACTTTGATAGATTTTTGAATTTAGGGGATAACATGAGCTTAGTTATAATGATATACATGATTTAATTCATGCTTGTTGTTTAGATGTTATAGGTTAGCACATAGGTGTTCATATCTGCTTGTTCGTTTAAGATTAACTTGTTTGCCTACTGAGATGAAAACACTGTTATTAAAGATAGAATTATGTAGGAAGTGAGCATTGACTATGAAAACACTAAAATTCAAACTTTGGGAATGCATGGGTATGCTTGCTATATAAAAAAATGAAAAAATTACAGCGGCTGGTCTTGTTTCGGGGCCTTTGTTTCTTGAGTAAGTACGCCCGAGGGGATTGTCTCTACACCTAGTGCCCTAAGGTCTTAACGGTCTGGGAGTCATTGGTCGAAAGCTCGCTAAGGGGTAGCACTGTTAGCCTAATGGAATGAGACATTGCACAGTTATGGGAAATAAAAAAAATTAATAAACATCGCGAGAAAGTGCGAAAATTGCCATCGTGAGTAAAAATAAAGCAGAATAAACCCGTTGCTGAACCTTAGCTTGTACTGATGTGTTGGAGTAGTTATTGTTTCATTTATATGCATAGTTCTTGATTTGAACCTCAGTTTTCTTTTTTAAGCAGTATAGCATGTGAAATCTTTACCTTTTTCAAGCTTATCTGTGAACACAACACACAGCAGCATCTTTATAGCAGGTTAGGATTATTTGATTGTATGTCATTATGCATGTAGCTTAGTTTGATACTTTGTTCTTGGATCTTAATATTTCTCTGAGGCATATCTTATTGGAATTCTTAATATGGCTGGAAATCTGGGGATTCATTGTCATAGTAGCGTAGCTTGCATAGCATGTAGATTGCATTATGTTGTGTTGCTTGGGAACAAGCAACAGTTTAAGTTTGGGGGTATTTGATAAGTAGGTTTTATACCTACTTATCTGGTATCTGTTACTTGAATTAGTTACTTATACTCATGGTTCTTAGTTACTTTTCATGTATTTCATGTTCATTTTGTAGATCTTATGCTTGGGAATGGTGCGAGCCACTATTGGCATGAAAATGCAAGGAAAAGCAATCTGGACATCGTGTGGGCTTTCATGTTCATTTCATGTTCTTGTCTTGGAACTTGGAATATGTTGTAGATCTCCTTCTTAGCTTTCCGAAACATCTTGAATCATTCCAATCAGAGTTCGGATGCTAGAGTTATGACCTTTGTACCAACTGACATCGAACTTCAACGTTTTGGGTGGCCATTTGCATAGCTTTCACTTCCAACCCAATTTCAGCCTTCATCCGTCCATTATTTCTCACTTATCAAAGAATGAAAGTTTTAGTGCTCGTCGAGAGCTTCGATTTAATAGGTGGCAGGCTCCGTAACTGTTCTCGGATCAAAAGTTATGGCCGTTTTACCAGAGGACACTGCAGCAGAAAACCAACAGCCCGGGCACGCGAATTTGTACTGTATTTCCTACGCGGCCGCGCCAATCCCTGGAGCAAAAAAATGTCATCTGCTAGTTGAGCGCGAGCGCGCCCGACTCCAGGCCATTTCCAGTGCGGTCGCGCCACTTTTGATGTTGACAAGAGCTGACTTTTTCACTATACAATGCAATTGAAGCGTAACTTAGAGGGGGGGGGGTTCATTTAGGGCTTATAAAGAGACGTATTTTCATTATGTAAGCGGGATTCCACCCCTTGGGGGAACAATTAGCTATTGTTGTTTTCTTTCTCCAATTGGAATAAGTAGATTATAGTAGTGATTTCTAGAGTTGATTAGATTGAAGACTTAAAGCAATTTGAAATCATCAGAGAATCCATCTTGGAGCAGGAGAACAGATTTGCATTTCAATTCTCTACACTTAACCTTTCTTTGCTTCCTATTTGTAATTTTATGATGTTTATTCAATATGTGGATGGTTGGTTTGATTCAACTATGATCTAAACACTATTCTGAGATTGCAATGGATTCTATGGATTAGTTATTTCTGATATATTTCATTGTTAGCTTTATTGATTGCTATGGGCTTGTCTAATTAGATTCATGCTATTTGCTTAGTTGATTGGCCATCAATTACTGTGATAAACCATATGGACTTGAGAAAAGAAGTATGGGTTTAGATCTGATCTTATTAGCGTGTCATTGTATGTTCTACAATGCATTGGGATGTATGATTCGTTCTTAGGATAGATATATACCGAAGCACCATTCGTAGTCAATTGAGAACTTGGGCTTAAACCCTAATTATTTGTAAATCACATAGACATATAGTGGTTTAGGTAATGTGGGTGTTCATGTGTATTCTATCAACTGTGGATTACATGTGATATATGTATGGTACATTGAGAGATGGCTATACTTTACTTTCGTGTTCTTGACTAACAATCCGGTAAAATTAGTTTGGCTTAACATGAAATGTGTGGATTTGAATTAGTTAATAGATGAAATTGTGATCTCAGGTCTTCATTATCTAGTCTCACTCTAGGAGTAGTTAAGTTTATTTAATTTCATAGTTTAAATATAAAATATCAAATCATTTGTTTAAATAAGACTGAAATGATTATGGGCTAGTGTTTGGTGAACTTTATTAGTTAATTCTCCGTGGGAATGATACTTTACTTACTCTTTATTACTTGTTGACCGTGCATACTTGCACGCATATATTGATCGGTAAAACGACCAACAAGTTTTTGGCGCCGTTGCCGGGGAATTAGCTTAATAAATTTTTTCCGACATTAATTTCAATCAAATTGGTCTTAATTTAAACATTTTTATTTTGTTTTAATTATCTTCTTATATTTCTCTCTTTTCAGGTACCATGGGTGACTTTGCTTATCAATGGCCTTATGCAAATATGACTCAACCAAGGAACACAAGAACTGAAGGACTCGATGTATTTTCTACATTGTCAACACAAATTGCAACACTTTCAGAGAGGTTGGATATTCTTGCAGCCCAATGTACTCGAGAGATAGCAGTTACATGTGAATATTGTGATGGCGAGCATCTGAGTTATCAGTGCACCATCAGGGTTAGACAGGTACTGTTTGGGGGTGATTACCTCAACAACTATGTTTATCCCAATTATCATCAAGGTTGGGGGTATAACCCAGATTTTGAATGGAGTTATAACTATCGAGACCCATACTATGTCCCAAGTCCAACACATCCATTGGAATTCTCATATCCACCTCAAATGCACCAAGAAGTAAATTCAAGGTTGAAGGAATTCATGTCACAAAGTATAGTAGACCATGAAGAGATGATGATGAGTCAGGAGTTATCAAGCCAAAATCTTAACAGACAGATGGAACAACTCATTAACTCCTCAATGAATGGTCCTCAATACATGGATTTCGAAACTGAACAAGATAATTCAAGATTGGAGGATTTGTGGTTCAAATTTGTAGCATCAACTGAGGAGAAGATGATTGAGCAAGAGAGGTCAATTCAAAATCTTCATAATCAAATGGATCAAATTTTGAAGCCTTGAACAATCGCCCTCTAAACAATTGGTGCTATGACATGGACGATGAAAATGATGGAGAGATAGAAGTGTACATGCCACTGAACGAACTGAAAGGAGTGGACATTGAGGAGACAACTGGGGGTATGGAAAATGAAGAACATGAGCTGACTTGTATAATACCCCAAATGCCTTCTCAGTTAGAGTTGAAACATTAAGTGAATTTTGCACACCCATGTCCCCTTGGTAGTCACATCCATAGCAAGAATTTCTGCAATTATGAGGCCTCTTACAAATCATGGTGGGCTGAGGAAGAGATAATAGAAGAAAAAAAGCCCTTTGTATCTTTCATGCTTCAATGCAAAAATCTATTCACAAATACAACAGGAGAAGCACCTGGCGATGCAATGGAACTAGGGGCTTCATGTACATGAAATATGCTAGGTTGTTTCAATTCACAGGCTCACAAGATGGGGAACCTACCTACGCACATTGCAGTTCTAATGGATAGAGGGTGAATCAGATAGCGGTGTCTAGAAAAGAGTCCAGCTAATGGACTATAAACCGAGCGCTAGATGGGAGGCACCCCATCAAATCTTTCTCCCTCCTTGTTTAATTCTTATTTACATTTCCATTTACTTTTTCTGCTATGTTTTATTCTTCATTCTTTCCATATTTCGTAGATGTTTGATAGTTGTAAGTCTTAATAATAGTTTTATTGTTTCTCCTCTCAGGTTCAATCCAATTGCTATAAGCATTCAAGATCAAACAAAAGTCAAAAATACTGAAGTTGTCAAGGTACAGGGTAGCGCGGCCGCACCCAACTACAAGCCAACCACAGTGCGGCCACGCCATATCTCAGTCATAGAAAACAAACACTGCTAAATTTTTAGATTTTCTGACTCAAGCATTCGGACAGTTAGAAGTCTACACTCATTTTCCAACTTTAGATTATCTCAAACTTATCCATCGCCTGATATACCATCGAATCTTGAGGAGGCGAACGGAGATGACAATGCCACTTAGGGAAGTATTCTTTCACTTTTAATTATAATGAGGGCATTGTTCATTTTAAGTTTGGGGGTATTGGGTTTAGTCAGTAGTTTAGAGCATGTAGTGTAATTGCATCATATAGAATAATTTCATGTTATATATAGTTAATTTCTTGTTAGTAATTTTTAGTTTAATTTTGTAGTAAATTTTTTCTTTTTTTTTTTGCTTAATATCTGTTTAGTTGCATAACATTGCATAATCTCAGGTTTTTAGTTAGTTGAATTCTAATTTGGCCAATGATGACATAGAACTTTGATAGATTTTTTTAATTTAGTGGATAACATGAGCTTAGTTATAATGCTATACATGATTTAATTCATGCTTGTTGTTTAGATGTTATCGGTTAGTACATAGGTGTTCATATCTGCTTGTTGGTTTAAGATTAACTTGTTTGCCTGCTGAGATGAAAACACTGTTATTAAAGATAGAATTGTGTAGGAAGTGAACATTGACTATGAAAACACTGAAATTCAAACTTTGGGAACGCATGGGTATGCTTGCTATATAAAAAAAGAAGAAAAAATTGTCGTGGCTGGTCTTGTTTCGGGGCCTTTGTTACTTGAGTAAGTACGCTCGAGGGGATTGTCTCTACCCCTACTCCCTAAATAAAATCAAATTCCCTCTATTTATTATTGTGAATAATAAAGTGTTAATTTGATATAATACTTTGGTTATGGGTGAAATGTGCAATATTTGCAAAATAAGCAAGTGGTTATAAAATATTCGTTTGGTCGTGGAATATTCTTTCTGTCAGGGAATATTTGTACGACGGTGCAGCCATTTGTGGGCCCCATAACGGAAAACGGTTGGATGAAGAAAATGACAAGTTTGAGTTTTTATAAATAACGGCTTAGTTGTTACCGTTAACACTATTGGAATGCCCGGTGGTTAAAATACAGTAATACGCGTGGTGGCACAAAAGAAGACACCAGATTGCACATGATATTTTTGAATTATTGATTCTTACGTAAGAAGGCACTACTCAATAATTGTTACAATAATTACCGCTCAATATTTTATTTTATTGATTCAATAATCTTCAAGCGTTGATATTTTATATTATTGTTGTTTAATAATTGTCACACCGCACAAGATTCCATTATTAGATCAATAATTCATATTAATTGAATAATATTATTAGATAGCATTATTGGCAATGTCTAAGGAAGTTCTGTCTAGCAAAGGGGTTTGGTCACCAAATTGCCCGCCAATAAGGAGAAATCCTTATCGAAAAGCCTCCTCTTTCCTGGGAACGACTTGGTTGTCATAATTGTGATTTTGTAATATTATTTGTGAATAATTAGTTATTGATTTATATGATAAGGAAATATTTATTTTATGTGGATATAAATGAATGAATAAATGTTGATGTATTTTATCAGTATTTTGTCGGAATAGAGATTGTTGAAAATCGTCCGTATGTGGATTTCGGGTATTTTATGATTGGAATTTGGAAAAACTTTCTTCTACAAAGTTGTAGAGAATTAAATTTCCTATGGAAAGCACATGAGATTCGAATTTTTCTGATAAAAGGGCTATTTATTATGAATTATTGAAGTTTCAGAGATTTAATATTTTTATTAAAATTAAGGGTGGGACCCACTTTTGATTTTTAAAACATGTGGGCTGCTGAAAATTTTTCAAAATTGGCATGCTAGCTTTATCAACAAAGGATGCGTAGAATTGATTTTAGAAATAATATTATTTTAGTCTCCTTTAGCGTTTTATCATTTTCCTATAAATAGACGCTTAAGTTAGAATTGAAAATCACACCAGAAACATAAGTTTTCTCTCTCTATATTGTCGAGCGTATTTTTGTGAGTATTTAGATACTTTGAGAGTTGTTATTCAGTGCAAGTTTCCTTCGGCTTTACATCCGATATTCCGATTAGAAATACTATTATTTTGAGGTAAGGGATGTTATTTTCTTCTTAATGATGTTATTATTTCAATATCATTATATCGAAATATTGGTATGGATTTTATTGTGGATTTTCTACCTTTTTGTGTCGAACTTACTATTCACGTATACGGCACTATTCACAGAAAAATGAAATTTTCTTTTCTTTGTCCAAGTTGTCTATTATGGTTACTATCTTTGATTGTATCCATGTTTTGATCTTTATTTTTGAATTCTACTTCACAATTGGTTATTATGGAGTATTATTGAACTTGGATAAACTATAATACGAATCTCTAATATTTGTTCTTTTATCTCACTGGATTCATTTTCTTTAAGATATTTTTCATCATCCTCAGTCCTAAATGATGATACAAATGAATATCGTTGGCCTATAGTGCAAAGATGAATGATTAACTGATGAATATCTTTGGCCCGTAGTGCAAAGATGAACAGGTGTTGAGATGAACATGACCAACTTGTGATACAAATGAATATCTTTGGCCTGTAGTGCAAAGATTAATATTTGATTCAAGATATATATTGATTGATGTTACAGGGATAAAATATTGATAATGGACTTTTAAATTTTAGAAGATAATAGAATTCTTTCTCTACTTGACTCTTCTAATGGATTGTTGTTTCCGCTGCAGTTGTTGATCTAAAACTTGTTGTCTATTATATTTTATCAGATTTTTCCCTGTTGAAGACTAATGATAATTTGTTATATATTATCTTAGTCATAATATTCTTTACTGGGCTAGTTGAGCTCACCCTTTTCCTTTTTGTTCCATTGTTCGTCTCAAGAGGAGAGAATTTAGCAGGAACTAGCCGGGGTATGGAGTGATGATTTAAGATAGTTATTTTAGTAGTCCTCACTATTTTGTGAAATAGTGTATCAATAATTGTAATGAGGACTCCTTTTGAGTTTGTATACTGTCTATTAGACAATATTTGTATTCAAATTCACAGTATATGTGTTGTCATATTTTGCACGAAAATTGTATTACTGAAGTTGTATTTGTTTCTGTACCATGTATTTGGCGACTCAGAATGGGTGATGTATACCTATTTTTGTGACACCCCCAAATCCTGGTACTTCATTTCCACAGGATTTGGTGTTCACTTAATCAAAACATTCATTTATAACTACCCAATTATAATAAAATTGAATAATAAAACCTGCCCATACAGGATTAAATTTAAATAAAAATCTCCGAGGTTATCTAACCTTTAACAACAATCATTCAAATACGGAAATGAAATAAACTTCATTACAATCTTTAAACCAAAGTCTGATAATAAAACTATCAAATCTATTACAAGTCTTCAATACTTGTTCATCTTTCCTTTTCCCTTACTGGTGCTAGGTACGTCACCAGTTTCAACTTTAGCTGTAAGAAATTTTACAGGCAAGAGTGAGCAAACAAGGCCCACTTGAAATAACAATAAGTAAATCTTTAAACTTTTACATCAATTGTCAATATTAGGCTTAATAGAATCGAACAATATATTCTATTAACTTTCTCTCAAAATTATAACATTCAATTGAGGGTCTAATGACCACGAATCATGTCCACAGTTATAAGTAATCTTTCAACTTTAACTTTAACAATCATGAGACTATAAGGACTCCACGTACTTAGGGGGATCAACCCTTCGTACAATGTATTGTGCACAACCATTTTAAATCTAAGCGTAAACTTCTAATAAAAGAGTTATTTATCTCAGTATTTAGAATACAAGTTCGTACCAAAGTAAGTTTGGTTTGGATACAATACCGGGTAATTTAGAATTCAACGGTAATCAACTAAGGATTAGTTGATTACAACAGAAATAACTGTATGCTATGGAATAATCATAACTGAATTGATATTTATAAATTAGTACTATGCTTTAGGAATAATCTTAATAGCATACACTTTGAATAAACATAACATAAATTGGCTTGAACAATATTAAATCAAGGTTATTGAAAATTGAATACTAAGCATGCATAGTGAATAGTAATTTGAACTATAAGTTGTTCAATACTAGAATATTGAAATAAAGCGACTCGCATGCTAAATAATAAGTTGCATATTAGAGAAACTTCCTCAATATTAAACTATAATATTTGGGATATTTGTATCGTTATGAGAACTAGATACAATAAATTATTCAATAATAGACAATCTAGCTCTAAGAAGGTGTAGAGGTAGCAATTTACAACAATTGTAATTGAATTTGAAAGCAATAACGTACTAATGAAATTAAAACTCGCACAATGAAGTTTTGAGTTAGAGAACTTGCCTTTAGCACAAGCTAAACCTTATAACTTGAATCAATACCCTATACATATGTCATCATGACATAATTACTCATTAACAACATTTTATATCTATATAACCAATACATGCATCATGTAGATCGAATTACCTATTGACATAATAAAACTATGTTAATACTAGTTAACACTTGATAACATAATCATTCATAGTTTAATACTACTGAAATCATCACTTAACATTCCTATTATTAACACATAACATTTATTTTCAAGCTTTGTGTAATAAACTAAAATTGTCGACTAATTATTCGCTAACTCATGGCTACATGGCTACCTTACAGCTTTACATCGTGGTTCACAATGCAAGATCAGTGTTAAGGCCACACTCGAGTCACGAGCCATTGATTGGCTATTGCTATGAGATGGCACCCATATCATGGCATGAGATTTATACTCATTGGTTGCAGACTGTGGCGCCAGACTCCAGAATCTGGCGACCAAGTTCGGCAACAGTATGAACAAAAGCCAAATTGGCCTAAAAGCTCGAATCTAATAGACTGATTAACATGTAATACACATATAGACTTCATATAAACATATTGTGAAGACTTCTAACATGTTTCTACTCATAAAATAACATAAACATCATATTTACAACACCTAATTTCAATATTTTTGGCAAAAACTCCATTGTTGACATTTTTAATGAAAATCAACACTGTGATTTTGTTTTCCAATCAAAATAGAAATTTCAAAACATCATAGTTATGATTATACATACTCTATCAATTTCCATAATCAATTTATCAATTTAACAACTAATTAAACCTTAATTTCTATTTTAAATTAAGCCATATTCATATATATTTTCATGTAAACACTGTAATATATTTTCTTCCACAAAACACATACATACATGAACTAGTTTCTCTATAATCATACAAACTCATGAAATCATCTTATAATCAATAATTAATCATATAACTATAAACACCATCAATTTATCTTTTATAAAATTTCACAGAGAACTTTTTGGAAGAAGAAGAAAACTAAACTTTTAAATAAAAGATTAAGCTCCTACCTTTGGTTAGGAAGATGATGGCTATTCATTTCCCCAATCTCTTTCTCAAAAACCTGTTAGAAAACACTCACCTTCTCTCTAGAGTTTTCTCTAATTTTTCTCTGTGTTCTTCTTCTTCTTCTTCTTCTTGTTTTTTTCTTCTTCTTCTTCTTCTTCTTCTTCTTCTTCTTCTTCTTCTTCTTCTTCTCTCTTCTCCCAACTCTAGTTTACGTATTATCATATAACGTATAATAATAATAATATAGATATTAAGTATAGGATTTTAACTAACATCAGTTATAAAAATTTGAAAATCAAAAGTCATAAGGCTTGTTTGGCTAGGCTTAATAAAATAACTCTTTAATCCTTACGCCTTGTTTGGTAAACTTAATTAAAACAAATGGATTAATCCTTATACCTTGTTTGATAAAACATCATTAATTTAAAGACTTAATATGCAATAAGACATGTTTTGCAAAACTAAATTAAACTCTCTTAATTTATTTTAGTAACTCCTTTATAGCAAGGTTATATGTCACACTTCTATTTAATTAAATAATCAATTAAAATATTAATCTATTAAATTACTTTAACACATAAATCATTAACACAAAACTATAATTTTTATTATAATTGTAATTTTATTCGACCAACTAATATTTTAAATTACAAATTCCCATTTAAAATATTATAATTTATTTAAATCACTATAAGCTCTCTAGCTTTCTTATTAAATTAAATTGGTATATAATCTCATAACAATTAATTTTCTTAGCTCCTTAATAATTTATTCAACAAATAATTAACTAAACCACATCAACTCAAATTGAACAATTATTTATTCAATAATAAACATATCCATTAAATACTTATATAAATTAATAAATATTTAATATTACACTTTAAAATTCTAGAATGTTACAATTTTGGGGGCGTCACAGTTGGTATCAAAGCTTAGGGATATGATCCCTGGCTGAGATGTGAGACAAGAACTAGGAGGGGAGAGACGAGGAATTCCTTCGCTAGTATGACCTGACTAAGTTTATTTGGTATTTATTTGGTCAGTCAGAGTATAGGTATAATATGTGATATGTCAATTAACCCTTGTTGTGTGGCAGTATTTGAGAATGGCAGCTGGAAATATTAACAATGGAGTGAATCAGACCGTGGAGACACCTTTAATCACCACCCAGGGGAACGTGCAACAGGAAGGCAATATTCCTCCTGTAAACAACACTACCGAACAAATGATGAATGATGGGATGTTTAGAAGCTTTTTGCAGTTCATGCAAAACCAGACGAGGGAGACTCGTGTACAAAATACGGGTGGAAATGATAGCAATGCGCGACTTTGTCACAAATGCAAGCGATTCAAAGAGTTGGGACCACCAGAATTTGCGGGAAAGCCTGATCTAATTAAGGCGGAAACGTGGGTCAAACAAATTACCAAGATATTCGATGTCTTGGGATGCACGGAGGAACAAAAGGTTCCATTTGCCACCTTTATGTTCCACGGTGAGGCAGATTACTGGTGGGAAACTGTGAAGCGTACCCAGCCTGCCGCACTCAACATGTCTTGGGAAACATTTCAGGAAGTGTTTAATGACAAGTACTTTCCTGAAAGTATTCGTCATATGAAGGAGGTAGAGTTTATCAGACTGGAACAAAACAACATGACGGTGTCCCAGTACGAGGCGAAGTTCGCAGAGTTATCTAGGTTTGCACCTCATTTGGTAGAGAATGAGGAACGAATGACGAGGATGTTCCTGAGAGGTCTAAAACCCGAGATTCGGCAATATCTTATCTCTCATAAATTTTCTTTATATTCAGATGTTGTAAACAGGGCTCAATTATTAGAACGAGATAATGAGTATGTTTAACCAAGGGACCATAGCCAGGGTCATACCGGTGGTGGTAGTCATCGGAGCAATGAAAACCAGCAGGGAGGAAAATATTCGGACAAAAGTGGTAACCACTCTGGTGGTAATCGTGGCCGTGAAAATAGAAGAAGCGAGTCGGGAGGAGATTTCAAGAAGAGAAGGTACAACAATGACAACGTAAAGACGTCAGCACAAACATCAACTATTTCTAGGGGAGGAGAACGAGCACCGGTCGTTTGTTATGAATGCGGGAAAAAAGGACACATCAGCCCAAACTACCCACAACAATCCAAGGTGTGTTATAACTGTGGAAAAGAAGGTTATATAGCTAGTGATTATCTAGTTGTGAAACCAATTTCAACAGGGATGGTGACTCCAAAGGCTATCCCAGACAAGTCAAAGTAGGTGGTTCCTAGAAGGGCGTTTGTCGTGACTGCCCAAAATGTGAGGAACCCAAACGAGGTGATCACGGGTAAGCTAATCATAAACTCTTGTGAAATTTATACCTTATTAGATACCAGTTCTACTGATTCTTTTATCTCTCCTGCTTGTGCTCAACGTTTAAACTTGACTCCAGAGAAGTTAGACCTTGACTTATCTATTGAGACTCCGTTAGGAAAAACTTTCATTACATCTACTATTTATAAATCTTGCTTGATTCAAGTTGGTACCATCAAATTACCTACCGATCTTATTTCGTTGAAAATTCTTGCATTTGATGTGATTTTAGGGATTGATTGGTTAACCACTCAACATGCTAAAATTAATTATTTTCGTAAGGTTGTTAGTTTTCATATTCCTAACTAACCTGTTATGCGAATTTATACAACCAAACCACTAAAATCAATTACAATCATATTAAGCCATAAAGCTATTCGTTTATTGAAAAACAGAATTCAAGCTTTCTTAGCCCATGTCACAGACTTGAACAAAAACACGTCAGATTTGAATAATATTTCTATTGTTAGTGAATTTCCTAACGATTTTCAAGAACTTCCTGGCCTACCCCGTAACGTGAAGTTGAATTCTTTATCGACCTTGAACCCGCATACAAAGCCCATTTCTAAAACCCCATATCGAATGGCTCCTATTGAACTTCAGAGTTAAAGGTCCAACTACAAGAGTTGTTGGACATCGGTTTCATTTGTCCTAGTACATCTCCTCGGGGTGCTCCTGTTATATTCAGAAAGAAGAAAGACTCGAGTATGCGACTTTGTATTGACTACCGAGAATCAACCATGTCACTATCAAGAATAGGTATCCGCTACCTCGAATTGATGACTTGTTCGACCGGGCCATAAGGAGCACAATTCTTTTCAAAGATCGATCTTCGCTCGGATATCATCAAATCAAGATTAAAAACCGAGGATATTCCAAAGACCCTTCGTAACTTGGTATGGGCATTATGAATTCTTAGTCATATCTTTTGGATTGACTAATGCTCCTACTGCTTTCATGGATATGATGAACCGAGTATTCAAAGAATATTTGGATCATTTCGTTGTTGTCCTTATTGATGACATTCTCATCTATTCCAAAAGTCGTAAAAATCATGAGCGCCATTTGAAGCTGGTACTGCAAAGGCTTCGTGATAACAAGCTATATGCCAAGCTTAAGAAATGCGAGTTTTGGCTTGAGGAAGTAGCATTCCTTGGGCATGTGGTGTCAAAACATGGAGTATCTGTTGACCCAGCGAAGATTGAAGCCATACAAAGTTGGGAGCAACCGAAGTTGGTGACCGAAGTACGTAGCTTTACGGCTTAAATTGGTTATTATCTCAAATTGTGGAAGGATTTTCTCGAATCGCTACTCTGCTAACTCAAATTGACTCAGAAAGATACAAAATTCGGTTGGAGCGAGGATCAGTGAGAAGAGTTTTCAAGAACTCAAGAGAAGACTCATTTTTTGTGCTCGACAATACCATCTGGTTCGGATGGATTTGTTATCTACAGCGATGCTTTAGGCAAAGGGTTAGGATGTGTTCTCATGTAACATGTGAAAGTCATAGCCTATGCATCGCGATAACTCAAAGAATATGATAGGAATTATCCTACTCATGATTTGGAGTTGGCAGCAGTCGTTTTTGCGTTAAAGATCTTGAGACACAACCTGTTTGGGGAGAAAGTGGAGATCTATACAGATCATAAAAGCCTCAAATATTTCTTCACCCAAAAGGAACTCAATATGCGGCAACGACGTTGGCTCGAGTTGTTGAAAGATTATGACCATACCATCCAATATCATCCTGGAAAAGTAAACGTGGTAGCTGACGCATTGAGTAGAAAATCATATGCGGGTATGAGTGCAATGTTGTTAACACAAAGGTCCATTTTGTATGACTTAAAAATGATGGAGATAGAGGTAAAGGCTCCATGTACCCACATGATGATATCAAACATACGAGTAGAACCAACTTTAATCGATAAAGTTAAAGTTGCTCAAGCTACGGACATGGAGCTAATGAGTATGAAGAAGAAAGTGAAAGAAGGTGCTATTCCAGAAGCAAGAATTGATGAAGAAGGAATACTTCGAGTCAACTCCAGACTTTGTGTTCCTAACAATTCTAACTTGAAGCATAGAATCATGATGGAGGCACACAACACACCGTTTGTAATCCATCCTGGGAGTACCAAAATGTATCATGATCTTCGACATACATTTTGGTGGAGCAATATGAAAAGAGAGATCACGGAGTTTATCTTGAGGTATTTAACTTGTCAACGTGTAAAGGCGGAGCATCAAGTGCAAAAGGGTCCATTGCAACCACTTGAGAATCCAAAATTGAAGTGGGAACACATTACTATGGATTTCGTTACGAGTCTTCCCAAGGTTTCTCAAGGCATAGATGCAATTTGGGTTATTGTTGATAGATTAACCAAGTCTGCTCATTTCTTGCCTATACGGGAAACTTATTCCCTTGAATGTCTTGCTCGTATGTACGTGAATGAGATTGTAAGATTGCATGGCATATCAGTATCCATAGTTTTGGATCGTGACCCAAGATTCACTTCATGATTTTGGGTTAGCTTGTAGAAAGCTATGGGCACGGATTTACGATTCAGTTCGGCATACCATCCTCAAACAGACGGGCAATCAGAGAGGACTATTCAAACTCTTGAAGATCTATTAAGACTATGTGTCCTAGATTTCAAAGGAAGTTGGGATAAGTACCTACCATTGGTGGAATTCTCTTACAACAACAGTTATCAAGCAAGTATAGGTGTGGCTCCATTTGAAGCATTGTATGGACAAAAGTGTCGCTCTCCAGTATGTTGGGATGAGGTGGGAGAAGCAACGTTGTTGGGACCAGAATGGGTACGCATGACTATAGAAAAGATCCAAACGATTCGACAACGTATATAAACGACACAGGATCGACAAAAGAGTTATGCGGATCTTCATCGAAAAGACTTGGAATTTAATATTGGGGATCATGTATTGTTACGTGTTGCACCATGGAAGGGAGTTACAAGATTTGGGAAGAGAGGAAAGCTCAATCCACGATTTGCTGGTCCATTTGAGATTCTTGACAGAATAGGTAATGTGGCCTATAGATTCGCATTACCTCCAAGCATGTCTCGTGTTTATAATGTTTTTCACATATCTATGCTTCGTAAATATGTGAAAGACCCGAATCACATTATTGAGTTAGAACCGGACGAGATAGCCGAAGATTTAACGTACGAGGAGGTACCTGTTAAGATCTTGGATAGGAAAGAGCATGTCCTACGCACGAAGGTTATACCACAAGTTAAGGTTTTGTGGAGAAACTATGCTATTGAAGAAATGACCTGGGAGTTGGAATCAGAAATGAAAGCGAGGTATCCTCACCTTTTCGAAACACCAAGTACGTACGTCAATTTCGAGGATGAAATTTCATAAGGAGATGAGGTTGTAAGACCCTATCTTATTAATAAATAAAATCAAATTCCCTCTATTTATTATTGTGAATAATAAAGTGTTAATTTGATATAATACTTTGGTTATGGGTGAAATGTGCAAATTTTGCAAAATAAGCAAGTGGTTATAAAATATTCGTTTGGTCGTGGAATATTCTTTATGTCGGGGAATATTCGAACGATGGCGCAGCAATTTGTGGGCCCCATAATGGAAAATGGTCGGATGAAGAAAATGAAAAGTTTGAGTTTTTATAAATAATGGCGTAGTTGTTACCTTAACACTGCTGAAATACCTTTGGTTAAAATACAAGAATACGCTGTGGGTGGCACAAGAAAGTACACTACAGACAGCATAGTATTTTTGAATTATTGATTCTTACGTAAGAAGGCACTACTCAATAATTGTTACAGTAATTACTGTTCAATATTTTATTTTATTGATTCAATAATTGCTGCTTTGATATTTTATATTATTGTTGTTTAATAATTGTCACTGCACAGTATCTCCATTATTAGATCAATAATTCATATTAATTGAATAATATTATTAGATAGCATTATTGGCAATGTCTAAGGAAGTTCTATCTAGGAAAGGGGTTTGGTCACCAAATTGCCCGCCAATAAGGAGAAATCCTTATCGAAAAGCCCCCTCTTTCCTGGGATTGACCTGGTTGTCATAATTGTGATTCTGTAATATTATTTATGAATAATTAGTTATTGATTTATATGATAAGGAAATATTTATTTTATGTGGATATAAATGATGGATATATTTATTTTATGTGGATATAAATGAAGGAATAAATGCTGATGTATTTTATCAGTATTTTGTCGGAATAGAGGTGTTGAAAATCGTCCAGATGTGGATTTCTTTTGCATTTTATGATTGAATTTGGAAAACTTTCTTCTACAAAGTTGTAGAGAATTAAATTTCCTATGGAAAGCACATAAAGATTCAATTTTTCCGATAAAAGGGCTATTTATTATGAATTATTGAAGTTTCAGAGATTTAATATTTTTATTAAAATTAAGGGTGGGACCCACTTTTGATTTTTAAAACATGTGGGTTGCTGAAAATTTTTCAAAATTGGCATGCTAGCTTTATCAACAAAGGATGCGTAGAATTGATTTTAGAAATAATATTATTTTAGTCTCCTTTAGCGTTTTATCATTTTCCTATAAATAGACGCTTAAGTTAGAATTGAAAATCACACCAGAAACATAAGTTTTCTCTCTCTATATTGTCGAGCGTATTTTTGTGAGTATTTAGATACTTTGAGAGTTGCTATTCAAAGGTAAGTTTCCTTCTTTTACATCCGATATTCTGATCAGAAATACTGTTATTTTGAGGTAAGGGATGTTATTTTCTTCTTAATGATGTTGTTCTTTCAATATCATTATACCGAAATATTGGCATGGATTTTATAGTGGACTTTCTAACTTTTTGTGTCGGAGTTACTATTCACGTATACGGCACTATTTACGTATACGTCACTATTCACGAATACGACACTATTCATAGAAAAAAAAATTCTTTTCTTTGTCCAAGTTGTCTATTATGGTTGCTATCTTTGATTGTATCCATGCTTTGATCTTTATTTTTGAATTCTGCTTCACAATTGGTTATTATGGAGTATTATTGAACTTGGATAAACTATAATATGAATCCCTAATATTTGTTCTTTTATCTCACTGGATTTGTTTTTTTAAGATATTTTTCATCATCCTCAGTCCTAAATGATGATACAAATGAATATCTTTGGCCTGTAGTGCAAAGATGAATGATTAACTGATGTATATCTTTAGCCCGTAGTGCAAAGATGAACAGGTGTTGAGATGAACATGAGCAATTGGTGATACAAATGAATATCTTTGGCATGTAGTGCAAAGATGAATATTTGATTCAAGATGTATATTGATTGATGTTACAGGGATAAAATATTGATGATGGACTTTTAAATCTTAGAAGATAGTAGAATTCTTTCTCTACTTGACTTTCTTCTAATGGATTGTTGATTTCCGTCGCAAATTGTTGATCTAAAACTTGTTGTCTATTATATTTTATCGTGTTTTTCCTCGTTGAAGACTAATGATAATTTGTTATATATTATCTTAGTCATAATATTCTTTACTTTGCTAGTTGACCTCACCCTTTTCCTTTTTGTTCCATTGTTCTTCTCGGGAGGAGAGAATTTAGCAGGAAGTAGCCGAGGTATGGAGTGATGATTCAAGATAGTTGTTTTAGTAGTCCTCACTAATTTGTAAAATAGTGTATCAATAATTGTAATGAGGACTCGTTTTGAGTTTGTATACTGTCTATTAGACAATATTTGTATTCAAACTCACAGTATATGTGTTGTCGTATTTTGCATGACTATTGTATTACTGAAGTTGTATTTGTTTCTGTACCATGTATTTGGAAACTCAGAATGGGTGATGTATACCTATTTTGGGGGCAACCAGATCGTTCCAAGGAAAGAGGGGGCTTTCCAATAAAGATTTCTCCTTATTGGCGCGCAATTAGGTGACCAAACCCCTTTCCTAGATAGAACTTCCTTATACATTGCCAATAATGCTATCTAACAATATTATTCAAATAATATGAATTATTGATCTGATAATAGAGATACTGTGCAGTAACAATTATTGAAACAACAATAATATAAAGTATCAACGTAGCAATTATTGAATCAATAAAATAAAATATTGAATAGTAATTACTATAACAATTATTGAGTAGTGCCTTCTTACGTAAGAATCAATAATTCAAAATATTATGCAAGATGCAGGTAATATCTTCTTTGCAACCACGCCAGACATCAGATTTTTAACCACCAGGTAATCCAATAGTGTTAACGGTAACAATTACGCCGTTATTTATAAAAACTCAAACTTGTCGTTTTCTTCATTCGATAGTTGTCCGTTATGGGGCCAGCAAATGGTTGCGCCATCGTATGAATATTCCCCGACAACAGGAATATTCCACGACCAAACGAATATTCTCTGACCACAATGAATATTTTATAACCACTTGCTTATTTTGCAAAATTTGCACATTTCACCCATAACCAAAGCATTATATCAAATTAACACCTAATTATTCACAATAATAATTAGAGAAAATTCGATTTTATTTATAAAAAGTTGGGGTCTTACAAAAATCCCTGGAGCAAAAAAATGCCATATTCTAATTGAGCGCAGCACACGCCTTTTGAGCCATTTCGGTAGCGGTAGCGCCACTCGACGATATTGACGGTGACTTTTTTCACTAAACAGTGCAATTAAAGCGTAACTTAGAGGGGGGTTCATTTAGGGCTTATAAAGAGACGTATTTTCATTATGTAAGCGGGATTCCACCCCTTGGGGAACAATTAGCTATTGTTGTTTTCTTTCTCCAATTGGAATAAGTAGATTATAGTAGTGATTTCTAGAGTTGATTAGATTGAAGACTTAAAGCAATTTGAAATCATCAGAGAATCCATCTTGGAGCAGGAGAACAGATTTGCATTTCAATTCTCTACACTTAACCTTTCTTTGCTTCCTATTTGTAATTTTATGATGTTTATTCAATATGTGGATGGTTGGTTTGATTCAACTATGATCTAAACACTATTCTGAGATTGCAATGGATTCTATGGATTAGTTATTTATGATATATTTCATTGTTAGCCTTATTAATTGCTATGTGATTGTCTAATTAGATTCATGCTATTTGCTTAGTTGATTGGTCATCAATTACTGTGATAAACCATATGGACTTGAGAAAAGAAGTATGGATTTAGATCTGATCTTATTAACGTGTGATTGTCTGTTCTACAATGCATTGGGATGTATGATTCGTGCTTAGGATAGACATATATATACCGAAGCACCATTCGTAGTTAATTGAGAACTTGGGCTTAAACCCTAATTATTTGTAAATCACATAGACATATAGTGGTTTAGGTAATGTGGGTGTTCATGTGTATTCTATCAACTGTGGATTACATGTGATATGTGTATAGTACATTGAGAGATGGCTATACTTTACTTTCGTGTTCTTGACTAATAATCCGGTACAATTAGTTTGGCTTAACATGAAATGTGGGGATTTGAATGAGTCAATAGATTAAATTGTGATCTCAGGTCTTCATTATCTAGTCTCACTCTAGGAATAGTTAGGTTTATTTAATTTCATAGTTTAAATATAAAATATCAAATCATTCGTTTAAATAAGACTGAAATGGTTATGGGCTAGTGTTTGGTGAACTTTATTAGTTAATTCTCCGTGGGAACGATACTTTACTTACTCTTTATTACTTGTTGACCGTGCATACATGCACGCATATATTGATCGGTAAAACAACCAACAACCAAGTTTTCAAAATCTAATATTTTGAGTACATGATTATTTGAGTAGAAAATTTCGCGTTATATGTTAGGTGTATACAATAAGGTGGCGGTTGTGCAGATCAATACAATTGCAACACTTTTGAAAAAGGTTATCACAACCGAAGAGGGGAGTGAGGCCATGAGCCTCTATAATAAGGAGAAAAAGAACAAGGGTAAGGTTGAGGGAGTTGTGAAGGTAGAAGCAAGTAGTGGGAGTGGGAATAGGAAAAGGAAAAGAGAATAATTTTTGAAATATCCAGGTCAAGCAGGAAGGTGTAAAGAAGCAGGATGTGCAGTGTAAGGATTGTGGGAAGAATCATTTAGGTGAGTGTCTTAAGGGTAAGTTTGTGTGCTACAAGTGCGGGCAGAAGGAACATATATCTCCTAACTGGCCCAATCCTAGGATGAACAGTGGGTGTTTCATGTGTGGGTCAACAGAGCATAAGGTGAAGGACTGTCCGAAAAGGAGAATAGATGCAGGGAGCGCGAATACGGGGAAAAGCAACGGGACATTGGCAATAACGGAACCGACTTCAACCAACAAACTAACCAAATCAACCGCTAGAATCTTCAACATGACAGTTCATGATACAGTAGCTGCCGGAGATGGAACTCCAGGTATTATTCAAATAAATTTTATTTTCTTATATATGATTTTCTTATATATAGTAAATTATTTTATAAAGAAATTTTGAAGGAGGAATTTGAGTTCTATTAGAAATCAAATTTCCGTATAATCAGATAGACAAGCTTTATGTTAAATAGTTCAAGATCAGTTCGATCGAATCTGATCAATATCTACTTGAAATGAATGCGTATATTGTTTACCCTTGTATGTATAGGTTTTAAAACGGTGATTCCGGGGACGGAATTCTTATAAGGGAGTATGAATGTAATAACCCAATATTTTTGATATAATTAAATAAAAAAATTTACGTATAATTTTTTTTTTAAAATAAAAGATGGGAATATGTGAAAGGTAAAGCGTATGTATATAGGTGATAAATAAAATTTTATTTATTACATGAATAATTACAAATAATTTTTTTAAAGGAATTATTGATCTTTATAAATTATATTATTATAATTAAATTAATTTTGTAGTAAAAATATTTTTATTAATTATATTCTATGAAATTAGGATTATTGTATTATTTAAATAATATTTGATATGATTATTAGAATTATTTCAATAACTATTTTATTATATGAATTTATTCATATTAGTTATATTAATTATTTTAACTTAATTAATAATGGTATGTATATGAATGTTAAGTTGGATACTGGATTCAAAATCCTAATTTTGGATTTTGAATAACGAATGAGAATATTATTATAATATTAATTATATTTCATTGCTTATAAATATGTATTGTATGTGTATACAGATAATGGTTGGTCAATTATGGTGTATCATGACAAAACCTTAGTATTAATTTGAAAACCCTAATTTGAAAACTCAAATAGGAGTTCAAGACTGTTATATAATTGTGTTAATGTGACTAATATGACAGGTAATATGGAATATAACCCTAATTAGGGAAAATCCTAATTATTAGAAACCCTAATTTCTAAATTAGGAACCCTAACCCTAATACTAAATTAGTAACCTTAATTATTAATTAATAAAATTTAATGATAATTAGGGAACCTTAACCCTAATGTTCAAGTATAATATAATTAGAAAACCTAAACTAATTAGGAAACCATAATTTGTAATTTAGGAAATTTTAATTTCCATTTTAAAGCCAAATTAGAAATCCTAAGAAAATTAAAACTTTTCAAAAAATTTAGGGATTTGAAAGCCAAATGACATAAATACTCCTCTTACATTATTTTGAGATAACTTGTATATCTTGCCAAAATTGAGTTGCTCAACTACTCCAATATTTTCCATGTGACTGAAAACAACACAAATCAGCCATATATCTCAGCCAACTTCATTACACATCAATATATATATATATATATATATATATATATATATATATATAGATCTAGAGAGAGAAAGTTCATTATTTAGCCTCATTTGGTCACAAACACATCACCAAGACTCTCTAT
Source organism: Panax quinquefolius (assembly GCA_020205615.1). NCBI lineage: Eukaryota > Viridiplantae > Streptophyta > Magnoliopsida > Apiales > Araliaceae > Panax > Panax quinquefolius. The sequence goes on from CM035166.1 coordinate 80,474,133, forward strand.
CTCTCTCTAAACCCCACGAATTTTAGTAGTAGATCAGTCCTCATTCAAGCCTTCATTACACCTAGATCAGATTAGGAACACAGAATCAAGAATTTGTTCAAGTGAGGTATAAACCCTAATTAAAATCGGATCTTGCTTGCTATGTTAAAAGTTATTTTTGAGTGTTAAAATATGTTGTATATAGTGTAACTAAGTGATCTGGGTTGGTACACGGTAGATCCATAACATTTATATGCACGAAATAAAAGTTTTCAAAAATATGGAAAAGTTTGAAAAAGGTGTCTGACAATCAAATGTCAAACCTCATAGATCTCAATCTATTTATGTTTTTGTTTGTTTAAAGGCTTGTAGTTGTAGTATGTCATGAGGACTTTGTTCTGGAACTTGTTTCAGGGTCAGATCGTGTACAGATTAAAAGTTATGGGTGGTCAAACTTCGTTGACCGACCAGGACTTAATAAATCTGGGTAACCCAGAACGTACCCAGAAAGCTCTGAAAAGATGTTCTTGGGCTCAGATCTGTTATGTGTTTGATGATTTGGTTATTTTGTTGTATTAGTATTATAGTATGTTATATGGACTACACGATTATGCTTTTATATCACTTAATCAGTAAACAGAATGGATTTAGTTGATGGTCAAACCAAGCAGAAAGATCACGAATTGAGTTTCCTGGGTAACCAGAAAACTCAAGAGCGTGACTTCTGACACGGTTTGACCGGACAAGATCTATAGATTGTGTTGTTGTTATATTTGTTTTATGTGATAGATCTCTTCCTTTACATGTTGTCTACAACCTAGAATTATTAAATCACCAAAACATTACATATATTTCAAGTTGTGGAAGCATAAATATGACCCCTAGAACTGTTCTTCATTTCTGGGTAACCCAGAAAATGAAGAACAGCTCTGACAGCTTGTTCAAGGCCTTAGATCTTGCAACTAGATGATGTTTAAACATTATAAATTCTTGAAACATGTACTCTGTTAATTTCTCTACAAAGCCCGACGTCTAGATCACCTATAACATGAACAAATTGAAAGATAGAAGGCCATCAATAGCGTTGACGGGCCATGACTTCATGTTTCTAGGTAGCCCAGAACATGAAGAACACGTCTGACAGAAAGTTTAAGCCTCTAGATCTTGCAACTGTGTTATGTGTTGATCCTGTTTATGATTGATACATGTAGTATTACAACAATACTACATGATCAATGTCTTACCATGCCCAGAAACAACTTAGACATAAATTTATTAATGGTCAAACCTAGCAACTCGATAACTGCATATGAATGTTCTTGAGACTCAAGAACACAATAGGCGACACTTTCTGTAGCTAAAGGCTTTAGCGACAGACTTATTAATTTTAATTATATTAATTTCCAAAAATCAATCAAAAATAGAAAATAATTTTTGAAAATTACAAAAATAGTTTTAAAATTTATTTTAAGTTATAAAAATTGACTTTTAATAATTTGACATATTTTTCATAAATATTAATATTTATTTGGATATTATTGATATTAAATTTATTTAATAAATGTATTAAATAAATAGATTAAAAATAATTTTATTATATTAAAAATCATTTTAAATGATAATAAAGTATTTAAAAATATTTAAAGTTATAAAACATAATTTTTAATATTTTAAGGAAAATTTCATTAATTATTTAATATTAATGATATTAGATTTATTTAATAATTATATTAAATAAGATTGATTAAAAATGATTTTAATATTATAAAATCATTTTAAATGAAAATAAATAGTTTAAAAATATTTTAAGTTATAAAATATAACTTTTAATATTTTAAAGAAAATTTCATTAATAATTTACTATTAATGATATTAAATTTATTTAATAATTATATTAAATAAATAGTTTAAAATGGTTTTATTAATTTATAAATCATTTAAAAGCGGATATAAACTATTGAAAAATATTTTAAGTAATAATAAATGACTTAATATTTTGATGAATAATACATTAATATTTAAATAGTAATAGTAATTATTTAAAAATAATTTTAAATGTTTTAAAAATCATTTAAGGGTAATAATAATGTTTTAAAAATATTTTGAGTTATTATAAATAACTTTAATATTTTAGCAATGGTTTCATTAATATTTTAATATTATTTAAATATTAATGAAAATAAAAAAATTTAGTATTCAAATCATTTAAAAATGATTCTAGTGTTTGAAAAATCATGATAAATTTTAATAATTATTTAAAAATTATTATAAGTCATTTAAAAATAATATGACTAATATTTAAAATATCTAAAGGAATATTGAAATACAAAATAGAGTTTAGACTCGATAATTACCCGATAAAGCCGTCGGTACACCGAAATATTTCAAAAATTGATCTAGACTTATATAGTTTGTATATATAAGTGTTTGTTTATGTACTTATGACTGTTATACATATGTGACAATGTGATTAGGTTATGTATTGACTGCAAATAGTAGTACTATGTGTTATGATATATTATTCTAATCGAAAGAACAATCTTATGAATTATAGGTCGTTGTATTAAAGATAGAACTAAGTCGTGTACTATAAGCAGCAAACCATGCAAGTATCCTATGTAAAACCCCAACTTTTTATAAATAAAATCAAATTTTCTCTAATTATTATTGTGAATAATAAGGTGCTAATTTGATATAATGCTTTGGTTATGGGTGAAATGTGCAAATTTTGGAAACTAAGCAAGTGGTTATAAAATATTTATTGTTATCGGGGAATATTCGTTTGGTCGTGGAATATTCCTGTTGTCGGGGAATATTCGTACGATGGCGCAGCCATTTGTGGGCCCCATAACGGATAATTGTCTGATGAAGAAAACGACAAGTTTGAGTTTTTATAAATAACGGCGTAATTGTTACTGAATTAACACCGTTGGATTACACGTGGTTAAAATACGATGAATCTGGTGGTTGCACAAAGAAAGACACAAGATGTTGCACAATATTTTGAATTATTGATTCTTACCTAAGAAGGCACTACTCAATAATTGTTACAGTAATTATTGTTCAATATTTTATTTTATTGATTCAATAATTGCTACGTTGATATTTTATATTATTGTTGTTTCAATAATTGTCACTGCACAGTATCTCCATTATCAGATCAATAATTCATATTATTTGAATAATATTGTTAGATACCATTATTGGCAATGTCTAAGGAAGTTCTGTCTAGGAAAGGAGTTTGGTCACCTAATTGCGCGTCAATAAGGAGAAATCTTTATTGGAAAGCCCCCTCTTTTCTGGGAACGACCTGGTTGTCATTATTGTGATTTTGTAATATTATTTATGAATAATTAATTATTGATTTATATGATAAGAAAATATTTATTTTATGTGGATATAAATGATGGATATATTTATTGTGGTTATAAATGAAGGAATTAATGCTGAGGTGTTTTATCAGTATTTTGTCGGAATGGTGGTTTTGAAAATCGTCCGTATGTGGATTTCGGTCATTTTTCATTTGGAATTCGAAAATAAATGTTTTTATTAAAAATATGGTGGGCCCCACTTTTGGTTTGTGAGAAATGAAATGTGCTGGAATTTATTTTCAAAAGTGGTGGGCTTGAATAGTAGCAGGTAAATCCATTAGGTAGCAGGTTAGTCTGCTATGGCGTTCTAAGCATTTTCCTATAAATTGGGTGCTTAGTTAGAATTGAAAATCACACCAGAAACAAGTTTTCTCTCTTTCTCTCTCTATATTATTGAGCGTATTTTGTGAGTATTTAGATACTTTATAAATTTTACAGGTTGGAGGGTGTGCATCGATTATAGGAAGTTGAATAAGGCAACCCGAAAAGATCATTTTCTGCTACCCTTTATCAACCAAATGTTGGACAGATTGGCGGGTCACGACTTTTACTGTCTATTGGATGGGTACTCGGGCTATAACCAGATTGCCATCGCTCCTGAGGATCAAGAGAAGACTACATTTACGTGCCCTTACGTCACGTTCGCGTTCAGGAGAATGTCATTCGGGTTATGTAATGAACCGGCTACCTTCCAACGGTGTATGATGGCCATTTTCTCCGATATGGTGGAGAAAAACGTGGAAGTCTTCATGGATAACTTTTCTGTCCATGAAGATAATTTTGATACATGTCTTGGGAATTTTGTAATGGTGTTATAGCGATGCGAAGATACAAACCTTGTACTTAACTGGGAAAAATGCCACTTCATGGTTGAGGAGGGCATAATTTTTTGGGCCACAAGGTATCGGCTCAAGGACTGGAAGTTGACAAGGCTAAGTTGGACACGATCGAGAAACTGCCTCTATTGAGCTCAGTAAAAGGAATCAGAAGTTTTCTGGGACATGCTGGGTTCTACAGAAGATTCATAAAGGACTTCTCTAAAATTGCAAAACCATTATGCAGTCTTTTAGAGAAGGACTCTGTGTTTATTTTTGATGAGGAATGTAAGTCGGCTTTCGAGTTGTTGAAGAAGAAGTTAACTACAGCCTCCGTGATCGTCGCACCAGATTGGAATATACCTTTCGAGCTGATGTGTGATGCATGCGACTATGGCGTTGGGGTTGTTTTGGGACAACGTCGAGATAAGGTATTTCACGCCATTTATTATGCAAGCAAGACACTCACGGAGACTCAAATGAATTATACAACTACGGAGAAGGAACTGATTGCAGTGGTGTATGCGTTTGACAAATTTCGGGCATACTTGATCGGGACTAAGGTGATCGTTTACACGGACCATTCGGCTATTCGGTATCTAATTGCGAAGAAAGATGCTAAATCGCACCTTATCCGGTGGATTCTCCTTCTTCAAGAGTTTGATCTAGAAAAAGGATAGAAAGGGGACGGAGAATCAAGTCGCTGATCATTTGTCTAGGCTGGACAATCCAGTTACACAAGAAGAGGACAAGGGCGTCATAAACGAGTCATTCCCGTATGAGCAATTGTTTGGGGTAAATGTAGAATTTCCATGGTATGCGAACTTCGTAAACTATTTAGTGAGCAACATATTCCCCCTGATCATACAAGATAACAAAAGAAGAAGTTCCTTCATGACGTCAAGTGGTATATGTGGGATGAGCCATACCTATTCAAACAATGCGCCGACAAGATGATCAGAAGGTGTGTGCCTTACAACGAGGTACATAGTATACTGCATGAGTGCCATTCGTCGGCGTACGGAGGACACTATGGTAGTGAAAGAACAGCAGCAAAAGTCCTTCACTCAGGGTTTTATTGGCCTACGTTATTTAAAGACGCCCATCAATTTGTTAAAACTTGTGATAGATGTCAAAGAGTGGGCAACATATCGAAAAGGAATGAGATGCCACTCCAAACTATCTTAGAAGTTGAGATTTTTGATTTATGGGGCATCGATTTCATGGGGCCATTCCCTTCCTCATTTTCTAATCAGTATATTTTGCTTGCAGTGGATTATACGTCAAAGTGGGTTGAAGCAGTAGCAATACCGACTAACAATGCCAAGGTGGTGCTAAAATTCTTACAGAAAAACATTTTTACGAGGTTTGGCACGCCGAGAGCTATCATAAGTGACAAAGGTAGTCACTTCTGCAACAAATTGTTTACAGCTCTCTTGGCAAAGTATGGGGTTAACCACAAGGTGGCGACAGCTTATCATCCCCAAACCAGTAGGCAAGCTGAAGTATCGAACAGAGAGGTAAAGAAAATTCTGGAAAAAGTGGTGAACCCGAATCAAAAGGATTGGTCACTCCGGTTAGATGATGCATTATGGGCATACCGGACTGCTTATAAGACGCCAATAGGGATGTCACCATATCAACTACTATACGGAAAGGCTTGTCACCTACCAGTCGAGCTATAGCATAATGCCTACTGGGCCATTCAGAAACTAAACTTTGATCAAGCAGCTGTAGGGGGAAAGAGGCTACTACAACTAAACGAGATCGATGAATTCCGACTTCAGGCATACGAAAATGATAAACTATACAAGGAGAATGTCAAGAAATGGCATGACAAGAAAATCATGCACCAAACTTTCGAGCCGGGGCAATCAGTACTGTTGTTTAACTCACGATTGCGGTTGTTCCTCGGAAAGCTTAAGTCAAGGTGGTCGGGACCATTCACCATCAAAACAGTTTTCCCACACGGCGCAATCGAACTCTACAGCTGAAATCCATTGGAGACATTCAAGGTCAATGGTCAACGGATAAAGCTTTACTGGGGCAGAGATGCGAACTGGGATGCTGTCAACATTACCCCTGCCGATGCTTAGTGACACAAGAGGCACCGCCGGGCTTACGACGTTAAAACTAGCGCTACTTGGGAGGCAACCCATGTTCTACACTTTTTCTCTTTCAATTTTTCTTTTTAAGATAGTTTATTCTCTAATCTAAGTAATTGCTTTCGTTGAATTTTTACGTCAATTCTGAATGATTCGCAAGATGAAGAAGGAAGCCAATTCTGAACTCATGGCGCGGGTCATACCGTCGATATCTGAGCTTAAGCGCGGGGCATGCTAAGAGCCGGACACAGAAAGTAATATGCACACAAGCCAATCATGTTTGATGATAAAGCATATACTTTGTAACAATCTTATTCATTTATTAATAAAAAGTATTAATTTATTAAAGGCTTTTAATTATCTACATGATGCTGTTTTATAATATGTGATAAACCCATAGTTTTAAGCAATGCTTTTAGAATAATGATGATGATCATTCTAATGAGATCTAAATTCTTAGAAAGCTTAAAACTAAAATAGTTCCCAATCATTGGATTACTAAATTGGGATTAGTGAATCCGGATAGATTGGTACATACGTTGCTTGCTCATTGGATGAGGATGATTGATCTCATGATCATTTGTGTGGAGACACTAAAGCAAGTATGTAGGTGCTTATTAGAGAATAAGTTCACTGAACGTGGCTCACTAAGGAATACCTAATGGAGTTTTACTTGTCTGTCAATAGGAATTCTTGTAGTGATAGTAGTACAAGTAATCCTTGGACTTGAGATCATCATAGTATCTTGTGTATGATGAGTTATACTTTGACTTATTCCTTAAGACCCTTAGGGTATATCAAAGGGTATGCTTGGGTATAATAAGTTGTACATGGAGATAATGTATAATCAATAAAGAATCTACCACTTCTATTAAAAGAAGAGAAATGACCTATGTGATTCGATAAATGACAACCCAGTAGTCCTTGGCCAAGGCAGAATGAAATTAGAAAGGAGTTTCTAATTTGCATTATTTGGTGTTGTGCATTTAAGGATCGAAATACATATAATTAAATAAAATAAGACTTGACAGTAATTCCATGTCTTATATTTAATTGGGACATTGTATGGTGGAATGATTGAATTGTACGGTAACTATTTACTCAAAGGTTCTTTAATGATTAATGTTGAAATCTATATTATCTGAAAAGTCGTTGATCGCTAGGGAGGCTTATCCCTATTGTAGAATAAATATTATTTATTTAAATAAATTAATTGTTTAATTTATTTATTTAAATAAGATTAGAATTGTTCTAATTGATTTATTCACAACCGGTTTAATATGGAGAACCTAAAGGGTCACACCATAAAAGGAAGAATAATTATTTAAGAAGTTAATGGCATAATCGTAATAATATGTTATGTATATTTAATTTAATCTATGGTGATAGAATAAATTAAATAGCTTCATATTTATTATTTAATATTTTAGAAATATTAAATATAATTTAATAAGAGGAGTCTTATTATTATTATTATTATTATTATTTTAATTTCTAAAAGAGTTTAGGAATTAATTTAATATAAGTACTCTCATTTATTCCTAATTGGATTAGGAAGAAAAATTAGTTAAAGGAGTTTAATAATTATCCCTAATAAGATTAGGGAGCTTAATTAATTAAAAGAATTTAATTAATTAAATAAATCCCAATTCCTTAATTGTTAAGGTAGGTTGCCCACGTCTATAAATAAGAGGAGTCTTATTATGGGTGGTGTGGTTGACTTTTACAACTACGTAATAATTCCAATTTGTTGGAGAGTACGCCCTTTCTATAGAGATAGAAAACTAGGTTTGAGCCAATACCCCTTCTTCTTGAAATTTTTTTTTTCCTTGGTGGATCACCTCTAGAGACCAAACATTTGGGTGGCTAACGTTGATCAAAGGAAGGAACCAAACCCGGTGGATTCAAGTTGAACGCGAAAAGGATTGGAGGTGAACTTGTACCTGAGGAAGCTCGATCTTCGAGGGTATAATTTTATTCTTTATCTTTTCGTTTAATAAATAATTATGCATAAAGGGTGATCCGGGTATATGGTTTGTAAATTTTTTAAACTCTGATTTTTACACGTTTCTGCACTTTTATGCAATTTGATTGTGTTCTTGAATATTACAAACCTAACAGTGGTATCAGAGCCAAACCTTTATGCGAATTATTAATTATTTTAATTTGATATGTATATTGATATATGTTTAGAACAATTTATTTGGGCATAATTTATTGAATAAAATTAAAAATTAAAAAAAAAGGGCTGATTTTTTTTTGAAAGCTGTCATTCGCGAGCTGCCTATTTTTTTCGGCTATCTCCATCAAGTGGGACGTGACCCAAGCTTATGATTCATCTGTATTGTGAGGCAAATCAACGAAGGAAGGGATTATATATATGATATATGAATATAACAGTGTATTATATATATATGATATATAAAACCTAACAAGGCGACAATGTTGGTTTCCTGCTGGTCCCACGTGGTGGATAACCCAATGATCAAGGCCATGTTAACTAATATTTGACATATATATATGTTATATATATATATTCGGTCAATATATATATAGTAACGGAATTAGTATATGTATATATATATATATATATATATATATATATATATATGATTACATACGGTTAACAATAACAAGACCACGTGAATCTCTTTTTTTTTAAAGGAAGGCACGGAAATCAAGGGAGCATTCATGTATAATGTACCAAGATTTATAAGGATGATTATTATATATATTATATATAAAATATATATTACCGTAATATTAATTATATATATATATATATATAATTTTAATAATTTTATAATTAAAATAAATAATTTATTTTAATCTTAAAATAAAAAGTTTATTTTAATATTAAAATATAAAATTTATTTTAATTTTAAAATTAAAATTTCATGCTAACTAATTAGAGTTGGAATTGGATTCCATGATAACTAATTGGAGTTGAAATTGGATTTTATTTGTGAATAGGGAAGTAAATCCATCTTTCCTTAAATAAAGGAGTTTATTTAGATATGAAATAAAATTTCATATTATTCAAAATAAAAGAGTTTATTTGTGAATAGGAAAGAGAATCCAAATTTCCTTAAATAAAGGAGTTTATTTAAATATGAAATAAGATTTTATATTATTCAAAATAAAGGAGTTTATTTGTGAATAGGAAAGATAATCCGTGTTTCCTTTAATAATTTTTTTTACATGGAATTGGATTCCATAATTAATTAAAATAAAGGAGTTTATTTTGATTAAAGATTTTGATTAAAATAAAATAGTTTATTTTATTCAAAATTGGATAAATTAAAATAAAATAGTTTTATTTTGATTTTAATTTGGATTAAAATAAAGGAGTTTATTTTTATTCAAAAATAGATTTTATACTAACTAAATTTGCCCATTAAATGATATCAATATATATTAAATGTTTATTATTCATAAGATGAATGTTATTTATTGATGCATATGGTGATGTGTATGATAATAAATGGGATTGATTATGGACTATTGACCAATATGATTGGATTTTATTTTAGTTGGATGCATGAATGTATGGGTTTTATTAAATGGGGTTTACAGATTCGCCTTCTCTAATTTTTCTTAATGTAAATTCTATCTCCTCCCATGTACTTCCCTTGATCACGATCAAGGCTTCTATTTATTTTAAAATAGTTTTGTAATAGGAATAGTTAGAATTAATTTTGAAAAATTGGAGATCAAGGAGCAAGGAGCGCTTGAAGACCCGTTTGTAATGGAGCCCGGGTTTAAATGTAATAGTTATATTTAAATATTATTTCTTGCACCCCTAGGGTTTGACCTTTTGGTTTACTTGATGGCTCTAGTGAACCAAACTAGAATAAAAGTCCATAATCAATCCGAGTAGAATATAGTATTCTATATGTGCATGCTTATACTATATATATTATATATTATGCAAATATGCTTCGCATGTTCATTAATATGACGCGTATTTTATATATATATAATATGCTGCATTAAACAAGATGAGACAAATTAATAACAAACCCCTCAATGTTTATATTAAGTCCTAAGCGTTCAAAGATATTTGGAATATCGAACGTCGCCTTCTAGCATGATAAAATTAATAGAGTATTAAATATTTAATATGAGTTTGTTGTGTCACCACAAGGCAAGTATTAAGTATTTAAGATGTTAATTTATCACATTTGATGCTTATAAAGAAAATTGAACAATATTGTTTTGTTGTGTCACCACAAGGATGATATTTTTCTTTTTTGAATATATGGAGTGCTAGGTCGGACTTAACTTGGATAATTTTGATTCGGATGTGCCACCACTTGATCAAAATAATCTAAGAGGTAAAAGAAAAGGAGTTGCATAGTTGATGTAATTGACAAAAGTTGTCTACCAATTTATTTATATATAGTTTGTTGTGTCACCACAAGGCTATATACATTTGAATTGGGATCCTTATTCTCACTAGCAGATCTTTAATTAGATTTTGCCGAACTATATATATTGAGGGTAATATAGTTTAAAGAAAATAATGGGAGATACCAATTTAAAACAAGTCCTAATTTATTTTGGTAATTAATAAAAGAATGTATGTTAAAATGTTGTTGATTACAAATTCATTTACAGAATTTTATAATGTCTAAAATTACTATCATCTGAAGCATATTAGATGCTAAATTAACTGGGGAATCAATTAAACGGATTGATTAAGGAATTTGAGAATAGTTCTCATAGCTGAAAAGCTATCTTATGTCCTTAATACGCCTATCCCTGCAATGGTTGCAGACAATGCCTCTGAGGAAGAGATTGCTACCTTTAGAAAGTGGCAAGATGATGCACAGTTGGCTCAATGCATCATGCTCGCATCTATGAAAGTACGAGCTTGAGCGTCAAGACGATGATACTATGGATGCTTCTACTATATTCTTGCACATCAAGTAGTTGATGGTGAGGAAAGTAGGACTGATAGATATCAGATATCTAAGGAGCTCTTCCGATCTAGAATGGCCAATGTCACTATAGTACAGACAAAAAGTTCTTAATATAATCAATTTGATTGATCAATTAGGACAACTGGTTTTGTCATGGATGGAGAGTTGAGCCAAGATTTGATCTTGCACTCACTCCCGGACTCTTTTCACAATTGTTGTGAATTTTTTCATATGAACAAGCTAGATATCAGCTTTACTGATTTGCTTAACATGTTGAAAAATGTTGAGAATCACTTTCCAACCAAGAAAGACCAAGTCTTACTGGTAAGGGCCAAAGGATCTTCTGAAAAGAAGAACGATTCAAAGAAGGTAAATAGAAAGGCATAAACAAAGGATAATAAGAACAAAACTGATACGGATAGCAAAGGAGTTGCTTCCACTACAATAAGCCTGGGCACTGGAAAGAAACTGCAAGAAGCATCTTGTAGAGGGTAACCAAAGAAGCTTAGTGAAGTTTCGGTTACAATACGTTTTTTTTTGTTCATGATTGAAATAAATTTTTCTTTAAGTCAAGGTTCTACTTGGGTATTGGATACCGACTTTGGTTATCATAAATATAGATTTATGAAGGGACCAAGCAGAAGTAGAAAGTTAAACAAAGATAAGTAATCCTATGTGTGGAAAATGAAGCAAAGGTTGCTTGCATTAGCTATAGAAACTTATAGTTTAAGATCGCTTTACGGGCAAATCTATTAAGTCAATAAGTTGTTATTGTATTCCAATTCTTGTTAGAAACATTATTTCCATTTTATTGTTGGACAATAAATTTTTTGGTATTATAATTAAGAACGATTGTTGTTCTATTTATAATATAAATGTTTCGTATAGAACTGAAAGATTACTTAATAGATTTTGTATACTTGACTTGCGTGAAAAATTATTTTGCATATTGAACAAACTAGTATAAGAAAAGGAGATGATCATTCAAAGAGTTGAATGTGTGTATTTGCTGAAATAAAAGTGTGAATTATTTGAAAGGTTCAAAGAATTCAGAAGTGAAACAAATTGGCAAAGTATTAAGATTCTTTGATTAGATCAAGGAATAAATACTTGTGCAATAAGTTTCTAGATCATCTCAAATGGTTTTTCTCATAATGGACACCTCTCGATACATAATAATTGATTGATGTATCTGAAAGGAAAAATCGTACCTATTTGAACATGGTGCGGTCCATAATGATTTTACCGACAATTCAGTATCCCTCTAGGGTCATGTCCTAGAAATGGCTGCATATCTACGAAAAGGTAACCTCAAAATCCAGCCCCAAGACTCCATAAAAGTTATGGATAGGGAGGATTCCTAATCTTAAGTATGTTAAGATAAGGGGTTGTCCAACTTATGTGAAAAGGTTTCGAAGGATAAGCTTGGGACAAGATTTGACATGTATAATTTGTGGGACATCCTAAAGTAAGTTTAGGGTATATGTTCTATAATCCTACTTAGCAAAAGGTGTTTGTTACGAAACACGCTGCCTTCTAAGATAAAGGTGTTTATCATTAAAAGGGGCTAGTGGGAGGATAATAGATCTTGAAAAGTTCAAGAACCACAAAACACTATAAGTCAAATAAGATGAACCTATAGATATACCTATTGCACTACACAACCTAATCGTAAATGAATAGTATCTTGAAGATACCTAGGAGGTATGGATTCATCATGGATGATGATGATGAGGTACACATCATAGAAGATGATGATCCGATTACATACTGATGAGGTAAGTGTTGTAGACACTAAAGAGAAATGGATTGAAGCAAGTTTCTCAAATATGGAACATTCGTTTTGATGAGGCAATCAAAAGAGTTTGATTTTATCAAAAATAAGAATGAACATAGTGTGTACAAAAGGGTCAGTGGGAGCATCGTGACATTCCTAGTACTATATGTTGATATACTACGGATAAAGAAATGACATACCAATGCTACAATCAGTAAAGATAAAGTTGTCTAAACATTCCTCCATGAATGATTTGGGATGAGTATCGTAATTGGGGATACAAATCTATATAGATAGATTTAAAAGGATGCTCGACTTAACCCAAGGAACGTATATTCATTTGATGCTAAAGTCGTTTAGCATGGCAAACTCCAAGAGATGTCTCATGTCGATGAGCTATGGAGTGTATCTCTCTTAAAAGTCCCCACAGACTCCTGAAAAGAGAGAGTCGCATGAGTGACAATCATGTATGCAATGAAATGTACGAGACCGATGTTGATCGGTCCATATTATGGAGAAGTTCACTATGAGTCGGTGAAAAACATCTTAAAGTGCTTAACCCAAGCACTAAGGATGTGATCATATTCATGGTGGGTCTTAATTAAAACTAGAGGGCTTAACAGACTCTCAAGTTTTTCGAGACGGACCAAGACGACGAAAAATCCAATTTAAGGTAAAGGGTTACCTTGAAACAATTGGTGTAGTGAATTGGAAAGGTTCCAAACAAAGAAAGAGTTCTTGGTTTAGTGATAAAGACAAAGTATATAGCTATAAATGAAGTCGCAAGTTGATTGTTTGGATTAAAAGTTCATTACGAAACTAGGAATAGTTTCTAAGTCTCATCTTGGATCTAAACATGTGTTGTGGCACTTTCATTTGATTATAAGAATCATTGAAAGATAGGAAATCACTATAGAGATGGTGGACTCTCAAGAACAACATTACATATCCATTAACTAAAAGCTTATCCAATGAGGATAATCGTCACTTAGAAGAAGAGTATAAGATACTGATGGCGATTGGCTTTAGTGCAAGTGGGAGATTGAAAGTAATATGCACACAAGCCAATCATGTTTGATGATAAAGCATATACTTTGTAACAATCTTATTCATTTATTAATAAAAAGTATTAATTTATTAAAGGCTTTTAATTATCTACATGATCTTTGTTTTATAATATGTGATAAACCCATAGTTTTAAGCAATGCTTTTAGAATAATGATTATGATCATTCTAATGAGATCTAAATTCTTAGAAAGCTTAAAACTAAAATAGTTCCCAATCATTGGATTACTAAATTGGGGATTAGTGAATCCTGATAGATTGGTACATATGTTGCTTGCTCATTGGATAAGGATGATTGATCTCACATGATCATTTGTGTGGAGACACTAAAGCAAGTATGTAGGTGCTTATTAGAGAATAAGTTTCTTCAACGTTGGCTCGCTAAGGAATACCTAATGGAGTTTTACTTGCACCGTCAATAGGAATTCTTATAGTGATAGTAGTACAAGTAATCCTTGGACTTGAGATCATCATAGTATCTTGTGTATGATGAGTTATACTTTGACTTATTCCTTAAGACCCTTAGGGTATATCAAAGGGTATGCTTGGGTATAATAAGTTGTACATGGAGATAATGTATGATCAATAAAGAATCCACCACTTCTATTAAAAGAAGAGAAATGTCCTATGTGATTCGATAAATGACAACCCAGAGAGTCCTTGGCGGCGTAATGAAATTAGAAAGGAGTTTCTAATTTGCATTATTTGGTGTTGTGCATTTAAGGATCGAAATACATATAATTAAATAAAATAAGACTTGACAGTAATTCCATGTCTTATATTTAATTGGGACATCGTATGGTGGGAGGATTGAATTGTACGGTAACTATTTACTCAAAGGTTCTTTAATGATTAATGTTGAAATCTATATTATCCGGAAAGTCGTTGATCGCTAGGAGGTTTATCCTATTGTAGAATAAATATTATTTATTTAAATAAATTAATTATTTAATTTATTTATTTAAATAAGATTAGAATTGTTCTAATTGATTTATTCACAACCGGTTTAATATGGAGAACCTAAAGGGTCACACCATAAAAGGAAGAATAATTATTTAAGAAGTTAATGGCATAATCGTAATAATATATTATGTATATTTAATTTAATCTATGGTGATAGAATAAATTAAATAGCTTCATATTATTATTTAATATTTTAGAAATATTAAATATAAATTAATAAGAGGAGTCTTATTAATATTATTATTATTATTATTATTATTTTTTAATTTCTAAAAGAGTTTAGGAATTAATTTAATATAAGTATTTCATTTATTCCTAATTGGATTAGGAAGGAAAATTAGTTAAAGGAGTTTAATTAATTATCCCTAATAAGATTAGGGGGCTTAATTAATTAAAAGAATTTAATTAATTAAATAAATCTCAATTCCTTAATTGTTAAGGTGGGTTGCCCACATCTATAAATAAGAGGAGTCTTATTATGGGTGGTGTGGTTGACTTTTACAACTACGTAATAATTCCAATTTGTTGGAGAGTACGCCCTTTCTATAGAGATAGAAAACTAGGGTTGAGCCAATACCCCTTCTTCTTGAAATTTTTTTTTTCCTTGGTGGATCACCTCTAGAGGCCAAACATTTGGGTGGCTAACGTTGATCAAAGGAAGAAACCAAACCCGGTGGATTCAAGTTGAACGCGAAAAGGATTGGAGGTGAACTTGCACCTGAGGAAGCTCGATCTTCGAGGGTATGATTTTATTCTTTATCTTTTCGTTTAATTAATAATTGTGCATAAAGGGTGATCCGGGTATATGGTTTGTAAATTTTTTAAACTCTGATTTTTACACGTTTCCGCACTTTTATGCAATTTGATTGTGTTCTTGAATATTACAAACCTAACAAGACCTTCATGCCATGCAGCGCTGACCGCGCCACTTCACCGATGTCACAGCGCTGGGTACGCCATTCACAGCGTGGGGCGCGTTACGGAACCTCGAGCCCTTGACCTCATAGCGCGGGGGGCGCTCCCCAAGAGTTACACCCAGCGCGGGGTGCGCTATTATTTACTGAACCTCCTGAGCCATTAGCGTTGACCGCGCTATCTAATACTAATCTGCAATCTTTGGTGCTACCGATATGCTACACCCTGACTTCCTAGCTCGGGGCACTTATTCCACTTTATTCTGAAAGACGGGTCACGGCGCTTGATCAATTCCAGCGCTATTTACATTACCAAGACATGTCCTCAGCCATAACACCCACCTTACATCCTTGCCTCTCCTTCACCAAATCAAATTCTTCCACTTCTCCTACACCACTTCAAATTCCAAACCTCTATAACTCCAACAATAATGACAACACCCCATCAATCCTTCCCCTTTTCAACTTCTATTCCATTGAAACCCACTTACCTTCCATCTCCCAACCCACGTTGGATTTCCTTCCCCTATATGAACTCCAACTACAATCCATAAATTCATATCAATTATACACATTACAAGCCAATCCTACATCTATTTCATTCTTTACACCAAAATTCAATCAATTGGGGACACATTTACAAAGAGGGGAACACCATTGGTGCAAGGAACGCACAACTCGCTTCTTGCTCGATCTTCTTCTCTGTTCTTAATAGCAAGTAAGTAGAACAACTTGGAATTTGGGTGTTTGTTTTCATAATTTGGCTAGCAAGATTACACCAAGTAAGCTATTGTGGGAAAAAACTCAGTCCGCTCACCAACTATTCGATAAAAATCCTGAACCAAACTTTGAACCTACTCACCCCAAGAACCACCATGTCTTCCAACAAAAGACAACGCCCATCCTCCTCCACTGTTAGGCCTCAATATGATCACACTAGGTTTGTTAGTGAGAGGGTCGCTAACCGATTCAAGTCAACCATTGATAAGAAAACATTGGTTCTCGAACGTGGGTTGAAGCCGAATGCTAATTTGGATGGCGACATGGCTTTGCAAAATGTGGAGAGGAATTGGTTTCAGTTGGTTGAACAACCACTTCCAGCGGCAATCAACATAGTGAAAGAGTTTTACGCCAATGCAATGGAACATGCCAATCACGTAGTCATGGTCCGAGGGAAACCGGTGGCGTTTCACGCCGATGCTATCAATGAGTATTTTGGGTTAGAGGCACCACAAGATGACAGATATGAAGATGGATTGCCCGAGTTAGATGAGTTAATTGTTAGACTATGCAAATCGGGTACAAAATGGGTCATTCAAACCAGAAAAAATGAAAAGATAAGTTTTCCACACTCTGCACTTATTCGATATAGAAAAGCTTGGTATGCATTTTTGTGTGCTCGATTAATGCCCACGCGCCATCAGACCGAGGTCACTAAGGCACGAGCTCGGCTATTGTATGGGATTGTAAACCGCCATTTCCATGTGGACAACTCAATTACGTTCTATAATGTCGATGTGGGGGATTGTATTCAAGAGTCCATTAACCGGGTGTTACGCGGGAGCACTACTGGAGGTTTGTTGCATGGATTCTTAATCACTTACTTGTGCTGCAAAGCTGGAGTGCAGTGGAAACCTTCCGAACCTATCCAACACCCCATGGCAATCATTGATCATGCAACAATTGAGAAGTATAAGGAATGGGATGGGGCGAGATCACACCCACGTGGAGAAGGCTATATTATGATCCGACAACCCTCACCCCCAGTTACAGCAGAACCAAGTCAGGAGCCACCACCGAGGTCTTCAAGGAACCAATTTCTATGGTTGGCCCAACATCAAGATCTAATGCATCAGTACAATGCAAATGCATTCAACACGCTTGCGAATGCGTTTTCCTGCTACAATTCAACTGCCCCTCCAGTAGTCATGCCCATTCCTCCTAATTTGCCTGTATATCCTCCGGCAGACGACGACGAGCAGTGACTCGTTTTTAGGGAAGGCCTCATACTTTTATTTGAATTATTTTGGCGTAATGAGGTCATTACTTGTTTTAAGTTTGGGGGATTATGTTTCATGTTCTTTAGTTATTTATAATTGTCATGAATCTAAAAATAATTATAAAAATAAAATAAAAAATAAAAATATATATATATATATATTAAAAAAATTATATTTTGCATATAGTTGCATGAATCCAGTTATTAGATCGTATATGTGATTCTTGGCCAATGATGAAATTGAAATTATGTAGACAAGTATATTACTTAGTATGAGAATCTTGATGCCGTTTCTATTATGATGTGGATCTTGTTCTAATTGAAACTAGTATAATAAGGATAGCACGTTAATAACATCTGTGTTAATGGATTAGTTCAAATTGTTACATAAAAATTTTCTAAAGGATAGTGCTAGTATAAACGAGAAAGTGACAAAGATAGGCATGAACCTAAGTTTGGGAAAAGATTGGGGTATATAAGCTCTAGAAAAAAAATATTGGAAGTTAGTTGAGTCTTGTGGTGGGTTGAGAAGAAATACTCCCCATAAACACAAGCGTGAGATGGAGCGTAAAACTCACTCACCAACCATCTATCTAAATAAAAAAATAAAAAAAATAAAGAAAAGACTGAAAAATAAGGGTAAAGAACCCCCGTCAATGAAAAAAAATACAAAAGAAGTGAGCATGAATACCCTTTTCGAAACCTGAATCTTGGTAACTGTTTGAGCTAAGCTAGAACTTGTTTGTTTTTGAAGTTTTTGAGTTTGTGCTGTATGATTCCTGATAAGAAACTGGTTATGTAACTGAATTTGATTCGATATCAGTTAGCATGGGTGTTACACACACACACACTGTATTAGTGATAATAGGGTAAGATGTAAGGATTAATAGTGAGTGCAGATTGATTTTGATATGAAGTGTTGACATGTTTACTAGTTTTTCTGAGGCTGTTTGAGTAAATCATATTTATTGTCTTAATTTTGGATTCGTAGTTTAGTTGTTAGTGCATTGCATTGCATTTTGCTTGAGGACAAGCAATGTTCAAGTTTGGGGGAATTTGATGAGTAGGTTTTTAACCTACGATTTATGTTCGTTTTACTTAGTATATTGTTAGTTTTTTGTAATTTCATGTTACTTTTGATAGGTTGTTTGCTTGTTGCAGGATAATCCATGGGCCTATCAAAATGTTACAATTGGAAGGAGATTTCGAGCAATCTTGGAGTTTCTAACTACATAATACGGCGCGCCAGTGTTGTACTATAGGAATCCAGTGGGTAGCCGCTACTGGAATGAGACAACCTCTGGGCGCTATTACGGGCGCCATTGTCGGCATGTGTTTCTGGCGCTTGATGTGTCTTTGCGTCGGGGTTTTTGTTGGGCGAGATTTGATGTTCTACTAGAAGTTGGGCTATGTTGGGAACTAATAATTCTTTATGTAATGTGACCATATTAGGAGTGTGGGATGGTTGTTAGTTCAATTTGTGGGAGTTTTTGACTCTTGAGTTGTTGATTTTGAAAAGGATTCATGTTTCCACTTGATTTCTTTCGAGGAGAGTTAGAGTTAGATTAGGATTGATGTATGGAGCTGAATTGAGACTACTTTTATGTTAAGTGTGGAAGAATGAGAGAAAAAAAAAAGGAGACACACTTCGAGAACGAGATTTAAGAGCAAGAGCTTGGAGGAACGAAGAAGAATAATAATTTCACGAAGATTACAGAATTGAAGGGCGAGAAGGGTGGTGTATTACTATTCTCCTCTAATTTCTATATTCTGTAATTGGGATGATGTTTTCTTTTATTTATTCAGTATTTAATTTATTAGTTATGAACTAAATTACTTATTAGGCTTATAATGGATCTTAGAGTGGAACGATGATTATGTAACCTCGGTTTTCAGTTTAATAAAGCTATTATGTAGTTTATCTATATTAATTTGAGCTTAAATTTATGAATTGCTTGATCAACAATTTTATGTGGATTTGTATGAATTCGAGAGATGAAATATAAATCTAGACTTAATTAATATAGTATGTGTTCTTGGTTTATGTGAATGAACAGAATCTTGATGTATGTTAGGGTAGAGATATGCTTGACATCGCATGTAATCATGAAGAGAACTTGAACTTAAACCTTATTTAATTAGAATTCACATAGAGATATAGTGAGTTGATTGAGTAAGGTTTTTAACTTAATTCTATCTTAATTGTGGATTTGGGTTAATACGGTGTTAATACATCGAGAGGTGGTTAATACTATTTATGTGTTCTTGATTAATAAACTGAGATAGTGAATTAAACTGGAATAAAGGAATAATAATCAAAGGGATGCTTAGAGTGAAGTTACAAGCCTAATTCTCCAATATTTGTTTGAAAATTCTGTTTGGTATTTAGTTGATTTTTAATAATTTTAATATTTTCACTATAAACTGGAAATTGATTAGTTTAATAAAATTAGGATTAATAGAAGATTGGTAGTTGCGAGGTTAATTTCTTGCTAAATCTCTGAGGGAACGATACTTTATTTACTATTATATTACTTGTTGACCACGTATACTTGTGTGTTGTGCGTATATAGATTTTACCCAACAAGTTTTTGGCGCCGTTGTTGGGGATTTTAGTACAGATTTTATTATTTTTGCAATATCAGTTTAATTAGTCCAGTTTTACTTAAACACTTATTGTTTTGTTTTGTTCTTCGTATTTCAGGTTTTTGACATTGGTTTATGCAAACTCGATCCAAAAATCCAGACTTGCTTCCTTTTGAGGACGACATTGAGAGAAGATTTCAGAGGTTAAGTAATTGGATCAAGAAAACAAGGGACGAATTCGAAAACTCTGATAAGGAAGAAGAAATGGCTGCCAAAGACCACAAAGCGTTGAGAGATTTTGCAACACCTAAGGTGATTGAGCTGCGGTCGAGTATCACCAGGCCTACAATAGCTGCGAATACTTTCGAAATCAAGCCTGGGACAATTCAAATGATGCAGAATTCAGTGCAGTTTGGGGGAATGGAAAATGACAATCCTAACGAGCATTTAATCAGTTTTCTGGAAATATGCGACCCTTTCAAGTATAATGGGGTGTCAGATGAGGCAGTTAGACTTCGTTTGTTCTCATTCACTCTGCGGGACAAGGTGAAGAGTTGGCTACATTCTCTACTAGCGGGTTTGATAACGACGTGGGAGGACCTGGCTCAGAAATTCTTAGCAAAATTCTTCCCGCCAGCGAAAAATGCAAAGATGAGGAATTAGATTACCATGTTTGATCAGCAACATGCGAAGTCACTGTACGAGGCGTGGGAGAGATACAAAGAATTGCTCAGAAAATGCCCACATCATGGACTGCCCAAGTGGTTACAGATGAATATATTTTACAACGGACTACATGGGAATCTCAGAACGAGTATTGATGCGGCATCGGGGGGAGCATTTATGGATAAGACTTATGAGGAGGCATACCAGTTGATAGAGATGATGGCTGCTAACAATTATCAGTGGCCCACGTCAAGAATGACACAACCTACGGTTGTTGGAGTGTTAGAGGTAGATGGAGTGACGGCAATAACGGCACAGATTTCAACACTCTCTAAGAAGTTCGACGTGTGGTCAAGGGGACAGACGCAGACAGTTGCAATTATTTATGAGTTGTGCGCAGGGGAACATTCGACGGATCAATGCACAATCAACCCAGAGTCGGTACAATTCATGAGTAGCTACAACAGAATTCCTCAGAATACATATCAGAATGCATATAATCAGGGGAAAAGGAATAATCTGAATCAGTTGTGGAATAATAATCAGAATTAGCAAGCTCCACGACCATCGTATACCCTAAGGTTTCAGAATCAACAACAACCAGTTCAACATCAAGAGAGGAAATCGGATTTAGAGGAATTGATATCAAAGTATATAATGAGTAATGAGGTAGCTATGAAGAATCAAGCAATGGCAATGAAATCACAAGAAATGGCCATCAAGAATTTAGAAAACCAGATGGGACAAATTTCTTTAACATTGAACAACAGACCACAAGGGACCCTACCGAGTGACACCGAAAGAAATCCAAAGGGAAATCATGAACAGTGTCAGGCAGTCACCTTGAGGAGTGGAAAATAGATGGTTGGGAAAGATGCAAAAAATTCAGCTGTCTCTGATGATAAGAGTAATGACAACATAGCGGTTGCAGAAAAACAGGGTGAGAATACGCAATTTGAGAAAACAAAGTTAAATGATAAGCTAGTTGTGTATTGATAAGTGATATTTTTACTCACTTATTGTATATTAATCCATGCGAAGTGTGCCCACCTTGAGTACATTTCATTGTGTTTTAGTCGCATTTCACGTTATTTTGCATTTCATATACTTAAAACTCCTTTTAGTGAATAAGTGCAGGAATCGGCGTTATTTTGGTGGAAATTGAGGCATCGGTGAGCGTATGTGTGTAGGCTAGTGGAAAGGCGAGGATGTGCACGGCATGGGAGCATAATGAGGCATGGAAATCAAGCAAGCAAGAGGTTAAGGCATGAGAAAACAAGTAGCAATGACAAAAGCATAAACCGGGACTTTGGATTTGCGGACACGGCGGCGTGGCACATGCAATACAATCTAAGAGCTCATGCGCGCCGCAAGTGAGTGTGGTATACATAAGGAGTATTCGCAAGTCAGCGCCCATGAGGAGCAAGGACCGCGTGCATTGAGACCCAGTAGCCCCCATGAGCGAGGCGTGCGCCCGATGCGATTAAAGGCGTCTGGAGGCCTTGAGCATCTTTGTAATCGTAAGTCTCACTACCATGCGAGACGATATATACTAGAGCCGCTGCAGCAGCTATAGTGATCTTTGTAATTTGTTTTATTTTAATTAAGCAATTTGATGATGTGTAATTGGTATAAAACGATTCGGCGACGTGTGTTAGAGAGGGACTTGACATTATTTTACGTATTTTCATATTAGAATTAGGGTTAACACGGTGGGGGAGATCCCAACGGAGAAACGAAGCCGCATGACATTTTATTCTCTTCTTCTTCTTGGAGTTCTTAACCATTGTGGATTTTTATTATTATTGAATGGAATTCTTTGGGGTTTTCATAGTTAATCATTGATTACTATTCAGCGTTTGGGTTTGATTGTTCTCTACCTCTTACTCTTATTTGCTTGATTATTGATCATGGTTAGTCTTGATCCCATAATGGCTTTTGGTTCCGCCATGAACTAAACTCCATTATGGGATTCTAACGGATTTTAATATATAGTTTGGTTGCACATCTAAGTGTTAGATTTGTTTTCCATATCATTGGGTTATCTATCATGGTTGGTTTGTATGTATGAATGACTGATAATCTTCATGTTAGTATTTGTATGGAATTGGAAATGAACATATGAATATGGATGAAATCATGATAGCATGCGAATATGAGGCTAGAGTAAGTCTTGCATATTTTGTGAAACAGATAGGAATATACTGTTTTAGCGTATGATCTAGAGTAAGGGTTGTGCTTAAAATCAATAGGATTGCAATTGCGCATAGGAATATGGTAATTGTGGTGTTATTGGTGATTACATGGATTCTAACATCTGTAGATGATATGTGAGTTGGTTATAGTGCATTGGAAAATGGTTATAACTCGCTTTTAAGCCCTTGGCTATTATCCTGTGATATGTAAACGCTTCTTGCATGACATATGGCGATTGAATGAAATATTGAATGAAGTTAGGATCCCATTGTTTCCACATCATATTTAATTCGTTTATATTATTATTTTTAGTTGGTAATTATAACTTATTCAAATCAACAATTTAGTCTAAAGTCTCAGCATATAAATATAGTGAGTGATTAATGCATAGTAGTCTAAGTTAACAACTTTCTCTGTGGGATCGATACTTTACTTACTCTGTATTACTTGTTGACCCGTGTATACGTGCATGAGTTAGAGCTCTTTTATAAGAACTATAAAAGAGGCAACAAGTTTTTGGCGCCGTTGCCGGGGAAAGGCGTTAATTTAGATAATTATCATTAGTTTAAAGTTGTATTGTATAACTTAGACAAATCTGTTCATCTCTCATTTCTATTTTTCTTTTGTTTTTGATCTCAGGTACTTGTAGACTTTTATGCACACGCGGTTCATCCAACTCAGAGTTAACACCAGCGCATGCTAATATTAACGGGAAGAGTTGGAAAGCGAGTGTGAGGAGAAATCTGCAAGAGCAGTTGGAAAGCATTACTGATCGATATGGCGGAAGAACAAAGTTGAGCGAAAGAGAAGAGCGGCGAGCTCTTAGGGAATATTTTATGCCAAACATAAATGAGCTCTGATCTAGCATAGTCGGGCCGGCGATAGCGAAACACCTTGAAATAAAAGCAGAACTATTCGGATGGTGCGAGAACTTCGATGCAGTTTGGGGGTCTTTGCTACGGATGATCCGAAACGAGCACCTATTGAGTTTCATCGAAATTTGTGACACATTCGAGATATAATGGTGTGACGGAGGATGCCATCGAGACTATGGTTGTTCCCATTCTCATTGAGGATAAAGCAAGGAGTTGGCTACATTCTTTGCCACCGGATCGATCACTACATGGGAGGACTTAGCACAGAAATTCTTAGCCAAGTTCTTACCAATGGCTAAAACGGCAAAGATGAGGACAGCCATATCTCAGTTTGAGCAGCAACAGGGCGAAACCCTATATGAAGCATGGGAAAGGTACAAGGAGATGCTTAGGAAGTGTCCCCATCATGGTTTACCAGACTGGTTGATCATTAATTCATTTTATAATGGTTTGGGATGGCAGTCCAGACCGATTGTGGATGCAATCGCTGGAGGGGCATTATGGGCAAAAAGCAATGATGAGGCCTATACACTCATTGAAACTATGGCCGCAAATGACTATCAGAACCCTACAGCTCGGATGTCGCAACCCAAAGTTGCAGGTGTGTTGGAGGTAGATGCGATTACACAGCTGTCGGCACAAATGGCAGCTATGTCAAAGAAACTAGACACGTTGGCAGAGAGCAAAGTGAAGACGGTTGCTTTTGTATGTGAGATTTGTGCGGGATCACACTCCATAGATCAATGTGCTATCAGCTCAGAATCAATTCAGTACGTAAGCAACTACAGAAAGGACCAAGGCCAATTTCAGAATACTTATCATCCCAACAACTGTAATCATCCAAATTTCAGTTGGTCGAACAATCAAGACAACAACAAAAAAATCATTTTCAAATAGAATCAATAGTTTCAACAACGATCAAGACACTGACCACGGTTTACACAAAACCACCATTTCCACCGGGGTTTTCTCAATAGCAACAACATCACACTCCAGCTGCACCACATCCAGAGAAAAAATCAGAAGTGGAGGAAATGATGTTGAAATACATGGCAAACACCGAGGTTATGATCAAAAGCTAAGCAGTGGCTATCAAGAATTTAGAGACGCAAATGGGGCAAATGGAAAGCATGCTCACAAATAGGCCCCAAGGTGCTTTGCCAAGTAACACAGAGGCAAATCCTAGAAGAGATGGGAAGGAGCAGTGTCAAGCAATAACATTGTGTTCTGGGAAAGATTTGACAATGCCTGCAAGTCACGCGCCCGCGCAAGATGATACTAAGGAATTCGCGAGGCCGCACGAGGCAGAACAGGATACCGATGAGGAGCAAAATCTGGAAAAATCTGAGGTTCCGCAAGAAGAAAAGAATAGAGCAGGGTTAGAAGAGAAGGTCAAGGGTCCATTACAACCATTGCACCTCAAGTGCCATATCATGAAAAGGCTAGTTAAGCGAAAAGATGACAAACAATTTAGCAAGTTTTAGAGGTCTTCAAAAAGCGCAAATCAATATACCTTTTGCTTAAAAGCATTGGAACAAATGTCAAGCTACATAAAGTTCATGAAAGGTATATTGTCAAGGAAGAGGAGATTAGATGAGTTTGAAATCCAGTAGCCTTGACGGAAGAATGCGGTCACGGTGCTTCAACGTAAGTTACCTCCAAAGTTTGAAGATCCGGGTAGCTTCACAATTAGTGCACTATTGGGAAGATGGAGTTAACAAGTGTTTATGTGATCTGGGGGCAAGTATCAATTTGATGCCATTGTCTGTATTCAACCAGTTGGGATTACCGGCTCCAAGACCAACGAACATATCATTACAGTTAGTCGACCGGTCTGTCACATATCCACAGGGAATTGTTAAAGATGTATTAGTTAAAGTGGATAAGTTCATCTTTCCGGCTGATTTCATCATCCTAGATTTCGAAGAGGACAAGAATACTAACCATGCGCGTACATGATCAAGAGGTCACATTTAATGTTTTCAGCGCAATAAAGCTCCCAACAGATGAAGAAGAGTGTTTTCGGGTTGATCTAGTGAATGGTAACCGTAAGGAGTGGATACACGACCCGAGGCTAGATGAATCGCAAAGATATGTCACAGGTAAAAATGCAAAATTGAAGGTGGATCCATTAACAAAAGCTGAAGTGATTAAATTTAAGGGTGCCAAGGACAACAAGGAAGGCACCACAACTATTGATGTGACGTGAACATTCCACGACAGTCAAGCTAATTGACTATAACTTAGCACTGGATGGGAGGCAACCCATCGATTCTCTACCCAAGAATTCATTTAGTGTCGTTATTTCCTTGTGATTATTTTAATTAGTATTTCAAGTTTAGTGTTAACAAGTTATGAGTAAGCGAGCGCATATGCGTAACGAGTAACAACTGACATTAATTTCGCATCTCGTCACTACTTTTGCCTACCGTATTCATGTAAATTAGTATATGTGCAGGTACAATGTTTAGAGTGCATCATTGATGGAAGAGTGAGATCAAAGATAAACTAGCAGTAATCAAGGTCACGCGGCCGCACGGCACAAGCAGTATCAACTCGTGCGCCCGTTTGTTCAGCAAGTTAATTCAACGACCTTTACGCAAGTCTCATGCATGGCCAAGAAGCATATCATCGTGGCGCAGCGTGACTCTGGGTCCAGCTGGATAAAAACAGTTCAAAACAGAAGTTGGAATCATTTGGACTCTTATGTGCAATACTAACAGAAGCAAAAATCTCTCACTCTCCCTAACTCACGTCGCTATCTCTCAATTAGTTACAGATTGAGGCGTATTTCTCTCCATCAAATCTCCACGATTTCCTCCACGATTCCATGCTCATCCCCATCTCCTTCTTGATATAAAGCTAGGGCTCTATATTGGGATAGCACAAGCAAGAGTGTAATTCATCAGTTTACAAATACATTCATTCCTTCAGTAAGTTCATTTGTTATCTCTATCTCACATGGGTCCAAAGAGAGTAAGGGAAGCTACCTCCCCTTCATCATCCTCCGGTGGCCACGAGGAGGATATTGTCGACCACAACAAATTTCTATGTTTGGAGGCTCAGCAAGAATATTATCGAATTATGGCAAAGACATTCATCAAGGAGAGAAGATTCAGACCCGAGGGCCAGGATGGAGAGCTTTGTGCAATGATCCACGAACGTGGATGGGGAGGACTGACTGCCCCACCCATGCCGATTCCAATGAGCATAGTGCGGGAGTTCTACATAAATGTCAAGGTTACTATGAGTGAGTCCTCTATGGTTCGTAGCATAGAGGTAGACTACCGACCCGCTGCTATTAGAAACGTGCTGAGGATCACCGCTAGACCACCAACAGGGGCTGCCAATTGGATCACAAGAGCTCATTTGGAAACAGACTTGGAGCAGGTCATTGCAGATCTGTGCATTCTGGGCACAAGGTGGACTTACAAAGTCGGTACGACCTTACCTCATATTTTCCCAGTAGCCGCATTGAATCGGTACGCCAAAGCATGGAATTTGTTCATTTGTGCTAAGTCACTGCCATCCTCCCATCAACATGAAATCACAGCAGAGAGAGCCATACTGATGTGGGGCATCATAACTAGCGAGTATATTGACGTGGGATATTTGATCCATCAAAACATTGTGAAGTATCTGACGGGAACTACCACGGGAAGCATCCCACACGCTTCGGTAATAGCCATGTTATGTATGCATCGAGGGGGTTCGTTGGGACAACGAGCAAATCACGATATCAAACCAAGACATAACGCACTCCACAATTGCCAAATTTGAGGACTAGGCAGGTGGCGAGCCACATCCGCGCGGGTGAAGATTCATTCTTCGACCCACCTTTCCCGAGCCGCCCCAGCAACCCCCACAGCCCGATGAAGTAGGTCCCTCCACCCGAGCGCAGCCTGTCTCTAGCAATCGATACCTCCGAAGGTTGGAGCGCAAAGTCGACGTACTGTATGACAATAATATTGACATTATTTATGGGACTTTCCCCTAAGCTTTGGTAGAAGCATTCGCTTCGACAAGGAACCATGCTTGAATGGCCCCAGTTTGGGACCGTCGTGTCGTATCCACCACCAGATTCACCACCCAAAGAGGGTGGTCATGCCGATCAGTAGGGGAGTTTTCTAGTACCCTTTACCTTCATTCAATGAGGACATTGAACATTTTAAGTTTGGGGGTATTGGTGTACTTGCATAGTAGTTTAGTTGCATTTTACTTTAGCATGTTTAGTTTAATTTTGCATGAATATGTGTTAGTTAAATTTTAGCATAAAATTTTTATTTTTTATTCATTGATAGTATGTTTAGTTTAATGTCTCACATAAATTCTTGCGTATAAATAGAAACTTTTGCCTAAGCCAATGATGATAGTGAATTGTGAATGATTTCAGAATATGTTGCATAACACAACGTGGATATAATGTTTTACACAATGCGATTCATATGGCTGTTTATATGCTTTCGGTTTGCACAATTGTGTTCATATTCACTTGTAAATCTAAGATGTGTGTCTTGCATTGCTCAATAGAACATGTAGATTTAAAATGAGAAACATGAGGAAAGTGTTGTAGATTGTAGAGTCATTGAGGTGCAAATTTTGGGGAAACATGGGTATGTTGTGTATATATATATATATATATGTAATAACGTGACTAGTCTTAATTCGGGCCCCAGCTACTTGAGTAAAATACGCTGGGGGATTGTCTCTACACCTAGCGCCTAAGGTCTTTCATGATGCAGGAGTCGTTGGTTGAAAGCTTCGCTAAAGGGTAGCAGTATGCCTAATGGATTGAGACATTGCAGCGTCATTATGAAAAAAAAAGGAAAGGAAAAGAGCAAAAGAAAAGAATCAATAGCAATAAACACCACGGGAAAGTGCAAAATCGCCCTCGTGAGTAGCAATAAAGCAATAAACCCATTATTGAACCTTAGTTTGCGGTGCGATGTCGAAACAGTCTATGTGCATGAGTATACATGAATCTTGATTTAGATTATAATTTTCTGTGAGAAGCAATGTAGGATACATAATCTTTGCTTGGATCAAGTTTTTGTGAACAACACACACACACACAGCATCTCTATAGCATTCATGAATTATCTGCGTGTATGATGTTATATCTATGGTTTGGTTTGAAATTATGTTCTGGAATCCAGATAGTTCACTGAGGTAATTTGGGCTGAAATTTTGGTATGGTCAAGATTATGTGAGACTAGTTTACATCATAAAGTAGTTGAATAGTTTTGTAGTTACATTTTCAGTGTTCATGCATATGCATTGCTTGAGGGCAAGAAACAGTTCAAGTTTGGGGGTATTTGATAAGTGATATTTTTACTCACTTATTGTATATTAATCCATGCGAAGTGTGCCCACCTTGAGTACATTTCATTGTGTTTTAGTCGTATTTCACGTTATTTTGTATTTCATATACTTAAAACTCCTTTTAGTGAATAAGTGCAGGAATCGGCGTTATTTTGGTGGAAATTGAGGCATCGGTGGCGTATGTGTGTGTAAATTTAATGGAAAGCGAGGATGTGCGGCATGGGAGCATAATGAGGCATGGAAATCAAGCAAGCAAGAGGTTAAGGCATGAGCAAACAAGTAGCAATGACAAAGCATAAACCGGACTTAGGATTTGTAGGACATAAGTAGCGTGTAAGCATGGCAATAAAAAAGCGAGGGCTTCATGCGCCCACACGAGTGTGTAGGGCTGGACATAAGGAGCATTCCATGAAGTCAGCGCCATGAGGCAAGGACGTGACCGCGTGCCGAGAGACCCCAATATGCGCCCATGAGGCGAGAAGCACGCGACCGCGCGTTAAGACGTCTGGGGCACTTGAGCATCTTTGTAAGTCTCACGGTAGGAGATGGATATATACTAGAGCATGCAGCAGCGTCTTTGATCTTATAATTTGTTTTATTTTTAATTAAGCAATTTGATGATGTGTAATTGGTATAAAACGTTTCTGATGTGTGTCAGAGAGGGGACTTGACATTATTTTACGTATTTTCATATTAGAATTAGGGTTAACACAGTGGGGGGAGATCCCAACGGAGAACGAAGCCACAACGTTTTATTCTCTTCTTCTTCTTGGAGTTCTTAAACATTGTGGATTTTTATTATTATTGAATGGAATTCTTTGGGGTTTTCATAGTTAATCATTGATTACTATTCAGCGTTTGGGTTTGATTGTTCTCTACCTCTTACTCTTATTTGCTTGATTATTGATCATGTTTAGTCTTGATCCCATAATAGCTTTTGGTTCCGCCATGAACTAAACTCCATTATGGGATTCTAACGGATTTTAATATGTAGTTTGGTTGCATATCTAAGTGTTAGATTTGTTTTGCATATCATTGGGTTATCTATCATGGTTGGTTTGTATGTATGAATGACTGATAATCTTCATGTTAGTATTTGTATGGAATTGGAAATGAATATATGAATATGGATGAAATCATGATAGCATGCGAATATGGGGCTAGAGTAAGTCTTGCATATTTTGTGAAAGAGATAGGAATATACTGTTTTATCGTATGAGCTAGAGTAAGGGTTGTGCTTAAAATCAATAGGATTTCAATTGTGCATAGGAATATGGTAATTATGGTGTTATTGGTGATTACATGGATTCTAACATCTGTGGATGATATGTGAGTTGGTTATAGTGCATTGGAAAATGGTTATAACTCGCTTTTAAGCCCTTGGATATTATCCTGTGATATGTAAACGCTTCTTGCATGACATATGGTAATTGAATGAAATATTGAATGAAGTTAGGATCCCATTGTTTCCACATCATATTTAATTCATTTATATTCTTATTTTTAGTTGGTAATTATAATTTATTCAAATCAACAATTTAGTCTAAAGTCTCAGCATATAAATATAGTGAGTGATTAATGCATAGTAGTCTAAGTTAACAACTTTCTCTGTGGGATCGATACTTTACTTACTCTGTATTACTTGTTGACCCTTGTATACTTGCATGAGTTAGAGCTCTTTTATAAGAACTATAAAAGAGGCAACATGTATCCTCCACCGCCGTTTCAGCAAAGAGTTCAAAAGCAGAAATTAGACAAGCAATTTGCAAAATTCTTGGAAGTATTTAAGAAATTGCAGATTAACATCCCGTTCGCAGAAGCCCTAGAGCAAATGCCGAGTTATGCAAAATTCATGAAAGGGATTCTATCCAGAAAGAAGAAGTTAGAAGATTTCGAGACAGTGGCACTAACAGAGGAGTGTAGCGTGGTTTTATAGCGAAAGTTGCCACCCAAGTTGAAAGATCCGGGGAGTTTCACCATTCCACGCACGAAAAATACAACTTTCAATAAATGCTTATGTGATTTAGGAGCGAGTGTGAACCTTATGCCGTTATCAGTTTACACAGAATTGGGTTTGCCAGCTCCAAAGCCTACGAACAATGCATTACAGTTGACGGATAGGTTAGTCACATATCCGAGAGGCATTGTGGAAGACATATTGGTCAACGTTGATAAGTTAATATTCCCCGCGGATTTTATTATTCTAGATTTTGAAGAGAATAAGAACATCCTGATTATCCTAGGGAGTCCTTTCTTGGCGACGGGTAGGACACTCATCGACGTATAAATAGGTGAACTGACGATGAAGGTCCAAGATCAAGAAGTTAAGTTTAACGTTTTCAAAGCCATGAAATTTCCCGCGGATGAAGAAGAGTGTTTTCGGATGGAAATCATTGATCAAATAGTCAACGAAAACATGGGGAAGAGTCTGGGCAACGATCTTTTAGAGACAACATTATTGGGGGATGAAGAGTTCGATGACCCGGAATTTATGGACTACTTACAGATGTTAGATTCATTGCCACGAGTAAGCTGATTCAAAAAACCATTTGAACTACTACACACGGAGGAGATAGCCATGAGAAAATTGAAACCATTATTGGAGGAGCCACCAACTCTGGAACTCAACCCACTCCCTAAACATCTCAGGTATGCGTATTTAGGTAATTCAAATTCTTTACCTGTAATTATTTCTGTTGCACTTAACGATTTGCAGGAAGAGAAGTTGATGAGGGGTGCTTAGGGAACATAAAGCAGCAATAGGGTGGACGATCGCGGATATCAAGGGAATCAGCCCTTCGTTTTGCATGCACAAGATTCTGATGGAAGATGACGCAAAAACAACGGCGGAGCAACAACAACGACTTCACCCAATTATGAAGGAAGTAGTAAAGAAGGAAATTCTGAAATTATTGGATGCCGGAATCATCTACCCGATTTTCGACAGTAAGTGGGTTAGTCCAGTTCATTGTGTGCCGAAGAAGGGGGGAATGACTGTGGTACAAAATGAAGATAACGAGTCAATACCGATAAGAACAGTAACAGGTTGGAGGGTGTGCATCGATTATAGGAAGTTGAATAAGGCAACCCAAAAAGATCATTTTACGCTACCCTTTATCGACCAAATGTTGCACAGATTGGCGGGTCACGACTTTTACTGTCTATTGGATGGGTACTCGAGCTATAACCAGATTGCCATCGCTCCTGAGGATCTAGAGAAGACTACATTTACGTGCCCTTACGGCATGTTCACGTTCAAGAGAATGTCATTTGGGTTATGTAATGCAACGGCTACCTTCCAACGGTGTATGGTGGCCATTTTCTCCGATATGATGGAGAAAAACGTGGAAGTCTTCATGGACGACTTTTCTATCCATGGAGATAATTTTGATACATGTCTTAGGAATTTGGTAATGGTGTTACAGCGATGCGAAGATACAAACCTTGTACTTAACTGGGAAAAATGCCACTTAATGGTTGATGAGGGCATAATTTTGGGCCACAAGGTATCGGCTCAAGGACTGGAAGTTGACAAGGCTAAGTTGGACACTATCGATCGGCGCCTCCACGAGCTCGATAAAAGGAATCGAAGTTTTTACGGGACATCTTTGGGTTCTACAGAAGATTCATAAAGGACTTCTCTAAAATTGCAAAACCATTGTGCAGTCTTTTAGAGAAGAACTCTGTGTTTATTTTTGATGAGGAATGTAAGTCGGCTTTTTAGTTGTTGAAGAAGAAGTTAACTACAGTCCCCGTGATAGTCGCACCAGATTGGAATATACCTTTCGAGCTGATGTGTGATGTAAGCGACTATGTCGTTGGGGCTGTTTTGGGACAACGCCGAGATAAGGTATTTCACGCCATTTATTATGTAAGCAAGACACTCACAGAGACTCAAATGAATTATACAACTACGGAGAAGGAACTGCTTGCAGTGGTGTATGCGTTTGACAAATTTCGGGCATACTTGATCGGGACTAAGGTGATAGTTTACACGGACCATTCGGCTATTCGGTATCTAATTGTGAAGAAAGATGCTAAACCGCGCCTTATCCGGTGGATTCTCCTTCTTCAAGAGTTTGATCTAGAAATAAAGGATAGAAAGGGGACGGAGAATCAAGTCGCTGATCATTTGTCTAGGCCGGACAATTCGGTTACACAAGAAGAGGACAAGGGCGTCATAAATGAGTCATTCCCGGATGTGCAATTATTTGGGGTAAATGCAGAATTTCCATGGTACGCGGACTTCGCGAACTATTTAGTGAGCAACATGCTCCCCCCTGATCTTATAAGACAACAAAAGAAGAAGTTCCTTCATGACGTCAAGTGGTATATGTGGGATGAGCCATACCTATTCAAACAATGCGCCGACAGGATAATCAGAAGGTGTGTGCCTTACAGCGAGGTACAAAGTATACTGCATGAGTGCCATTCGTCGGCGTACGGGGGATACTATGGTAGTGAAAGAACAGCAGCAAAAGTCCTTCAATCAGGGTTTTATTGGCCTACGTTATTTAAAGACACCCATTAATTTGTTAAAACTTGTGATAGATGTCAACGAGTGGGCAACATACCGAAAAGGAATGAGATGCCACTCCAAACTATCTTAGAAGTTGAGATTTTTGATTTATGGGGCATCGATTTCATGGGGCCATTCCCATCCTCATTTTCCAATCAGTATATTTTGCTTGCAGTGGATTATGTGTCAAAGTGGGTTGAAGCAGTAGCATTACCGACTAACAATGCCAAGGTGGTGCTAAAATTCTTACAGAAAAACATTTTTACGAGGTTTGGCACGCTGAGAGCTATCATAAGTGACGAAGGTAGTCACTTCTGCAACAAATCATTTACAACTCTCTTGGCAAAGTATGGGGTCAACCACAAGGTGGCGACAGCTTATCATCCCCAAACCAGTGGGCAAGCTGAAGTATCGAGCAGATAGGTAAAGAAAATTCTGGAAAAAGTGGTGAACCCGAATCGAAAGAATTGGTCACTCCGATTAGATGATGCATTATGGGCATACCGGACTGCTTAT
The DNA here is from genome assembly GCA_020205615.1 of Panax quinquefolius. Classification (NCBI taxonomy): domain Eukaryota; kingdom Viridiplantae; phylum Streptophyta; class Magnoliopsida; order Apiales; family Araliaceae; genus Panax; species Panax quinquefolius. Next base: position 80,508,726 of record CM035166.1, read on the forward strand.
AAGACGCCAATAGGGATGTCACCATATCAACTACTGTACGGAAAGGCTTGTCACCTACCAGTCGAGCTACAGCACAAGGCCTACTGGGCCATTCAGAAACTAAACTTCGATCAAGCAGTTATGGGGGAAAAGAGGCTACTACAACTAAACGAGCTCGATGAATTCTGACTTCAGGCATACGAAAACGCTAAACTATACAAGGAGAATGTCAAGAAATGGCACGATAAGAAAATCATGCACCGAACTTTTCGGTAAAGGGCAATCAATCTCGCATTGTTTAACTCACGATTGCGGTTGTTCCCTAGAAAGCTTAAGTCAAGGTGGTCGGGACCATTCACCATCAAAATAGTGTTCCCACGTGGCGCAATCGAACTCTACAGCCAAAATCCATTGGAGATATTCAAGGTCAATGGTCAACGGATAAAGCTTTACTGGGGTGGAGATGCGAACTGGGATGCTGTCAACATTACCCCCACCGATGCTCAGTGACACAAGAGGCACCGTCGGGGCTTACGACATTAAAACTAGCGCTACTTGCGAGGCAACCCATGTTCTACACTTTTTCTCTTTTAATTTTTCTTTTTAAGATAGTTTATTTTCTAATCTAAGTAATTGTTTCGTAGAATTTTTACGTCAATTCTGAATGATTTGCAGGATGAAGAAAGAAGCCAATTCTAAACTCATGGTGCGGGCCGCGATGTCTAGTATACAGGTTAGCGTGGGACGTCTTCTGAGGCCGAATCTTCATGCCATGCGACCTTTGATCGCGCCACTTGGCCGATGTCGCAGTTATTAGGCGCACCATTCATAGCATAGCAGGCGTCTTCTGAACCTCGACCTCTTGACCTCACAGCGCGGGGTGCGCTCTCCAAGAGTTATACCCAGCGTGGGGCGCGCTATTGTTTACTAAACCTCCTGAGCCATTAGCGCTGACCGCACTATCTAATCTTGTCTGTTGATCTTTGGTGCGCACCGATATGCCAACACCTCGACTTCTAGCGCGTGGAGCGCTATCTCCACTTTATTCTGTTGGCAGGCGCTTTGATCAATTCCAGCGCTACTTACATTACCAAGACATGTCCTCAGCCATAACACCCACCTTGCATCCTTGCCTCACCTTCACCAAATCAAATTCATCCACTTCTCCTACACAACTTCAAATTCCAAACCTCCATAACTCCAATAATAATGACAACACCCCATTAATCCTTCCCCTTTTTAACTTCTTTTCCATTGAAACCCACTCACCTTCCATCTCCCAACCCACGTTGGATTTCCTTCCCCTATATGCACTCCAACTATAATCCATCAATTCATATCAATTATACACATTACAAGCCAATCCTACATCTATTTCATTCCTTACACCAAAATTCAATCAAATAGGGACATATTTACAAAGAGGGGAACACCATTAGTGCAAGGAACGCACAACTCGCTTCTTGCTCGATCTTCTTCTCTGTTCTTAATAGCAAGTAAGTAGAACAACTTGGAATTTGGGTGTTTGTTTTCATAATTTGGCTAGCAAGATTACACCAAGTAAGCTATTGTGGGGAAAAACTCAGTCCGCTCACCAAACTTTGAACCTACTCACCCCAAGAACCACCATGTCTTCCAACAAAAGACAACGCCCATCCTCCTCCACTGTTAGGCCTCAATATGATCACACTAGGTTTGTTAGTGAGAGGGCCGCTAACCGATTCAAGTCAACCATTAACAAGAAAACATTGGTTCTCGAACGTGGGTTGAAGCCGAATGCTAATTTGGATGGCGACATGGCTTTGAAAATTGTGGAGAGGAATTGGTTTCAGTTGGTTGACCAACCACTTCCAGCGGCAATCAACATAGTGAAAGAGTTTTACGCCAATGCAATGGAACATGTCAATCACATAGTCATGGTCCTGGGGAAACTGGTGGCGTTTCACGCCGATGCTATCAATGAGTATTTTGGGTTAGAGGCACCACAAGATGACAGATATGAAGATGGATTGCCCGAGTTAGACGAGTTAATTGTTAGACTATGCAAACCGGGTACACAATGGGTCATTCAAACCAGAATAAATGAAAAGATAAGTTTTCCACACTCTGCACTTAGTCGATATGGAAAAGCTTGGTATGCGTTTTTGTGTGCTCGATTAATGCCCATGCGCCATCAGACCGAGGTCACTAAGGCATGAGCTTGACTATTGTATGGGATTGTGCACCACCATTTCCATGTGGACAACTCAATTGCATTCTATAATGTCGATGTGGGGGAGTGTATTCAAGAGTCCATTGACCGGGTGTTACGCGAGAGCACTACTGGAGGTTTGTTGCATGGATTCTTAATCACTTACTTATGCCGCAAAGCTGGAGTGCAGTGGCAACCTTCCGAACCTATCCAACACCCCATGGCAATCATTGATCATGCAACAATTGAGAAGTATAAGGCATGGGATGGGGCGAGATCACACCCACGTGGAGAAGGCTATATTATGATCCGACAACCCTCACCCCCAGTTACAGCAGAACCAAGTCAGTAGCCACCACCGAGGTTTTCAAGGAACCAATTTCTATGGTTGGCCCAACGTCAAGATCTAATGCATCAGTAAAATGAAAATGCATTCAACACGCTTGCGGATGCGTTTTCCGGCTGCAATCCAATTACCCCTCCAGTAGTCATGCCCATTCCTCCAAATTTGCCTGCATATCCTCCGGCGGACGACGACGAGCAGTGACTCGTTTTCAGGGAAGGCCTCATACTTTTATTTGAATTATTTTGGCGTAATGAGGTCATTACTTGTTTTAAGTTTAGGGGATTATGTTTCATGTTCTTTAGTCATTTATAATTGTCATGTATCTAAAAAATTATAAAAATAAAATATAAAATAAAATATATATATATATATATATATATTAAAAAAATTATATTTTGCATATAGTTGCATGAATCCAGTTATTAGATCGTATATGTGATTCTTGGCTAATGATGAAGTTGAAATTATGTAGACAAGTATATTACTTAGTATGAGAATCTTGATGCAGTTTCTATTATGATGTGGATCTTGTTCTGATTGAAACTAGTATAATAAGGATAACACATTAATAACATCTGTGTTAATGGATTAGTTCAAATTGATACATAAAGATTTTTTAAAGGATAGCGCTAGTATAAACGAGAAAGTGACAAAGATAGGCATGAACCTAAGTTTGGTGGAAGATTGGGGTATATAAGCTCTAGAAAAAAAATATTGGAAATTAGTTGAGTCTTGTGGTGGGTTGAGAAGAAACACTCCCCATAAACACAAGGGTGAGATGGAGCGTAAAACGCACTCACCAACCATCTATCTAAAAAAATAAATAAATAAAAATAAATAAAAGACGAAAAAATAAGGGTAAAGAGCCCCCCGTCAATCAAAAAAAACACAAAAGAAGTGAGCATGAATACCCTTTTCGAAACCAGAATCGTGGTAACTATTTGAGCTAAGCTAGAACTTGTTTGTTTTTGAAGTTTTTGAGTTTGTGATGTTTGATTCCTAATAAGAAACTGGTTATGTAACTGAATTTGATTCGATATCAGTTAGCATGGGTGTTGCACACACACACACACACACTATATTAGTGATAACAGGGTAAGTTTTAAGGATTAATAGTGAGTGCAGATTGATTTTGATATGAAGTGTTGACATGTTTACTAGTTTTTCTGAGGCCGTTTGAGTAAATCATCTTTATTGTCTTAATTCTGGATTCGTAGTTTAGTTGTTAGTGCATTGCATTGCATTTTGCTTGAGGACAAGCAATGTTCAAGTTTGGGGGAATTTGATGAGTAGGTTTTTAACCTACGATTTATGTTCGTTTAGCTTGGTATATTGTTAGTTTTTAGTAATTTCATGTTACTTTTGATAGGTTGTTTGCTTGTTGCAGGATAATCCATGGGCCTATCAAAATGTTACAATTGGAAGGAGATTTCGAGAAATCTTGGAGTTTCTGACTACATAGCGCGGGGCGCGCTGTGCTATATAGGAATCCGGTGCGTGGCGCACTGGAACGAGACAACCTCCTGGGGCACACTGTCGACATGTGTTTCCTAGCGCGAGGCGCGCTGCGTCGGGGTTTTTGTTGGGCGAGATTTGATGTTGTGCTAGAAGTTGGGCTATGTTGGGAACTAATAATTCTTTATGTAATGTGACCATATTAGGAGTGTGGGATGGTTGTTAGTTCAATTTGTGGGAGTTTTTGACTCTTGAGTTGTTGATTTTGAAAAGGATTCATGTCTCCACTTGATTTCTTATGAGGAGAGTTAGATTTGGATTAGGATTGATGTATGGAGCTGAATTGAGACTACTTTTATGAGTGTGGAAGAATGAGAAAAAAAAAGAGACACACTTCGAGAACGAGATTTAAGAGCAAGAGCTTGGAGGAACGAGAAGAAGAATAATTTCACGAAGATTACAGAATCAAAGGGCGAGAAGGGTGGTGTATTACTATTCTCCTCTAATTTCTATATTCTGTAATTGGGATGATGTTTTCTTTTATTTATTCAGTATTTAATTTATTAGCTATGAACTAAATTACTTATTAGGCTTACAATGGATCTTAAAGTGGAACGATGATTATGTAACCTCGGTTTTCAGCTTAATAAAGCTATTATGCAGTTTATCTATATTAATTTGAGCTTGAATTTATGAATTGCTTGATCAACAATTTTATGTGGATTTGTATGAATTTGAGAGATGAAATATAAATCTAGACTTAATTAATATAGCATGTGTTCTTGGTTTATGTGAATGAACAGAATCTTGATGTATGTTAGGGTAGAGATATGCTTGACATCGCATGTAATCATGAAGAGAACTTGAACTTAAACCTTATTTAATTAGAATTCACATAGAGATATAGTGAGTTGATTGAGTAAGGTGTTTAACTTAATTCTATCTTAATTGTGGATTTGGGTTAATACGGTGTTAATACATCGAGAGGTGGTTAATACTATTTATGTGTTCTTGATTAATAAACTGAGATAGTGAATTAAACTGGAATAAGGGAATAATAATCAGAGGGATGCTTAGAGTGAAGTTACAAGCCCAATTCTCCAATATTTGTTTGAAAATTCCGTTTGGTATTTAGTTGATTTTTAATAATTTTAATATTTTCACTATAAGCTGAAAATTGATTAGTTTAATAAAATTAGGATTAATAGAAGATTGGTAGTTGCGAGGTTAATTTCTTGTTAAACCTCTGAGGGAACGATACTTTACTTACTATTATATTACTTGTTGACCACGTATACTTGCGTGTTGTGCGTATATAAATTTTACCCAACAAGTTTGATGAACAGGGAATAGTTATGTGTGAATGGAGAATTACGACTTTTGTTTAAAGTTGTGCTGTAAATCCTGATATTATTTAAAGAGGGATAGTGCTATGTGTTAAGTACAAAATGTATTGTGTGCAATTTGAATAAATATGCGATTATATGAGAAATTTTTTTTTTCTTATTGTGTTATTAATAAAAATCTGTGTAGAGAAGGAGAATTAATGTAAGATTTTTATCAGATAATGCCGCCAAGGACGGGAGGTCTAAAGAGAAATATGGAAGAACAATTTGTGAATCTGAAGCAGGAAAATATGACGGTGAGAGAATATTTTGTCAAGTTCAACGAGTTAGCAAAATTTGCTCCACATCGAGTGGACACTGAGGAGCTGAAAGCACGATGTTTTCAGAACGGATTGAAATCGTTGGTACTCGAGAAGTTAGATGTGCTGCAAATTAATTCATTTTCAACTTTATTAGAAAAAGCCATTATCGCTGAGGGAGAAATGGAAGCTGTATTGAAGAATAGTCAAGAACAAAGAAATGAGGTTGAAGGAAATATTATGATAGGTGGTAGTGGAGGTAGTAATCTTAATAAACGTAAGAGGGATAGTGATGTTAATTCAGGAAATAGTCCAGTAGAGATTAGGAAGAAAGGTGCGCCGTGTGTAGTTTGCAAGAAGCATCATCAAGGAGTTTGTTTGAAGAAAAAAGGAGTCTGTTACAACTGTGGTCAAGAGGGACATGTGTCACCCAATTGTCCCAATCCGAAGAAGGTACAAGGTTGTTTTGCGTGTGGGTCGACCGATCATCTGGTCCGAAATTGTCCGAAGAGAAATTTAGAGAGGAGAAGTGCCAACAAGGGACCCGATAGCGGAACCTTTGTGATTCGAGGACACCTGACGAAAGAAGACCAACAACATTAACTTTTAGCATAGCGGTTCCAAATCGTGATTGCCCATGAAGAGGCGACGGTAACGAGTTCGATTAGAAATTAAATTACGAGAAATCTGAGTTAGATATTGTTGTGATTTGTTTTCTTTTATACGATCCAAGTCACAGGTTAGAATTTGAGACACAAATTAATATTGTGTTGTTAAGAATGAATTGATGATACAACTTTAAAAGATTGTAGATAATAAGAAAGCGGTGATTCCGAGGACGGAATCCTTTTAAGGAGGGGTGAATGTGATAACCCGAAATTTTAAATAATCCGAATTTTACGAATAATTTTTTTTATTAATATTAAAATTAATTATCATTATTGTGTTGTGTATCTGTGATACGAGCTGTAAGACTTAGTCAATTTGGGTATTGACTAATAAATTAAGAGTAGAGTTGTGCTTAACGGAGAATAGAAACCCTAACCATAGTTACGGATAGGAATTCGATAGAAAATATAATTAAAATAATTATATTAATATGTAGGTGTTTGTGCGGTATAGAATTTTTTATCAATGATAGATCGGTTAAGGTATAAAAATTTATAAACCCTAATAAGATATTAAAACCCCTAATCTCCGGATTAAAACCCTAACGCGCAGTTAGAAACCCTAATCGAAAGCCGGGAAACCCTAATTTTAAATTCGGGAATCCTAAACCCGAATTAAGAAACCCTAATCCTAATTAGTATGCCTAATGTGATTAGTAAATGTTAATATAATTAGGAAATCCTAATTATAAATTAGAAATATTAATTACTATTTAAAACCCTAATTTTATTTTAGAAATCTAATTTTTTCTTTTTAGAAACCCTAATTATAAAATTCTAGAATTGATGTTATAAAACCTAAGGGTTAGAACCTTAGGGTTAAACCCTAAGGGTGTGACAAATTCCATGTATGCCATTAAAAATATTTTGCTAATGACAAAAATGCCCTTTTAGTATATTTTAAATGATAACTTGTAAAAATGCTAGCAACTTTAGTGGTTTACCAACTAAGTTGACTTTGGTGACACAAAATCTCAACAGCTCAGCCGAAATTATCAGATTCAAGCAACATATCAAGCAATATATAAGAGATTTAGAGAGAGAAAGTTACTACATTTAGCTTATTTTCTATCTAAGCTCTCACTAACACCTTCTCTCTCCTAACCTCTAAATTCTTTAAGTGAATCAGTCCCATTAACAGCTATTAGAACACCAAGGTCAGATCTGGAGAGTTGAGATCAAACATTGGACAAGAAAGGTATAAAGCTAATTTTTATTTTTGATCCAAGTTGCTAAGACAAAGTTGGTGTTTATGTGTTTAGATCTTTGCTAGATGATGTTTAATGATGATCTATGTTGATATAACATAGATTCATAGCATCAAAGTGGGTAAAAGTTGAGTTCTTCACAAACTGTTCTTGAGTTTGAAACATGGTCTGACAAGAAATGTCAGTAGCCGTAGATCTTGATATGTTTATGGTGTTTGATGTTTTAAAGTTGTTATAGGTAGCCTGGTATGTGGTATTTATTCTGCAAAAGAAATCAGAGTCATTAGATGTCTGGATTTGAAGTTATTAATGGTCAAAACCCGTTGACCGGGCATGACCGAGCCAAATCTGGGTAACCCAGAAAGGCCATGAACAGCGTCTGGCATGAGTTTTAAGGGTCCGGATCTGACAGATATGATATTGTTTTAATGATGTGCGGTAATCAAGTTGTAGCCTATTATGTGTTCTTTAAATGTATGGATTTAGATCCTTTAAACAAGAAACTGATCAATTATAATGAACGGTCAAACTAAGCTTGTCGATCACAGTGGCAGTTTTTTGAAAACCCAGAAACGGTAGAAGCAATGTTTCCGACAGCCTTTGACCAAGCTATAACTTTTGATTTGTTGTTGTTAAACCGATCTGTTGATTTATTAATGTTCCTCGACACCAGGACTATAATGTTGAACCATTAAACCACCAAAATAATGACCAAAACACTTAGCTAATTGAGCTCAAATGAGACACTCGAACTGCCTGGGTTTTGGAAAACCCAGACACCGTCTGACAATAACTTTAGAGGCTTTAATCTCCTTGTTGTGATGTCGTATGACCAAGTTAGTGATTGAGAGTTGTAGTAATACATTCCTACTACAACATCAATGTTCAAGTTAGCCCAGATCATGCCTGAGCTAGGAATTAAATTGAGTCAAACGAGCAAGCTTGTTAACTGTCTGACAGTGTTCTTGAGCACCAAGAAGACCTAAGACGACAAATAAGTGTCGCTACAGGCTTTAGCGACGGTTTCTATTTATTTTATTTTCTGATTTTCTGGAAATTAATTAAAAAATAGAAAATAAATTATAAAAATTACAAAAATTATTTTAAAAATTATTTTAAATTCTGAAAAATAACTTTTAATTATTTGGGACATTTTTCATTAATATTCATAATTATTTGAATATTAATGATATTTAATTTATTTAATTAGTGTTTTAAATAAATTAGAGAAAAATGATTTCATATTATGAAAAATTATTTTAAATAAGAATAATGCATTTAAAAATATTTTGAATTATAAAATATAATTTTTAATATTTTTGGAGAATTTTCATTAATAATTTAATATTAATGATATTAGTTTTATTTAATTATTTTATTAAATAAATAAGTTAAAAATGATTTTATTAATTTAAAAATCATTTTAAAAGAGAATAAAGTGTTAGAAAATATTTTGAATTATAAAATATAATTTTCAATTTTTTGGAGAAATCTCATTAATAAATTAATATTAATGATATTAGATTTATTTAATCATTATATTAAATAAATGAATTAAAAATGATTTTTATTGATTTGAAAATCATTTTAAAATGAGAAAAATGTTTTAAATATTTTATGTTATAATTAATGACTTTTAATATTTTGATAATAATTTCATTAATATTTAAATATTAATGGTGATGATTTAAAAATGATTTTAACTATTTTAAAAATCATTTAAGTAGAATATTAATGATTTAAAAATATTTTAAGTTGTTAATAATAACTTTAATATTTTGACAAGTATGTTATTAATAATTTTATATTATTAAATATTATTAATGATAAGAATATTTGATAATTAAATAATTCAAAATTGATTTAAGTGTTTGAAAAATTATTATAAATTATAATAATTGTTTATAAATTATTAAAAGCTTTCGAAAAATATTATAAATGATATTTGACTTATCTAAAATAATATTGAAACTTAGAGACCAAGTTTATTTGACAATCAATGTGTAAATTATCGGATAAGGTGACCAGAACACCGAGAATGGACCGAAGTCCAGCCAGACCGAAATAATTAGACTTGATAAGTGTTTTATAGGTTATAAACACTGATGTGACTATGTGGTAATGTGTCTAGGAGAAGTATTGATAGTAAATTATAGTATTGTGTGTGGTGAATTATTGTGCTAATTGTGAGACCAATATTGTGATTATAGGTCTTTCAAACGTAGATAAGTATATTGTGTAGTTGTAATCAACGCGGAAGGCAAGTTTCCTAACTCAACCTTGAGTTATATTTATTCAATTATTATAGTGGTTAATTATTGTTGATTAGACCACGTCCAGGGATTTATTGTTGATTATTCGCAGTTAGTGCATGTTTAATAATTCAAATTGAATTACTGATTCAAAAAATATATATTCGTAGAATAACTGTTGTTGGATATTCATATGCGTAGAAGCTAATATTGACAGTACAGATAATTCCTGTTTATTGTCAAATTATGTTGAGAAATGTCTTAACTAATTATTCTGGCTAGACGAACATTTGTTAGAACTTGATAGGTTCGAGAAGAGAAGAGAAGAGAATTTAATTATTATTAATAGATCAATGCCAGTTGTATCGGCTAGATCGAAAAATAAAACTTGATAGGTTTGAGAAGAGAAGAGAAGTGATTAGATATTGAAATCATTGCATTTCGTTGTTAAATTAAATTCTGATTCAAAGACTGAGAAGAACAACCTTTTATATAAATGGAACATTTTAGGTCGTATATTCGGCCATTGCGCACTGTTAAGTATTATCCATAATATAGGTTATAATAAAGCTGATCACTTGTTATACTTGCAGAGGGGTATGATTTAATCTTTATGGTTATCTGATACTCCTGCGTATGTATCAAAGTAAATCTTTGATAGATACCCGAGAAGAGAAGTTCTAGATCCAATGGATCGCTCAGCATAAATCTGAAAAAACATTCCACTTTGTTATTACGTAGAATTGATTCTTGTTTATTCAATAGAAAATCGTAGAAATTTTGAAAGCGTTGTACTCTTCCATTATCAGATTATTGCGTTGCCTAGAATACGAGAAGACTTGTTATTGATTAATGATTTGTTCATCTATTTCAAAGTTCCCCGAACTTTGGTCTCATTCTATCAAAATAGATAGTTTATTATTCTGATACTTATACATTCATTGTATATCTTAACTTGCGGGGCAAACTTGTTGTTCACCCTTGCTAAATAAAACTTTTCAGCTAGGAACGAAGTGGCAGGAGGTGCTGTGAAGAACAAAGGCAAAGGCCTGTTGCTGGAATAGTTTAATGAACATCATTATTATTATGTTGTTTTGTGAACCCTTTTTGTATAACTAAAGGGTATGTTTGTAATGTTAAGGTTAGAGAACCTGGGGTAATGTATTAACTATATCTGTTAATGAAGTGTATGTTCCTATTTATAATTAAATGGGAAGTTAAATGTTATTTATATTATGGATCATGAGCACCAAACTAAAATTCGGTAACTTGATTTGGGGGTGTCACGCTTTTTTCTTGACCTTATACGATATTTTAGCCGGAAGTATTGTTCTTTTGAGGTAAGGGATGTTATTTTCTTTCTAATGATGTTATTCTTTCAATATCATTATACCAAAATATTGGTATGAATTTTATTGTGGAATTTCTACCTTTTTGTGTCGGGGTTACTATTCACATATACGGCACTATTCACAAATACGGCACTATTCACCGAAAAATAAAATTTTCTCCTTTTTGTCCAAGATGTCAATTATGGTTATAATCTTTGATTGTATCCATGTTTTGATCTTTATTTTTGAATTCTACTTCACAATTGGTTATTATGGAGTGTTTTTGAACTTGGGTAAACTAAAGTACGAATCCCTAATCTTTGATCTTTTATCTCACTAGATTCGTTTTCTTTAAGATATTTTTCATCATCCTCAGTCCAAAATGATGATATTACTGAATATCTTTGGCCTGTAGTGCAAAGATGAATGATTACCTAATGAATATCTTTGGCCCGTAGTGCAAAGATGAACAGGTGTTGAGATGAACATGACCAACTGGTGATACAAATGAATATCTTTGGCCAGTAGTGTAAAGATGAATATTTAATTCAAGATGTATATTGATTGATGTTACAGGGATAAAATATTGATGATGGACTTTTAAATCTTAGATGATAGTAGAATTCATTTCTCTACTTGACTCTTCTAATGGATTGTTGTTTTCGCTGCAGTTGTTGATATAAAACTTGTTGTCTATTATATTTTATCAGATTTTTCCCTGTTGAAGACTAATGATAAATTGTTGTATATTATCTTAGTCATAATATTCTTTACTGGGATAGTTGAGCTCACCCTTTTCCATTTTTCTTCTCAGGAAGTGAGAACATAGCAGAAACTAGCCGGGGTTTGGAGTGATGGTTCAGCATAGTTGTTTTAGTAGTCCTCACTATTTTATAAAATAGTGTATCAATAATTGTAATGAGGACTCCTTTTGAGTTTGTATATTGTCTATTAGACAATATTTGTATTCAAACTCATAGTATATGTGTTGTCGTATTTTTCACGATAATTGTATTACTGAAGTTGTATTTATTTCTGTACCATGTATTTGGCAACTCAGAATGGGTGATGTATACCTATTTTTGGGGCATCATAGTTGGTATCAAAGCTTAGGAATATGATCCCTGGTTGAGATGTGAGACAAGAAGTAGGAGGGGAGAGACGGGGAATTCCTTCACTAGTATGACCTGACTAAGTTTATTTGGTATTTATTTGGTCGGTCAGAGTATAGGGATAATATGTGACATGTCAATTAACCCTTGTTGTGTGGCAGTATTTGAGAATGGCAGCTGGAAATATTAACAATGGAGTGAATCAAACCGTGGACACACCTTTAATCACCACCCAGGGGAACGTGCAACAAAAAGGCAATATTCCTCCTGTAAACAACACTACCGAACAAATGATGAATGATGGGATGTTTAGAAGATTTTTGCAGTTCATGCAAAATCAGACGAGGGAGACTCGTGCACAAAATACGGGTGGAAATGATAGCAATCGCGGCTTGTCACAAATGCAAGCACGATTCAAGGAGTTAGGACCACGAAATTTGCGGGAAAATTTGGATCCGATTAAAGCGTAAATGTGGGTCAAAAAATTACCAAGATATTCGATGTCTTGGGATGCACGAGGAGAACGAAGGTTCCATTCGCCACTTTTATGTTCCGTGGTGAGGCGGACTCTTGGTGGGAATCGTGAAGCGTACCCGACTGGCGCTTTCAACATGTCTTAGGAAATGTTTGAATCATTTAATGACAAATACTTTCCTGAAAGTATTAAATCGTATGAAGGAGGTAGAGTTTATCAGACTGGAACAAAACAACATGACGGTGTCCCAGTATGAGGCGAAGTTCGCAGAATTATCTAGGTTTGCACCTCATTTGGTAGAGAATGAGGAACGAATGACGCGGATGTTCCTGAGAGGTCTAAAACCCGAGATTCGGCAATATCTTCTCTCTCACAAATTTTCTTTATATTCAAATTTTGTCAGCAGGGCTCAATTATTAGAGCGAGATAATGAGTATGCTCAACTGAGAGACCACAATCAGGGTTATACCAGTGACAGCAGTCATCGGAGCGATGATAATCAGCAGGGAGGAAAGAATACAGACAAAAGCGGTAACCACTCAGATGGTAATCGTGGCCATGATAATTGGAGAGGTGAGTCAAGTGGAAATTTCAGAAAGAGGATATTCAACAATGACGGGAAGACATCAGCAGCAGCACCAGCACCAATAACAAATTCTAGGGGAGGAGAACGACCGCCAGTTGGATGCTACAGATGCAGAGAGGAGGGACACATAAGTCCAAACTATTCACAGCCTTCCAAGGTGTGTTTCAGTTGTGGAAAAGACGGTCGTATAGCCCGATTTTGTCAGATATGCAAAAAGTCAGTCCAGTGGGGGACGGTGACACCAAAGGCGACTACGGACAAAACAAAGTCAGTGGTTCAAGGGAGGGCGTTTGCCATGACTGGCCAAGACGCGAGAAACCCAAACGAGGTGATCATGGGTAAGCTAATCATAAACTCTTAGATCAATAATTCATATTATTTGAATAATATTATTAGATAACATTATTGGCAATGTCTAAGGAAGTTCTGTCTAGGAAAGGGGTTTGATCACCTAATTGCACGCCAGTAAGGAGAAATCCTTATCGGAAAGCCCCCTCTTTTCTGGGAACGACCTGATTGTCATAATTGTGATTTTGTAATATTATTTGTGAATAATTAATTATTGATTTATATGATAAGAAAATATTTATTTTATGTGGATATAAATGATGGATATATTTATTTTATGAGGATATAAATGAAGGAATTAATGTTGAGGTGTTTTATTAGTTTTTTGTCGGAATGGAGGTATAAAAATCGTCCGTATATGGATTTCGGACATTTTCTGTTTGGAATTTGGAAACACTTTCTTCTACAAAGTTGTAGAGAATTCGATTTCCTATGAAATAGATATAAAATTTGTATTTTTCTGATAAAAGGGCTATTTATTATGAATTATTGAAGTTTCGAAAATAAATGTTTTTTATTAAAAACATGGGTGGACCCCACTTTTGGTTGCTGAAAAAATATGCTAAAATTTTATTTCAAAAATTGTGGGCGTGAATAGTAGCAGGTAAAGCCATCAGGTAGCAGGTTAGTCTGCTATGGCATTTTAAGCATTTTCCTATAAATAAGGTGCTTAGTTAGAAATGAAAATCACACCAGAATCATAAGCTTTCTCTCTCTTTATTATTGAGCGTATTTTGTGAGTATTTAGATACTTTGTGAGTTGTTATTCAGTGCAAGTTTCCTTCAGCCTTATACCTGATATTTCAGTCGGAAGTACTGTTCTTTTGAGGTAGGGGATTGTAAGAGATGTTATTTTCTTCATAATGATGTTATTCTTTCAATATCATTATACCAAAATATTGGTATGGATTTTATTGTAGAATTTTTGTCTTTTTCATATCGGGGTTACTATTCACGTATACAGCACTATTCACAAATACGACACTATTCACAGAAAAATAAATTTTTTCTTTGTCCAAGTTGTCTATTGTGGTTACTATCTTTGATTGTATCCATGTTTTGATCTTTATTCTTGAATTTTGCTCCACAATTGATTATTATAAGGTATTTTTGAACTTGGATAAACTAAAGTATGAATCCCTAATCTTTGATCTTTTATCTCACTAGATTCATTTTCTTTAAGATATTTTTCATCATCCTCAGTCCTAAATGATGATATTACTGAATATCTTTGGCCTGTAGTCCAAAGATGAATGATTAACTGATGAATATCTTTGGCCCGTAGTGTAAAGATGAACAGGTGTTGAGATTAACATGACTAACTGGTGATACAAATGAATATCTTTGGCATGTAGTGCAAAGATGAATATTTGATTCAAGATGTATATTAATTGATGTTACAGGGATAAAATATTGATGATGGACTTTTAAATCTTAGAAGATAGTAGAATTCATTCTTTACTTAACTCTTCTAATGGATTGTTGTTTCCGCTGCAGTGGTTGATCTAAAACTTGTTGTCAATTATATTCTATCAGATTTTTCCCTGTTGAAGACTAATGATAATTTGTTGTATATTATCTTGGTCATATTATTCTTTACTGGGCTAGTTGAGCTCACCCTTTTCTTTTTTGTTCTATTTTTCTTCTCAGGAGGTGAGAACATAGCAGGAACTAGCCGGGGTATGGAGTGATGGTTCAGGATAGTTATTTTAGTAGTCCTCACTATTTTGTACAATAGTGTATCAATAATTGTAATGAGGACTCCTTTTGGGTTTATATAATATCTATTAGACAATATTTGTATTCAAACTCCTAGTATATGTGTTGTCGTATTTTGCACGACAATTATATTAATGAAGTTTTATTTGTTTATGTACCATGTATTTGGCAACTCAGAATGGGTGATGTATACCTATTTTGGGGGTGTCACAATTGGTATCAGAGCTTAGGGATATGGTCTCTAGCGGAGATCGGGGAATAGAACTCGGAGAGGAGAGACGAGTAATCTTTCGCTGGTGTGTCCTACCTAAGCTTATTTGGTTGGTCAGTCGGAGCATATGGTTAATATGTGATATGTTAATTTGTTAATTAACCCTTGTTTTATGGCAGTATTTGAGAATGGCAGCTGGAAATATTAACAATGGAGTGTTTAACATGTCTTGGGAAACATTTTAGAAACTGTTTAACGACAAGTACTTTCCTGGAAGTATTCATCATATGAAGGAGGTAGAGTTTATTAGACTGGAATAAAACAACATGACTATGTCTCGGTCTGGACGAAGTTAAAGTTCAGAGAGTAATCGTGTTTGCACCTCATTTGGTAGAGAATGAGGAACGAATGACGCGGATGTTTCTGAGAGGTCTAAAACCCGAGATTCGGCAATATCTTTTTTCTCATAAATTTTCTCTATATTCAGATGTTGTAAACAGGGCTCAACCGGTGGCAGTAATCATCGGAGCAATGACAACCAGCGGGGAGGAAAACATTTGGACAAAAGCGGTAACCACTCTTGTGGTAATCATGGCCATGAAGGTAGAAGAAGCGAGTCAGAGGGAGATTTCAAAAGGAGAAGGTACAACAATGATAACGTGAAGACGTCAGCACAAACATCAACTGTTTCTAGGGGGAGGAGAACGAGCACCGATCATTTGTTATAAATGAGGGAAAGAGGGACACATCAGCCCAAACTACCCACAACAATCCAAGGTGTGTTATAACTGTGGAAAGGAAGATCATATAGCTAAAGATTGTCTTGTTGCGAAACCAAGTTCAACGGGGATGGTTACTCTAAAGGCTATCCTGGACAAGTCAAAGTTGGTGGTTCCTGGAAGAGCGTTTGTCGTGTCTGCCTAAAACGCGAGGAACCCAAACGAGGTGATCACGGGTAAGCTAATCATAAACTCTTGTGAAGTTTATACCTTATTAGATACAGGTTCTACCCATTCTTTTATCTCTCCTACTTGTGCTCAACGTTTAAACTTGACTCCAGAGAAATTAGACATTGACTTATCTGTTAAGACTCCGTTAGGAGAAACTTTCATTACATCTACTATTTATAAATCTTGCTTGATCCAAGTTGGTACCATCACATTACCTATCGATCTTATTTCGTTGAAAATACTTGCATTTGATGTGATTTTAGGGATTGATTGGTTAACCACTCATCATGCTAAAATTGATTGTTTTTGTAAGGTTGTTAGTTTTCATATTCCTAACCAACCTGTTATGCGGATTCAAGCAACCAAACCACTAAAGTCAATCACTGTCATATCAAGCCATAAAACTATTCGTTTATTGAAAAACAGATGTCAAGATTTCTTAGCCCATGTCACGGACTTGAACAAAAAATACGTCAGATTTGAATAATATTTCTATTATTAGTGAATTTCCTGGCGTATTTTCTGAAGAAATTCCCGGTCTACCCCCAGAACGTGAAGTTGAATTCTTTATTGACCTTGAACCTGGTACAAATCCCATTTCTAAAACCTCATATCGAATGGCTCCTATTGAACTTTAGGAGTTAAAGGTCCAACTATAGGAGTTGTTGGACATCGGTTTCATTCGTCCTAGTACATCTCCTTGGGGTGATCATGTGTTATTCGTAAAGAAGAAAGACGGGAGTATGCGACTTTGTATTGACTACCGAGAATTGAACCATGTCACCATCAAGAATAGGTATCCGCTACCTCGCATTGATGACTTGTTTAACCAGTTACAAGGAGCACAATTCTTTTCAAAGATCAATCTTAGCTTACGGATATCATCAGCTGAAGATTAAAACTGAGGATATTCTAAAGATTGCCTTCAGAACTCGGTACGGGCATTATGAATTCTTAGTCATGTCTTTTGGATTGACTAATGCTCCTGCTGCTTTCATGGATATGATGAACCGTGTGTTCAAAGAATATTTGGATCAGTTCGTTGTTGTCTTTATTGATGGCATCCTCATCTATTCCAAAAGCCATGAAGATCATGAGCACCATTTGAAGCTGGTACTTCAAAGGCTTCGTGACAACAAGTTATATGCCAAGCTGAAGAAATGCGAGTTCTGGCTTGAGGAAGTAGCATTCCTTGGGCACGTGGTGTCAAAACATGGAGTATATATTGACCCGATGAAGATTGAAGCAATACAAAGTTGTGAGCAACCGAAATCGATGACCGAAGTACATAGCTTTCTGGGCTTAGCTGGTTATTATCGGAGATTCGTGGAAGGATTTTCTCGAATCGCTACTCCGTTAACTCAGCTAACTCATAAAGATACAAAATTTGGTTGGAGTGAGGATTATGAGAAGAGTTTTCAAGAACTCAAGAGGAGACTCATTTCGCACCTGTTCTGACAATACCATCCGGTTACGATGGATTTATTATCTACAAAGATGCTTGAGCAAAGGGTTAGGATGTGTTCTCATGTAACATGGGAAAGTCATAGCCTATGCCTCGCGACAACTCAAAGAATATGAGAGGAATTATCCTACTCATGATCTGGAGTTGGCAGCAGTCATTTTCGCATTGAAGATCTGGAAACACTACCTGTATGGGAAGAAAGTGGAGATCTATACAGATCATAAAAGCCTGAAATATTTCTTCACCCAAAAGGAACTCAACATGCGGCAACGACATTGGCTCGAGTTGTTGAAAGATTATGACTATACCATTCAATATCATCTTGAAAAATCAAACGTGGTAGCTGACACATTGAGTAGAAGATCATATGCGGGTACGAGTGCAATGTTGTTAACACAAAGGCCCATTTTGTATGACTTGAAAAGGATGGAGATAGAGGTAAAGGCTCCAAGTACCCACGTGATGATATCAAGCATGCGAGTAGAACCGACTTTAATCGATGAAGTTAAAGCTGCTCAAGCTACGGACATGGTGCTGATGCGTATGAAGAAGAAAGTGCAAGAAGGTGTTATTCCAGAAGCAAGAATCGACAAAGAAGGAATACTTCGAGTCAACTCCAGACTTTGTGTTCCTAACGATTCTGACTTGAAGCATAGAATCATGATGGAGGCACACAACACACCATTTGCAATCAATCCTGGTAGTACCAAAATATATCATGATCTTCGACATATATTTTGGTGGAGCAATATGAAGAGAGAGATCGCGGAGTTTATCTCGAGGTGTTTAACTTGTCAACGTGTAAAGGCGGAGTATCAAGTGCCGAAGGGTCTATTACAACCACTTGAGATTCCAAAATGGAAGTGGGAACACATTACTATGGATTTCATTATGGGTCTTCCCAAGGTTTCTCAAGGCATAGATGCGATTTGGGTCATTGTTCATAGATTAACCAATTCTGCTCATTTCTTGCCTATACGGGAGACTTATTCACTTGAACGTCTTGCCCGTATGTATATGAATGAGATTGTGAGATTGCATGGCATACCAGTACCCATAGTTTCGGATAATCACCCAAGATTCACTTCATAATTTTGGGTTAGCTTGTAGAAAGCTATGGGCACGAATTTACGATTCAGTTTGGCATACCATCCTCAAACGGACGGGCAATCAGAAAGGACTATTCAAACTCTTGAAGATCTATTAAGACTATGTGTCTTAGATTTCAAAGGGAGTTGGGATAAGTACCTACCATTGGTGGAATTCTCCTACAACAACAGTTATCAAGCAAGTATAGGCATGGCTCCATTCGAGGCGTTGTATGGAGAAAATATCGTTCTCCAGTATGCTGGGACGAGGTGGGTGAAGCAATGTTTTTGGGACTAGAATTGGTACGCATAACTACAGAAAAGATCCAAATAAATATAAAAGACATAGAGAATTTAAGTGGTTCAGAGCACTCAAGGCTCCCAGTCCACTCTTCTACTCCTTGAGTAGGAAATCCACTAAGGATATCTTAACAATCTTCAAATCACTTAGATTCCTTCAAGACCAGTAGTCTTGGAAATTCTTAGTTCACTTAGAACTCTTTAAGTCCAGCAGACTTGGAACTTCTTACTTCACTTAATGATAGTTGAGTTCATGAATTGTGTTACTCAGTTGTCGTTAAGCTTGTGTTCGAAAGAACTGAGTAGCTGAGCAAGCTTTCTTTTCAGATCATAGAGTTGAGCGTTGAGTGTTCTTCAGCTTTTCGTTGTGTACTTCCTTGCCTCTTGCATCTACATCTGATTTGTATATAAGGTGCCTTTGAAATGTATCCGTTTGAAGGCATCCGTTGAAGCATTAATTATAATTGACATTTCTGAACACTGATGGTGACTTTCTGCAAATCTTCTATTTTGTCATCTAATCCACTGACACATCCGACTGCTATCTCACCTAACACCTGAAAAGGTGTTTTTGACTGACATGTAGTACTTTCCTTAGCTTCTTTAACACATTTCTTTGTTATATACTAAGGATGAGTGTTGGGTCACTGGAATTCCCGAGAGTCTCAACGTCTATAATCCATTCCATATTTGTTGTAATTTATTCTTAAACAAATGGACAAAGCTCGATGCTTCTGATGTAGACAGATGATGCACTACGATCATGATAGTGGTGTCTTGCCACATTAGTGCTTGATCTGGTACTGATAGAAGAGAACACTATGATTTCCCTTAAGCACTAGTAGACTACAATCTTTGCTTGCTAGATTTGCAGACTCTACGCTTCCGAGAGCACACTACGATTCTTGAGTTGGCTCGACAGGCGTTTGGACCACTCTACGATTCAAGGAGAGGTCCTCCAAAGCAGACAGACTACGATTCTCGATGCTCTATGATTCTGCCTTAGCTTCTGCAATCTCTTGTCTGGCTTGACAAACTACGATTCTATTGAAGCCTATCTATTACATCTCAAAAATTAGATCATCCTAATAGCTTTGATCTTTTCTTCTATACATTCATTTACATAATGATAAACATAAAGCACAGATCAAACCTAAAATTTTTTGATCTATCACTAAGTCCTTGTACATGTATTTTTTGAAGGACTTTACATATAAGCATGATTATTTACTTTCAACATCAAATTTAAATATGCAATTCCCAACAATATCCCCCTATTTGATTTTAACATAACCAATGAGATTTGTATCATGATCAACAATTTCTAGATGCAGTTGTTAGAAAGTAAATATGACTTAGTGTTTCAGTGAGCAGCTGAAATCTCTAGAGAATAAGTATGAATTTATTGATGTTTGTAAAGACAGATATTATAATAAAGCTTAGTTACATCAATAAGAAATGAATTCCAACTTATCTCTATATCTTCTGTCTTTTGTTCCTTGGAGGATTAGCATGCTCTGCAGCTCTCCTTCTCCTGCTGACTTCGTCTCTCCAAGCAATATCTTCCAGCTCGCTTTGACTCAACCTTTTTTCATGATCATGTCTATTCATAAAGGCAGGGTCTCCAGTCAGCATATGTAGGCCAGTAGTGGTTACCCCTTATGAGCTAGGAGATGGCCCTTAATTCCTTAGCGGTTGCGCCATGATAATTTGTTATTATTCATGTCGTGGAGTCTGATGGCGAGGCTGTCTTGAGGGAGGGCTCCTTGAAGATTGAGCAATGAGTTTTCCTCTGCCTTTTCCTTTCTCTCATTCCCCTTTATTCTCCCCTATTAAGTCAGCATCAAGAGTTCGAATGTCTTCAGACAGCTGATTCATGCCTTGGATGAGCTCATGGAGCTGATTCCTGGATTGAGCAAAGTCTTCACGAATTTCTTGAACCAGAGAATCAGTTCGAAATTTGCTCTTTTATAGAATGGCCATGTCAGTTTCTGTTTGTTGCATTTGACTCGTTAAAAATGCTTGGAATTCTTTCATTGAGGTTCGTAGACTTGAGAAACTTTCCATCATAAGTTTATTTTGAGATTCCTAAGTCTTCTGCAGAAGGAGAACTGCTTCCTTGTGCTTCCTGGCAGTCTGAAAGTGAATTTGATCCCTTTCATTAATACTGTGGATCATTTCCTTGATGATTTCCCTAAGCTTATTTGTAAGCTCGATTTTCGATTCTTTGGGGAGGTGTTGACAAAGATCGATCAAATGGTTCAGCCTCATATGAACAAGCTCAGAGTGAGTTTTAAGATCTTCTTGAATATCTTTGGTCACCTTCTAGGATGCATTAGATAGCTCAATTTTGGTAGGAAGATATGAGAGAAGCTCAAACAGTTGTTGAGTGTTTGGAGGAGATGCTCTAGTATTATGATTTTGCATATTGTAGAGAGCTAGATCAAGGTCAAAATAATTATTGGTTGATGAGGAAGGAATATCTGAAGGAGGGGCAGGTATGTGAGGTTGAGTTTCAAGAGGATGTGATATTGGTGCTTGTTGAGTGGGTGACTCTATGATTGGAATAGGATCACTATTCGTAGAGTGAGAGATGGTAGGAGACTGGATAAATATAAAATTAGGCATATTTGGTTCATCAATTACAGAATGTTGGGATTCTGTAGCTGGAAATTGGTTTAGTGGATGAAGTATCACTTCCAACCATCTTGGCAATTCGTAGAATTGGTTATAGGTTAATGGGGGACACTGACTAACCCAAAAAGAGATGGGAATTGATTGTACCTCATGCCCAGTTTTTGAAGAAGGATGGTTAGCAATTAGCTTCTGAGCAAAAGTGAGGTTGCCTGGTAATCCATGAGCAAGCACTGAGATTGCTGGATAAACTTTGAAAGTCCAGAACATGTGATCCCAGGAATTAAAAATTTGGGCTTTGTGATAGGGCATCATGGGTAAATAGGAGAACAGTTGATTGTAGTTAGCTCTCCTATATCCATCCCAACCCACTACAATAATCTCAACTTCATCATCCTCTTCTTCTCGATCTTCATTTTCTTCATTTGAAATTTCCACTACTTCAAACATCTCCTCATATCTTGTCTGATCTTCACCCTTTTCTACCTCCATAGCTTTTATACCTTCGATTTCCCTTTCCTCTTGTATCTCCCCCTCAGCTGTAGCTTTTTCTTGCACAGGAACTTCGAGATACTCCCCCTAAATCTGATCATTTATTTGAACTTCAGGAAGCTCCCCCTCAGCTGGAGCATTCTCTAGTGCAGGAACTTCAGGAAGCTCCTTTTCTGCAGCTATTTTTCCTTTCTTATTCCTTTAAAGCTTTCATATTTTCAAGTACATATGTCTTGACGAGCTTTCACTTTGCCTTTCTGGGTTGAGTTTCAGCCTCGGTGCTTTCTTCAGCTGCAGCTCTGACGATTGATTGAGATATTGTTACAGCATCCATTTTTGGATTGATGTCAAGTCTGGACTCTACGATCGGTAGTGACTCTACGATCAAAGAGAGAAAAGACTTCTTTATTTTGTGGCTGTGTTTTCCCTTCTTAAGCAGCTAAGAAATGGTGGCACTGTCTTCTTCCTCCTCAGACTGCAGCTCTTTCCTCTTTATTTCCTTCAGAGTTTCAGTGCCCGAACACTCTCGGGGTGCATCAGTAGTTGAGCCTTGAGACTATTCTGTTTGAGCTTTCATTTTCCTCTTACTCTTGCTTTCTCTGATCATAGCGATGGGTTCCTCTTGACTAATTTCTTCTTTTTCATCAGCTTCCTTTACAACCGACATGTTTCCTGGTAGCCCAGATTCCTTTGCTTAACCAGTCCTTCCACTGGATTCAGACATTATTCTAACATTTTTTGTAAGATTTCTTTTCCAATTTTGAAATAGTTGATGGGTCATTTTTCTGTTGGGATTGATGGATTCTCATTCCTTGTCCCCAATTTTGTCACCCAAAGCCGATTGCAGGATTATGCTTATGAACCTCCCATAGAACATTTTTTTCCAGAGCTCATTGATTTCTTTGAACTGAGTATCCACTTCCCAATCCAATCAATAAGTAGGGCCACATAGTTGAATTGAATCTTGAAGCAGATTGCTGTCATGAGCTTTAGTTGAACTTCATTTACTCTTGGCCAGAGCTTTTACAGCATATGCACTTCCCAATAATGTCAGCCAGAAATTCATACTTCTGGGGAAACTCTTTCTTCTTGTATCCCTTGGCGTTCTGAAACTTTGTGTGATGCATCTTCTTCAGCTCTTCATGAAATTCGATGAAATCCATACATACGAGTCCCTTTGATTTGAAACCTAGGGCTAGGTTTATATCTTCGACTTTGAGTTTAATTTGTTCCCCCTTGACCCTTGTAGTGATGATGTGGTTCTCAAAGACTCCATTGTTATAGAACTCTTTCACCAGCTTCAGGTATATCCATGTGCTGCTGCTCAGAGCTTCTTCAAGACCAGTTTTTTTCAGAAGAGACAGAATCTCATGAAACTGAGGGTCAGCTGTCTTGAATTCGTCGAAGCAGAGTTAGAAACCAGATATAACATTGGAAGCAGCCATTAATTTTCTTGAACTGTGGTTGATTGAGTGTTTTAAAAGCTAGGGTTTCTGCTGGTAGAGAGATAAAGAGAGAGAGGAATGAGCTTTTTAAAATTCTGAGGTGAATTTTCAAAAAACCTTTTCAAACTGTACTTGTAACTTCCCTCCACACGATGTGCATAATGGGGGCACGTGTCGAGTTCTGTCGGGGCTCCACGATTTTAAATAGTGTTAAAAATATTGATCTGTCCTTAGCTCCCCCTGAGCTAATGTATCCTTTGGGAGGACTACGATCGTCGAGGTTTCTCTACGATGGTAGAGTTCATTGCTGACTCTTCTCTACGATCATTGTTTATCTCGGTCCTTGTGATGAGCTCTGATATAGCATTCCTTCTGGATTAAGGTAGCTCAGGAAGGGCCAACCTCTTAGACTGAACTAAGGGTCAAGTGTGTCCCTGAGGCACTTATCAGAGGGGTTGCTTGGATTTGATAGAAATTATGTTATCACAGGATGCTTCTTTGTCACGTCGAGGTTGCTCAACGATCATGGTTCCTCTTTAGTCATTTCTACGATTTTAAACATAGCCTTTTTATCTGCATGGTTAGCACAAACTAGAGCATAGAGTTTATGGTTGCAGATTTAGCATGCATAACTCACTTATCAATTTATTAAATCTGGATTCTTCTAGAGGCTTTGTAAAGACATCAGCAAGTTAATTTTTAGTAGGGATGTATTGTAAAGATATAGTTCCATTTTGAATATGGTCCCTAATAAAATGATATCTTATTTCTGTATGCTTAGTCCTAAAATGCATAACAGGATTATGTGTTATTGCTATGGCATTTGTGTTATCACAATGAACAGGTATATATTTGAAATCAAACCCATAGTCTGCTAGCTAATTTTTCATCCATAAGATTTGAGCACAGCAGCTGCCAGTAGCAATGTATTCAGCTTTTGTTGTTGAGGTGGATACTGAGTTTTACTTCTTGTTGAACCAGGACACGAGTCTATTTTCTAGCAACTGACAAGTGACACTAGTACTTTTTTTATCGATCTTACAGCCTGCAAAATTAGCATTTGTATATCCTGTCAGTTCAAAGGAGGACTCATTGGGATACCAAAGTCCCAAGTGAGGTGTGACTTTGAGATACCTGAAAATTCTTTTTACAGCAGTTAAGTGTGATTCCTTAGGATTTGCTTGAAATCTAGCACATATACATGTTGCAAATATTTTGTTTAGTCTACTGGCAGTTAGATATAGAAGAGAGCCTATCATACCTCCTATATTGAGTAATGTCAATACTTTTACCTTTTTCATCTTTGTCAAGCTTAGTTGCTGGAGTAATTGGTGTTTTCAAGGGAGAGGATGATTCCATTCCATACTTTTTAAGTAAGTCTTTAATGTACTTGGCTTGGTTAATGAAGATACATTCATCAGTTTGCTTTACTTGTAATCCAAGGAAGAAATTCAGCTCACCCATCATACTCATTTCGAACTTGCTCTGCATAAGCTTGGCAAATCTCTTGCACAACTTTTCATCAGTAGAGCTAAATATAATGTCATCTATATATATTTGAACTAAAAGAACTTTGTTTTTGTTCTTTCTAAGGAATAATGTGGTATCTACTGTAAGACCCCAGATTTTATGAATAAAGATTTAATTTTCTCGAAATATTTTTTAAATATTATGGTGTAGATTTGAGATAGTGTTATAGTTGTGGGTAGTATTTAAAAATTTTGCAAAATATGCAAGTTGTTATATAATATTCGATTGGTCGGGGAATATTCTTTTTGTCGGGGAATATCCGTACGACAGTACAATCATTGGTAAACCCCACAACAGAATTATTGTCGAATTGAGAAAACGACAAAAATATTTTATAAAAATAATGGCGGAAGTTTTACCGTTAATACTGTTGAACACTCGGTGTTAAAAATACGATGTCACGTGTGGTTGCTTTAAGTAGCACACACAAGATTGATTATTAATGCTTATGTGAGAAGTCACTCGGTTTTATTTTATTAGTATTATTAATGTAATAAAATAGAAAAGCTTTTATATAAAATGAATACTTTTATAAAGTTATTCGTTTTATTAGACTATAAATAGAATATATTATATTCTATTATGCATAGTGTTTTGCATAGTAAAATCTTTTTATATAAAATGTAATACTTTTATAAAGTTATTTGTTTTATTAGACTATAAATAGAATATATTATTTTTTTTATTATGCGTTGTTGCATAGTGCATGCATAGTGTTGCATAATATGCATAGTGTTTTTGCATAGTAAAATTTTTTATATAAAATGTAATACTTTTATAAAGTTATTCATTTTATTAGATTATAAATAGAATATATTATATTTTATTTAAAAGATTTTGCTTTAAATATGGACCGTCCGATTAAAAGTAAATCAATCTGGACCGCTCATGAATTAGTTACTATCACAATCCATTATTCTATAAATAGAAGCTCATTCCTTCATTATTTCTTACGAATTAATTGAAACTCTAGAGAGAAACTATAGAGAGTTCTTCTTATATAATCTTGAGCGTATTTTATTTAGAGTTTAAAAAAGCTTTGAGCGTAGTGCAAGTTTTCTTCGAGTATATCCTCGCCCTACCAATCGGAATACTCTTCTTTCAAAGGTAAGGGATATTATTTGTTGTACTCGTAAGGGGAATTCTTTCTTTCTTATTCATGAAGAGAACTTCTGTTATTCCATTCTTTATTATACTGTTGGACTAACTTGTATACGCGGGCTACCCTAAACTTGGTGAAATTCTTCTGTTATTCAATTTTTATTATTCTGTTGGAACATCCTATCTTTGCGTTTACGCATAACCTGGTTCCGTTGTTTATTATTCTATTGGAACATCATGTCTGTGCATTTACGTATGACCTGGTTCCATTATTTATTATTCTATTGGAATATCCTGTCTGTGCGTTTACGCATGACCTGGTTCCGTTATTTATTATTCTATTGGAATAACCTGTCTGTGCGGACTATCGCATACCTGGTGATTTCTTTTGTTATTCCATTCTTTATTATACTCAGTTGGTTAAAGTTTTAACTTCTATACTCCATGAAATTAGTGGAATATCCTTGATATTTGCGCTTCATCCAGTATCTTTAATGGAAATATTCTTCTGAGCATTCTTGAGTGTTACTCTACAAAGAAGTATCATGTTGACAATTTGGACGTTATTGGTTCCTGGATAAATTAATTCTTGAACTTATTTTATTGAATTATTATGTCATTGTCATCATCCTCATGTTTATATTATGTTGAAAGTCATATGTGGCATGTAGTGCATAGATGGACTTGGTATGATTATGACCAGGGATTATTTAGTATAATCATGACCGTAATGTTACAAATGATGAAAAAAAAAGTCCTCATTAGCCCGTAGTGCATTGATGGACAGTTTTTGATATGATTATGGCTATGGATTCTCTTCGGCCAAGGGTGCAAAGATGAATTGTTTTATGGCATGATCAGGACCGTTGATGAAAACATGAATATCTTTGGCCCGTAGTGCATGAATAAATTGTGGTCGTGATACTAAAGAATATCCTTGGCCTGTAGTGCAGGGATGATTTGATGATGTGGATTATTTATTAAAGTCGAGTCTCAAATGATAAAAGTGATGAAAACCTTTTAAATCATAGAAGATAGTAGATTTTATTCTCTACTGACTCTTCTAATGGATTGCTTGTTCATTGCAGCTTAAACTTGATATTTGTTATATTATATCGCTTTAACATTTGTTTTAAACTAACGATAATTTATTCTGCATTATCTTTGTCATAATATTTCTTACTAGGCTAGTTGAGCTTACCGTTTTGCTTTCATTGTTCTCTTTAGGAAATGAGAACGTAGCAGGGACTAGTCGGGGGAAACAGAGTGATGGTCCTAGATGGTTCATTAGTAGTCCTCACTATTCTGTGAAATAGTGTGATAATAAATGTATTAAGGACTTATTTTGAGTTTGAATACTATCTAGAAGACAATATTTGTATTAAAACTCACAATATATGTTGTATATTTAAGGTTGTATTTGTATTCTGTACCATGTATTTGGCGACTCAAGATGGGTGATGTATACCTATTTTGGGGGCGTCACATCTACTCTACCTCTAGTTAAGCCATTTTCAATAAGAAAGTTAGTTAGTGTTTCATACCATGCTCTAGATGCTTGTTTAAGTCCATATAAAGCTTTGTCTAATCTATAGAAATAATTAGAGAGAGTTGGATTGATGAAACTTGGAGGTTATTCCACATATACTTCTTCTTGAAGTTCACCATTTAAAAATTCACTTTTAACATCCATTTGAAAGACTTTGAACTTCATGTGGGCAGCAAAAGCAAGGAATATTCTGATGGCTTCTAATCTGGCAACTGGTGCGAAGGTCTTGTCATAGTCAAAGCTTAGGGATATGATCCCTGGCTTAGATGTGAGACAAGAACTAGGAGGGGAGAGACGGAGAATTCCTTCGCTAGTATGACCTACATAAGTTTATTTGGTATTTAATTTGTCGGTCAAAGTATAGGGATAATATGTGATATGTTAATTAACCCTTGTTTTTTTTGGCAGTGTTTGAAAATGGCAGCTGAAAATGTTCATAATGGAGTGAATGAGACCGTTGAGACACCTTTAATCACTAACCAGGTTAATGTGTTATCACACGAAGAATAAATTAGAGATATCTACGTGGTGAGTGAAGAACTAATAGTTGCACCCAAGCTAGTTGTAGAGATAGCAGCTGAGAGTGAGGAAGAAGTGGAAGAAGAGGAACCTGAGGAGAATTGGTTAGAAGAATTTTATGATCGAAACTTAGAATTACAAAATCGTATTCATGAGTTAGAAGAGCAGTCAAGAACTAAGCAAAGGTGATGGAGCAAAAGAGATGTAACAATTCAAAATTGTGTTACCCGATGTGCGACGCTTGAACAGAAGCACTCTTTGGCAGAGTATAAGATATTAGAGCTAGAATCTTAGAATGCTATTATCAAAGTTCTGATGAAAGAAGAAACAACTGAATGAATGAGAATAGATGACGCATGGGTAAAAGCCGCACGACGTGTAGATATTGTAGAAAAAGACGTCCGATCCAATAAAACCAAAATAGATTAAATGGATTTTACTTTTTGGACAACAATTGGGAGAATCCAACATCGAATTTGGAATTACCCAGTGTATAGTGGTCAACCCCAATTCGATATGGATCGGAGAATAATGATTCAAATCATGGATCAGGAATGTGACGAAGCACTTAAGGGTGGAATGTACCCTATAGCAAAGTCAAATCTGGTAGTTTAAGTGAGAGCGTTTGTCGAGAAACCCGAACGAAGTTATTACGGGTAATTGAATTATAAACTCTTGTGAAGTCTATACTTTATTCGGTACTAGTTCTACCCACTCTTTTATTTCTCCTACTTGCGCTCAATGTTTAAATTTGACTCCGAAGAAATTAGACTTTGATTTATCTGTTGAAACTCAGTTGGGAGAAACCTTCGTTACATCCACTATTTATAAATCTTGTTTAATTCAAATTGACACTTTCACGTTACGTGTCGATCTTATCTCTTTGAAAATACTTGCCTTTGATGCGATTTTAGGAATCGATTGGTTAACTACTCATCATTCTTTTCGTAAGGTTGTTAGTTTTCATATTCTTAACCAACTTGTTATGCGAATTCAAGTAATCAAACCACTAAAGTCAATCATTGTCATATCAAGCCATAAGTAAAGAGCCCCGATCCTTTCGTTGTTGACTTCCTTGTATGGAATGCACCGAAGCCAGACTTTCCGTATGAGACATTGTGAATTACGATGGCAAGTTTATAGGTATCAGTGTGACGTGTTATCCAAGTCTTGGATGAGATTCACAGTTTTGAATGATATTTCTATTTTTAATAAATTTTCTGACGTATTCTCGAAGAACTTCTTAGCCTACCCCTAGAGCGTGAAATCGAATTTTGTATTGACCCAAGTACAAAACCCATTTCTAAAACCCTCAAATATTCCTTTACTTAAAACGAACGTAACATGCGCCAAAGACGTTGGCTCGAGCTGTTTAAGATTATGATCGTACCATGTAATATCATCGTGGAAGTGCGAACGTGGTAGCTGACGCATTGAGTAGAAGATCGTATGTGAGTGCGATGTTAACACAAAGACCCATTTCGTATAACTTACAAATGATGAAGATAAAGTTAAAGACTCTAGGGACCCACGTGAAGATAACAAATATACGATTAGAATCGACTTTAATCGATAAAGTTAAAGCCACTCAAGCTACACAACCGGAGCTGATGAATGTGAAGAAGAAGGTTCAAGAGGGCGTTATTCTAGAAGCAAGAATCGACGAAGAGAGGAAATCTCAACCCTTGATTTAATTGGCCCATTTAAAATCCTCGATGAAGTAGGAATTGTGGCATATAGAATCGTTTTACCGCCAAGTATGTTGCGTGTTTAGAATGTTTTTTTTACGTATCGAGGTTACGTAAATATGTGGACGACCCGAACCACATTATTAAATTAGAACTAAACGATATAGCAGAAGATTTAACGTATGAGGAGATACGTGTTAAAATCTTAGATAAGAAGGATCGTATTCAACACTCAACTGTTATACCTCATGAATTAGAATCTGAAATGAAGTCAAGGTATCCTCACCTCTTGACATACCAGTGCGTCGTACGTAAATTTCGAGGCAAAATTTCATAAGGAGGGAGATTGTAAGACCCCAGATTTTATGAATAAAGATTTAATTTTCTCAAAATATTTTTTGAATATTATGGTGTAGATTTGAGATAGTGTTATAGTTGTGGGTAGTATTTAAAAATTTTGCAAAGTATGTAAGTTGTTATATAATATTCGATTGGTCGGAGAATATTCTTTTTGTCGGGGAATATCCGTACGACGGTACAATCATTGGTGGACTCCACAACGGAATTATTGTCGGATTGAGAAAACGACAAAAATATTTTATAAAAATAACGGTGGAAGTTTTACCATTAATATTGTTGAACACTCGGTGTTAAAAGTACAGTAATACGCGTAGTTACCTAGTAGCACACGGTATTGATTATTGATGCTTACGTGAGAAGTCACTCAGTTTTATTTTATTAGTATTATTAATGTAATAAAATAGAAAAGCTTTTTATATAAAACAGAATACTTTTATAAAGTTATTCGTTTTATTAGACTATAAATAGAATATATTATATTCTATTATACATAGTGTTTTGCATAGTAAAATATTTTTATATAAAATGTAATACTTTTATAAAGTTATTTATTTTATTAGACTATAAATAGAATATATTATTTTTATTATGCATAGTGTTGTATAGTGCATGCATAGTGTTTTGCATAGTAAAATCTTTTTATATAAAATAGAATACTTTTATAAAGTTATTCGTTTTATTAGATTGTAAATAGAATATATTATATTTTATTTAAAAGATTTTACTTTAAATATGGACCGTCTCGATTTAAAAGTAAATCAATCTGGACCATTCATGAATTAGTTACTATTACTATCCATTCTTTCTTATAAATAGAAGCTCATTCCTTCATTATTTCTTACGAATTCACCAAAAACTCTAGAGATAGAAACTATAGAGAGTTCTTCTTCTATAATCTTAAGCGTAATTTTTTTAGAGTTTAAGAAAGCTTTGAGCGTAGTCTGAAGTTTTCTTCGAGTATATCTTTCCCTACCAATTTTAATACTCTTCTTTCAAAGGTAAGGGATATTATTTGTTGTACTGTAAGGGGTATTCTTTCTTTCTTATTCATGAAGAGAACTTCGTTATTCCATTCTTTATTATTACATTGGAATAACCTATATACACTGCCTTACCCTATACTTAGTGAAATTCTTCATTATTCCATTTTTATTATTCTCGTTGAACATCCTATCTGCATGCGTTCGCATGACTGAATTCCGTTGTTTATTATTCATTGGAACATCATGTATGCATGCGTTTACGCATGGCCCGGTTCCATTATTTATTATTCATTTGGAATATCCATGCGTGTGTTTACGCACTGGTTCCGTTATTTATTATTACATTGGAATAACTCATACATGTGGTCTATCGCATCCTCGGTGATTTCTTTTGTTATTCCATTCTTTATTATACTCAGTTAGTTAAAGTTTTGACTTCTATACTCCATGAAATTAGTGGAATATCCTTGATATTTGCGCTTCATCCAGTATCTTTAATGGAAATATTCTTCTGAGCATTCTTGAGTGTTACTCTACAAAGAAGTATCATGTTAACAATTTGGACGTTATTGGTTCCTGGATAAATTAATTCTTGAACTTGTTTTATTGAATTATTATGTCATTGTCATCATCCTCATGTTTATATTATGTTGAAAGTCATATGTGGCATGTAGTGTATAGATGGACTTGGTATGATTATGACAAGGGATTATTCGGTATAATCATGACCGTAATGTTATAAATGATGAAAAAAAAAAGTCCTCATTGGCCCGTAGTGCATTGATGGACAGTTTTTGATATGATTATGGCTATGGATTCTCTTCGTCCAAGGGTGCAAAGATGAATTATTTTATGGCATGATCAGGACCGTTGATGAAAACATGATTATCTTTGGCCCATAGTGCATGGATAAATTGTGGTCGTGATACTAAAGAATATCCTTGGCCTGTAGTGCAGGGATGATTTGATGATGTGGATTATTTATTAAGCTAAGTCTCAGCGATAAAAGTGATGAAAAACCTTTTAAATCATAGTAGATAGTAGATTTTATTCTCTACTTGACTCTTCTAATGGATTGCTTGTTCATTTACCGCAGCTTAAACTTGATGTTTGTTATATTGTATCGGTTTAACACTTTGTTGAAGGCTAACGATAATTTATTCTGGCATTATCTTAGTCATAATATTTCTTCTTGGGCTAGTTGAGCTTACCCTTTTGCTTTCATTGTTCTCTTCAAAAATGAGAACGTAGAAGGGAACTAGTCGGGAAACAGGAGTGATGGTCCTAGATGGTTCATTAGTAGTCCTCACTATTCTGTGAAATAGTGTGATAATAAATGTATTGAGGACTTATTTTGAGTTTGAATACTGTCTAGAAGACAATATTTGTATTAAAACTCACAACATATGTTGTATGTTTAAGGTTGTATTTGTATTCTGTACCATGTATTTGGCGACTCAAAGTGGGTGATGTATACCTATTTTGGGGGCGTCACATCTACTCTACCTCTAGTTAAGCCATTTTCAATAAGAAAGTTAGTTAGTGTTTCATACCATGCTCTAGGTGCTTGTTTAAGTCCATATAAAGCTTTGTCTAATATATAGACATAATTAGAGAGAGTTGGATTGATGAAACTTGGAGGTTACTCCACATATACTTTTTCTTGAAGTTCACCATTCAAAAAATGCACTTTTGACATCTATTTGAAAGACTTTGAACTTCATGTGGGCAGCAAAAGCAAGGAATATCCTAATGGCTTCTAATCTGGCAACTGGTACGAAGGTCTTGTCGTTGTCGATGCCATCTTCTTGGGAGTAACCTTTGGCTACTAGCCTTGCCTTGTTCCTTGTTATTACCCCATCTTCATCCATCTTGTTTCTGAAGACCCACTTGGGGCCAATAAATGGGTGGCTTCTTGGTCTTGGAACTAATCTCCATACTCTGCTTCTTTCAAACTGATTTAGTTCCTCTTGCATGGCTTCTATCCAACTTGAGTCTTCCATAGCATCTTTTATTTTCTTAAGTTCCATTTGTGACAGAAAACTTAGATAAAAACATGCATTCTGAGTGGCAAATCTTGTCTTGACTCCTGCATTTGGATCTCTAATGATTAGGTCTTGAGTGTGATCTCTTGCCCATCTGTTTCCTGTTGGAACATATATCCTGATGCCTTCTTGTCTGAGTTCTTCAAGATCAATCTTTTCTTTTTGATGTGGAGGTTCGTTGTTTGGCGTAGTTCTCTCTATGATTTCTTCTTCAGGCTCGACGATTTCATCTTCTGGGGCTACGATCGTGGTGTTGAGCTCGACGACCTCGTTCGTAGAGTTTCAGTCGTCGATAGTAGTGTCTTGAGGCACAGATTTGTCTGAGTCTGTTTCATCGAAGATGATGTGAATCGAGACTTTAACACTTAATGTCTTTTTATTGAATACTCTATAAGCTTTACTGTCTGTGGCATATCCAAGAAAGATTCCTTCGTCTAACTTGGGTTGAAACTTAGTCAGATATTATTTTCCATTGTTGAGAATATAGCATGTACAACCGAACACATGGAAGTAACTGACATTTGGCTTTCTTCCTCTTCATAGCTCGTAGGGAGTCTTCTTTAACGTAGAGTGCACAAGAGATCTATTCTAAGTGTAGCATGCAGTGTTGACAGCTTCTGCCCAGAAGTATTCAGGTAGACGGGTTGTTGCTAGTAAGGTTCTTCCAGCTTCATTCAATGTTCTATTCTTTCTTTCAGCTACTCCATTTTGCTGTGGAGTTCGTGGAGCTGAGAAGTTGTGACTGATGTCATTGTCTGTGCAGAACTGATCTATTTCAGAGAAGTAGAATTCTCTACCACGATCACTCCTTATGGCCTTGATTTTCTCCCCTTTTTCGTTCATCACCAGCTTGAACATCTTCCCTCCAAGGCTTGTGGTTGGAATTGGTCCAAATAGATCTATGTGAAGTAGTTGTAGGGGCTTATCAATTGAGTTAATAGTTTTGCTTTTGAAAGAGCTTCTAGTTTATTTTTCTAGTTGACAGGCGTTGCATGGCCTTTCTTTAACAAAACTGAACTTGGGTAGGCCTGCTACTAGATCCTTGGAGGCCAGTTTTGACATGCTTTTGAAGTTGAGATGAGACAGCCTTCTATGCCATAGCCAGCTCATTTCTTTAGAGGTTTTAGCCAGAAAGCATATTGTCTCTTCAGAACTCAGTTGACTAAGATTAACAGTGTAGACGTTTCCTTCTCTTGTTCCGGTCAGCTTTATGGAAGAGGTCTTCAGGTCTCTGACTTGACATTGATTATTGAGAAAGGTAACTTGATGACCCTTGTCGCAGAGCTGGCTTATAATTAGAAGATTGTGCTTAAGTCCTTCCACATAGGCTACTTTGCTAAAGGATATATACTACACCATTTCCAGTCGAGCCATAACCTCTTGTCTTGCCAAAGCCATTATCTCCAAAGATGACTATAGAACCCTCTTTCTCTATGAAGTTGGACAGGAGGGCTTTTTTCCCAATCATGTGTCATGAGCATCCACTGTCCAAGTATCAAGTTGTGATCGTGGAGCTCTGTTCCTACATTGAGATTTAAGCTCTCATTTTGGTACCCATACTTTCATGGGAACTATCTTATTAGTACCCTTGGGAACCCAAATCTATTTAACTTTCGGTTTTATATGCATAAGATTATTATAACATATTGCAGCCTTATGACCAATCTTATCACATACAAAACATCTAGCATGATGCATGCTTGTGAGTGTGTGTGGATTCTTTTTCCATTTGAACTTATGTGGATTTCTGGCAGTCCTTCCTTTATACTGATTCTTCTTTTTCAATGTGTTCTTGTGATTCATGATTTGTGAAGAGTGTAACTTAACTCTACTATTCCCACCTGGTTGGTTCGTGGAGTTGATTTTGTTCGACTCCACAATCCTTCGAGGTTGGAGAGCAGTGACTAAGTTACTCTGCTCTTTTATGAATCCTAGGCCAGCATGGGATCCGTTATGCATTGTAGCATAGATTGGATCAGAAGAGCAGGGATGAGCTGGTTCTTCCTTTTGTGAGGATTTCACAAATGCAATGCTTCTATTGAGGTTTGAAGCACTGCTGATGTTAGTTTCCTTTGACTTTTCCACATGTGGTTCTGAGGTGGATTCCCCAAAACCTAAACTTGTTCTATCATATGCACTTCTCTGACTGGAGATCAGGAAGTCCATGGATGAAGAGGATCTATTCCATGTTAATATTATCTTTTCTAGTTCCTCAATCTTAGAGGTTAGATTTGACTCTCTTTGTGCATTAAGTTCATTGGTCTGTTTTAAGAGTTTATTCTCAGCTTCAAATTTGGGGAGAGAGTTAGCACTTAGAAGAGTTGTTTCCAGTTCTTCCTGAACTTTCTCTTTCTCTTTTTGAAGAAGAGAATAATCTTTAGACAAAACTCTGAACCATTTCATGTTTGGATGCAGATCAGATGTTATGCCATGTAGTGCAGTTCTTAAATCATCAATATCTACATCAGGAGAGTTAAAGTCAAATACCTCATCTATACTTACTTCATGATTGTCAGGGCTTTTCTTATCCTTTGCATGTTTGGCCATTAGACATAGATTTGCTACTTGAGGACTTCATCATCTCCAGACTCAGAAGTTGTGTCATTGTCTGAGTCACTCCATGATACTTCGGCCACAAGACCTTTGTCTTTCTTCTGGAGCCTCTTGTTGCCTTTGAATTCTTTCTTTGAATTTGATTTCCGCTTTAGTTCTTCTCTAAGAGGTTTATTGCAGTTTGCAATAAAATGGCCAGGCTTCTTGCAGTTGTAGCATAAGTCATTTATCTGCTCCTGGTTGTTGTTGTTGTTGTTGAATCTCTTAGGTTTGTTGCTTCTGCCTTTACGCATGAACCTATTGAGTCTTCTTACCAGCATTGCAATATCCTCATCATCATCTTCCTCAAAGTCAGAGCCATTTTCAGTGTTAGCTTTGGAGATGGTATCTGTTGCTTTGAGAGCAACTCCTTTGTCCTTCTTTCTTCCTTCAGTTAGTCTCTGCTCGCTGAGTTAGCTCCAGTTCATAGGTGAGAAGGTTGCCATAGAGTTGTTGAACAGTCATTTCATGGAGATTCTTTGATTCTCTGATGGCAATGGTTTTGGCATCCCACTTGCTTGGTAAAGTTCTCATGAACTTTATGATCAAATCTTTATTTGGATAGATCTTTCCAAAAGCTCGAAGAGAGTTGAGCAGAACATTGAATCTTTCATAAGTGGAAGTGACATTTTCACCTGGAACATGGGCAAACATTTCGTATTGTTGAGTCAGAAGAGATTGTTTGTTTTCTCTGACTTCTTCAGTTCCTTCGTGCATAATGAGCAATGCTTCCCATACTTCCTTTGCAGTTTTGATGTTGACCACATTTTCAAATAGGTCATCTTCTAAAGACTAGAACAGAATGTTCTTGGCCTTTTTGTCGAGTTGAACAGCTTTCTTTTCGTTGTCAGTCCATTCAACTTTGACCTTGATTTGAACTCTATTTGGATCTTCTGGAGTTGGTGCGAACTTTGTTGAGATGTAGGGCCCATTTATGACAGTTTTAAATAGCTCTTCATCTACTGAGTCCATGTATGCTTGCATACAAACTTTCAAGTTGGCAAATTTATCTTTGTTGCACATTGGTGGCTTGCTGCCTCCTCTAGTCTTTGATTTGCTTATCAGATGTGCCATTCGATCTACTCAAGCTTTGTAGGCTGATTGAGAGAACCAGCTCTGATACCAATTGTTAGTTCCCAGAGGCACAATAGCTATCTAGAAGGGGGGTTGAATAGATATTTTAAATTTTCTTTTCCAAAATACTTTGTCAATTTGTTAATTAGTTTTAGCGGAATATATGATTTGTTTGTTCCCCTTTAAGATAAACAGAGATAATAGTTAACTAACAGATATAACAAGTATAGCAGTTAAAGCACGAATATAAAAGACACAAAGAATTTAAGTGGTTCAGAGCACTCAAGGCTCCTAGTCCACTCTTCTACTCCTTGAGTAGGAAATCCACTAAGGATGTCTTTATAATCATTGACTCACTTAGATTCCTTCAATAACAGCAGTCTTGGAACTTCTTAATTCACTTTGAACTCTTCTAGTCTAGCAGACTTGGAACTTCTTACTTCACTTAATGGTGCTTGAGTTCTTGAATGGTGCTACTCAGTTTCCGTTAAGCTTGTGTTCGAAAGAACTGAGTAGCCGAGCAAGCAATCTCTTGACTGAGTAGCCCAGCAGTCTTGTATATAAGGTGCCTTTGAAATGTATCCGTTTGAAGGCATCCGTTGAAGCATTAATTTTATTTGACATTTCTGAACACTGATGGTGACTTTATGTAAATCTTGTGTTTTGTCGTCCGGCCTACTGACACAACAGACTGTTATCTCACCTAACACCTGAAAAGGTGTTTTCGGCTGACATGTAGTACTTTCCTTAGCTTCTTTAACACGTTTCTTTGTTATATACTAAGGATGAGTGTTGGGTCATTGGAATTCCCGAGAGTCTCAACGTCTATAATCCATTCCACATTTGTTGTAATTTATTCTTAAACAAATGGACAAAGCTTGATGCTTCTGATGCAGACAGATGATGCACTACGATTATTATCATGGTGTCTTGCCACATTAGTGCTTGATCCGGTACTAATAGAAGAGAACACTACGATTTCCCTTAAGCACTAGTAGACTACGATCTTTGCTTGCTTGATTTGCAGACTCTACGCTTCCGAGAGCACACTACGATTCTTGAGTTGGTTCAGCAGGCGTTTGGACCACTCTACGATTCAGGGAGAGGCCCTCCAAAGCAGACAGACTACGATTCTCAATGCTCTACGATTCTGCCTTGGCTTTTGCAATCTCTTGACTGACTTGACAGACTACGATTCTGTTGAAGCCTATCTATCACATCTCAAAAATTAGATCATCCTAACAGCTTTGATCTTTTCTTTTATACATTCATTTACAGAATGATAAACATAAAGCACATATCAAACCTAACAATTTTTGATCTATCATTAAGTCCTTGCATGTATTTCTTGAAGGACTTTACATATAAACATGATTATTTACTTTTAACATCAAATTTAAATATGCAATTCCTAACAGTATCTATAATCTATCTATCCATTTTAAATTTTCTTTGTTAAGGTACGAGTATAAAGGCTAGGTTGTGATGTTCTAATAGAATTTATTGACTCGATTCTAAACTATTTCTTGCCTAATTTTTTAAATTAGATGTTTAACTTAAGTCCTCTATTTTTTTAAACTCAAAGGTTATCTGAGTTATTATTTGGATGTCATCAACTTCAAGCATTATCGGAGATTGGTTTTTCTGCATGTGAAGTCATCTACCTATGAAGTGTTTGATGAAATTCTTCAATGAAGGTGATATGGTGATTAGGATCGGGGTAAGCATGAAATTGGTTTTTTTTTTTTACTCCCATTACAACTTTTTG
The DNA here is from genome assembly GCA_020205615.1 of Panax quinquefolius. Classification (NCBI taxonomy): domain Eukaryota; kingdom Viridiplantae; phylum Streptophyta; class Magnoliopsida; order Apiales; family Araliaceae; genus Panax; species Panax quinquefolius. The sequence goes on from CM035166.1 coordinate 80,547,835, forward strand.
TAGATGTTATTAAGAAAACTATTTTGTTTGATATATATGTCTATATGTACTTGGCTTTAATTAAACAAAAACTACTTAAAAATGTTGTATATACTATCAAATTGTATATCTTCACAAACATAACCACACATAGTGAGTCAAAGATAGAGAGAGGCAAAACTACTCTATGTTATTCGTTATCTTCTTTATGTTCCTTTATCAAATTAGAGTCAGCTTCCCCAAATATAGCCATTAGCGACTTTCTGTCACCATGGTCTTTCTGTTTTTATGTTCTTTCTGTGTATTTGATTGCATTAATTTTTAATTTTAGGCAATTTTATGAATTAAAAATGTAAGACCCCAACTTTTTATAAATAGAATAAAATTTTCCCTAATTATTATTGTGAATAATAAGGTGTTAATTTGATATAATAATTTGGTTATTGGTGAAATGTGCAAATTTTGCAAAATTAAGCAAGTGGTTATAAAATATTCATTGTTGTCTGGGAATATTCGTTTGGTCGTAGAATATTCTTCTTCTTTGTCGGGGAATATTAAATGCGACCACATGCGACATTTGTGGGCCCCATAACTAAAAAAATGGTCCGATGAAGAAAACGCGATAAGTTTGAGTTTTTATAAATAACTGGCGTAGTTATTCTTTATTATCACTTGTTGGAATACCCTTATGGTTAAAATACGATGAATATGGCTGTGGTTGCACATGAAGACACAAGATTGCACGCGGTATTTTTGAATTATTGATTCTTACGTAAGAAGGCACTACTCAATAATTGTTACAGCTCTTACGGTTTAATATTTTATTTTACTGATTCAATAATTGTTGCGTTGATATTTTATATTATTGTTGTTTCAATAATTGTCACTACACAGTATTTCCCATTATTAGATCAATAATTCATTTTATTTGAATAATATTATTAGATAGCATTATTGGCAATGTCTAAGGAAGTTCTGTCTAGAAAAGGGGTTTGGTCACCTAATTGCACGCCGGTAAGGAGAAATTCTTATCGGAAAGCCCCCTCTTTCCTGGGAACGACCTAGTTGTCATAATTGCGATTCTGTAATATTATTTGTGAATAATTAATTATTGATTTATATGATAAGGAAATATTTATTTTATGTGGATATAAATGATGGATATATTTATTTTATGTGGATATAAATGAAGGAATTAATGTTGAGATGTTTTATCAGTATTTTGTCAGAATGGAGGTATTAAAAATCGTCCGTATATGGATTTCGGGCATTTTCTGTTTGGAATTTGGAAAAACTTTCTTCTACAAAGTTGTAGAAATTGATTTCCTATGAAATGGACATAAAATTCAGTATTTTACGATAAAAAGAGCTATTTATTATGAATTATTGAAGTTTCAAAATAAATGTTTTTTATTAAAAACATGGGTGGGCCCCACTTTTGCTTGGTGAAAAATGTGTCTTTGAAATTTTATTTCAAAATGGTGGGCGTGAATAGTAGTGGGTAAAAGCCATCATCGTGTGAGTTAGCTTTGCTATGGCGTTCTAAGCATTTTCCTATAAATAGGGTGCTTAGTTAAAATTGAAAATCACACCAGAATCATAAGCTTTCTCTCTCTATATTATCGAGCGTATTTTATGAGTATTTAGATACTTTGTGAATTACTATTCAGTGCAAGTTTTCTTCAGCCTTATACCTGATATTTCAGCCGGAAGTACTGTTCTTTTGAGGTACGGGATTGTAAGGGATGTTATTTTCTTCATAATGATGTTATTCTTTTAATATCATTATACCGAAATATTGGTATGAATTTTATTGTGGAATTTCTACCTTTTTCATGTCGGGGTTACGATTCACGTATACGGCACTATTCACGAATACGACACTATTCACAGAAAAATAAATTTTTTCTTTCTTTGTCCAAGTTGTCTATTGTGGTTACTATCTTTGATTGTATCCATGTTTTGATCTTTATTCTTGAATTTTGCTCCATGATTAATTATTATAAGGTATTTTTGAACTTGGATAAACTAAAGAACGAATATCTAATCTTTGATCTTTTATCTTACTAGATTCGTTTTCTTTAAGATATTTTTCATCATCCTCAGTCCTAAATGATGATATTACTGAATATATTTGGCCTGTAGTGCAAAGATGAATTATTACCTAATGAATATCTTTGGCCTGTAGTGCAAAGATAAATAGGTTTTGAGATGAACATGACCAACTGGTGATACAAATGAATATATTTGGCCTGTAGTGCAAAGATGAATATTTGATTCAAGATGTATATTGATTGATGTTACAGGGATAAAATATTGATGATGGACTTTTAAATCTTAGAAGATAGTAGAATTCATTCTCTACTTGACTCTTCTAATGGATTGATGTTTCATTGCAGTTTGTTGATCTAAAACTTGTTGTCTATTATATTCTATCGATTTTTTCCACTGTTGAAGACTATTGATAATTTGTTGTATATTATCTTAGTCATAATATTCTTTATCGGGCTAGTTGAGCTCACCTTTTCTTTTTGTTCCATTTTTCTTCTCGGAGGTGAGAACATAGCGAGGAACTAAATTTCAGGGTATGGAGTGATGGTTTAGGATAGTTGTTTTAGTAGTCCTCACTATTTTGTAAAATAGTGTATCAATAATTGTAATGAGGACTCCTTTTGAGTTTGTATACTCTCTATTAGACAATATTTATACCTATTTTAGGGGCATCACAGTTGGTATCAGAGCTTAGGGATATGGTCTCTGGAGGAGATCTGGGGATAGAACTAGGAGGGGAGAGACGAGTAATCTTTCGCTAGTGTGTCTTACCTAAGCTTATTTGGTTGGTCAGTCGGAGCATATGGTTAATATGTGATATGTTAATTTGTTAATTAACCCTTGTTTTGTGGCAGTATTTGAGAATGACAGCTAGAAATATTAACAATGGAGTGAATGAGATCGTGGAGACACCTTTAATCACCACCTAGGGGAACGTGAAGCAGGAAGGCAATATTCCTCCTGTAAACAACACTACCGAACAAATGATGAATGATGAGATGTTTAGAAGCTTTTTGCAGTTCATGCAAAATCAGACGAGGGAGACTCGTGTACAAAATACGGTTGTAAATGATAGCAACGCGCGACTTATCACAGCCAAGCAGTTCAAAGAGTTGGGACCACCAGAATTTGTGGGAAAGCCGGATCCGATCAAGGCGGAAATGTGGGTTAAACAAATTATCAAGATATTTGATGCCTTGGGATTCACGGAGGAACAGAAGGTTCCATTCGCCACCTTTATGTTCCGTGGTGAGGCAGATTACTGGTGGGAATCTGTGAAGCGTACCCAGCCTGCCGCACTCAACATGTCTTGGGAAACGTCTCAGAAACTGTTTAACGACAAGTACTTTCCTAAAAGTATTCGTCATATGAAGGAGGTAGAGTTTATTAGACTGGAACAAAACAACATGACTGTGTCTCAGTACAAGGTGAAGTTCGTAGATTTATCCAGGTTTACACCTTATTTGGTAGAGAATGAGGAACAAATGACGCGGATGTTTCTGAGAGGTCTAAAACCCGAGATTCTGCAATATCTTATTTCTCATAAATTTTATCTATATTCAGATGTTGTAAACAGGGCTCAACTATTAAAGCGAGATAATGAGTATGTTCAACTGAGGGACCACAACCGTGTCATCATACTGGGTGGCGGCGATACCTGAGCAATGACAACCAGCGGGGAGGAAAACATTCAGACAAAAACGATAACCACTCTGGTGGTAATCGTGGCCATGATTGTAGAAGAAGCGAGTCGGGGGGAGATTTCAAAAAGAGAAGGTACAACAATGATAACGTGAAGACGTCAGCACAAACATCAACTGTTTCTAGGGGAGGAGAACGAGCATCGATCATTTGTTATAAATGAGGGAAAGAGGGACACATCATTTGTTATAAATGCTAGAACGAGGGACACATCAGCTCAAACTGCCCACAACAATCCAAGGTGTGTTATAACTGTGGAAAGGAAGGTCATATAGCTAGAGATTGTCTTGTTGCGAAACCAAGTTCAACGGGGATGGTTACTCCAAAGGCTGTCCCGGACAAGTCAAAGTCGGTGGTTCCTGGAAGAGCGTTTATCGTGTCTGCCCAAAATGCGAGGAACCCGAACGAGGTGATCACGGGTAAGCTAATCATAAACTCTTGCGAAGTTTTTACCTTATTAGATACCGATTCTACCCATTCTTTTATCTCTCCAGCTTGTGCTCAACGTTTGAACTTGACTCCAGAGAAATTAGACCTTGACTTATCTGTTAAGACTCCATTAGGAGAAACTTTCATTACATCTACTTTTATAAATCTTGCTTGATCCAAGTTGGTACCTTCACATTACCTGCCGATCTTATTTCGTTGAAAATACTTGCATTTGATATGATTTTAGGGATTGATTGGTTAACCACTCATCATGCTAAAATTGATTATTTTTGTAAGGTTATTAGTTTTAATATTCCTAACCAACCTGTTATACGAATTCAAGCAACCAAACCACTAAAGTCAATCACTATCATATCAAGCCATAAAGCTATTCGTTTATTGAAAATTGGATGTCAAGCTTTCTTAGCCTATGTCACGGACTTAAACAAAAACACGTCAGATTTGAATAATATTTCTATTGTTAGTGAATTTCCTGACGTATTTCCCGAAGAATTTCCCGGTCTACCCCCAGAATGTGAAGTTGAATTCTTTATTGACCTTGAACCTGGTACAAAGCCCATTTCTAAAACCCCATATCGAATGGCTCCTATTGAACTTCAGGAGTTAAAGGTCCAACTACAGGAGTTATTGGACATCGGTTTCATTCGTCCTAGTACATCTCCTTGGGGTGATCATGTGTTATTCGTAAAGAAGAAAGACGGGAGTATGCGACTTTGTATTGACTACTGAGAATTGAACCATGTCACCACCAAGAATAGGTATCCGCTACCTCGCATTGATGACTTGTTTGACCAGTTATAAGGAGCACAATTCTTTTCAAAGATCGATCTTAGCTTACGGATATCATCAATGAAGATTAAAACCGAGGATATTCAAAGACCGCCTTGAACTCGATGACGGCATTATGAATTCTTAGTCATGTCTTTTGGATTGACTAATGCTCCTGCTGCTTTCATGGATATGATGAACCATGTGTTCAAAGAATATTTGATTCAGTTTATTGTTGTCTTTATTGATGACATCCTCATCTATTCTAAAAGCCATGAAGATCATGAAAGCCATTTGAAGTTGGTACTTCAAAGGCTTCTTGACAACAAGCTATATGCCAGTTGAAGAAATCGAGTTACGGCGAGAGAAGTAGCATTCCTTGAGCACGCGGTGTCAAAACATGGAGTATCTGTTGACCCTGAAGATTGAAGCAATACAAAGTTAGAGCAATGAAGTCGATGATCAAGTACATAGCTTTCTAGGCTTGGTGGTTCTTATCGGAGATTTGTGGAAGGATTTTCTCGAATCGCTACTCCGTTAACTCAGCTAACTCATAAAGATACAAAATTCGGTTGGAGCGAGGATTATGAGAAGAGTTTTCAAGAACTCAATAGGAGACTCATTTCGGCACCTGAAGCATCACTGTAGATGACAAATCCCTCCGAACCAGATGGTATTGTTAGAAGTCTTTGAAATGAGTCTCCTTTTGAGTTCTTGAAAACTCTTCTCACATTCCTCGCTTCCAATCGAACTTTGATCTTTCCGAGTCACCGAAAGTTAATGGAGTAACGATTCGAGAAAATCCTTCCACGAATCTCCGATAATAACCAAATAAACCGAGAAAGCTACGCATTTTTGCCATCGATTTGGTCATCCCTACGACTTGAATAGCTTTAATCTTTGTCGTCAACAGATATTCCACGACTTGATACTACGTGCCCAAGGAATGCTACTTCTCAAGCCGTAACTCGCATTCTTTAACTTGGCATAAAGCTTATATTCACAAAGCTTTTGGAGTATCGGCCTCAAGTGTTGCTTTCATGATCTTCACGGCTTTTTGGAATAAATAAGGATGTTATCAATAAAGACAACCACAAAGTGATCCAAATATTCCTTGAATACTTTGGTTCATCATATCCATGAAGGCAAAGCAGGAGCATTAGTCAATCCAAAAGACACGACTAAGAATTCATAATGCCCGCATCGAAGTTCTCAAGGCGCTTTTTAGAATATCCTCGCTTTTAACCTTCAACTGATGATATCCGAATCGAAGATCGATTTTTGAAAAAATTGTGCTCCTTTGTAATCGATCAAACAGTCATCAATACGTGGTAATGGGTACCTATTTTTGATGGTGACATGATTCAACTCCCGATAATCAATACAAAGTCGCATACTCCCATCTTTCTTCTTCACGAATAGAACAGAGCACCCCAAGGAGACGACTTAGACGAATGAAACCAATGTCTAACAATTCTCGCAATTGGGTCTTTAACTCCTCGAAGTTCAACAGAGCCATTCGATATGGGCTTTGGAAATGGGTTTTGTACCGTTCAAGGTCGATACAAAATTCAACTTCACGCCTGTGGTAGGCCGTAAGTTCTTCGTGAATACGTCGAGAAATTTATTAACAATAGAAATATCCTTCAAATTTGACGTATTTTTGTTTAAATCTGTGACATGAGCTAAGAAAGCTTGACATCCATTTTTCAATAAACGAATAGTTTTATGGCTTGAGATGACCGTGATTGATTTTAATGGTTTGGTCGCTTGAATTCGCATAATAGGTTTATTAGGAATATGAAAGCTAACAACCTTACGAAAACAATCAATTTTAGCATGATGAGTAGTTAACCAATCAATCCCTAGAATCACGTCAAATGCAAGTATTTTTAAGGAGATAAGATCGACAAGTAACGTGCGGTTACCGATTTTTATTAAACAAGACTTATAAACAGTGGATGTAATGAAGATTTCTCTTAATGGAGTTTCAACAGATAAGTCAAAGTCTAATTTCTCCGGAGTCAAATTTAAACATTGAGCGCAAGTAGGAGAAATAAAAGAATGGGTAGAACCCAGATCAAATAAGGTATGACTTCACTAGAGTTTATGATAAGCTTACCCGTGATAACCTCGTCGTTTCCTTCGCTTTCTCTCGAGGTCACAACAAACGCCTCCCTTGCACTACCGGCTTTGACTTTTCTCCGGGATGACCTTTGGTGCCTCCATCCTAGCTTTGAATTTGTCTTCTGGTGAACGACAAAATAGAGCTAAGTGACCTTCTCTTCCACAATTATAACATGCTTTGACTGACATCACGCAGTTTGACCGATATGTCCCTCCCTCCGCATTTGAAGCATATGATAGGTGGTCGCTTCTCCTTCCTTAACAACGGTCTTTGGTGCTTTGTGCCGACGCCTTCCATCATTGTTGAATCTCCTTTTCTTGAAATGTCCATTTTATTGTTTTGGCTATGATTACCACCGGGCGGTTACCATTTCGCATGTTGATTCCTCCACGCTTGTTATCACCGCTTCATGATCATACCACCGGTATTTTCATTCTCGCCGATCGCTTTCTCTTGGTTTCATTGACTCGTTATCGCTACTCCAATAATCGAGCCCTATTTACAACATCCGAATACAAACACAGCTTTATGAGAAATAAGATATTGTCGATCTCCTGCTTCAAACCTCTTAAACACATTCGGTCATTCGCTTCCTCATTATCAACCAAATGGGATGCAAACCGGATAACTCCGCAAATTTAGCCTCGTATTGCGACACTGGCCATATTGTTTTGTTCCAACTTGATAAACTCCACCTCCTTCATGTGACGAATACTTTCGGAAAGTACTTGTCGTTGAATGCTCTTGGAACTTCTCCCAAGACATCTTAAGTGCGTCCAGTCAAGTATCGCTTTTACATATTCCCACCAAGAATCGCCTCTTCACGCAAAAATAAAGGTGGAGAAGGGAACTTTTGTTCCTCGAGCATCCCAAGACATCAAATATCTTGGTTATCTCGCTTTATCCATGCTTCCGCCTAAAGTGGTTTTGGCTCTCCAATAAACTTCGTGGTCCCACTCCTTGAACTGCTTTGGCGACTGACCGTCCGAGAGTTGCCGTTGTTTTCACCGTGCATTTTGGACAGAGCCGCTCTCTACCGATGTTACATGAATTGCATAAAGCCTCGTAACATTCCATCGCTCATCATTTGGTCAAGTTGTTGTTTGCATGAGGATTGTCACCTTCCTCGATGCACATTGTCCTCGTTATTGATCCGTGGAGACTCAACGGTCTCCTCGTGCTCCATTGATGTTCTCAACATTCTGGATGCCATTTTCAAATACTACCACAAAACAAGGGTTAATTGACATGAAACATATTATCCCTACACTCTGATCGACCAATTAAATACCAAATAAACTTAGGTAGGTCATAAGAGCGAAGGAATTCCCCGCCTCTCCTCCTAGTTCTAGTCTCACATCTTAGCCAGGATCATATCCCTAAGCTTTGATACCAACTATGACGCCCCCAAAATAGGTATACATCACCTATTCTCGAGTCACAAATACATGGTACGTAATACAAATACAACTTAATTATACAACCGTCGTAAAAAGTACGACAAAACATAAGTCGTGAGTTTTAATACAAATATTGTCGCCTAGATAATATACAAACTCAAATTCAATATTATTACATTTATTTTCCACTATTTCACCGAATAGTGAGGACTACTAATGCTATCATCCGTCCGGCTACTCCGCTCCCCGACTAGTCCTCTCGCTACGCTCTCATTTCCTCAAGAGAACAATAAAAGTAAAAGGGTGAGCTCAACTAGCCCAATAGGAAATATTATGACTAAGATAATGCAGAATATATTATCGTTAGCCTTCAACAGTGTTAAACTGATACAATATAACAACCATCAAGTTTAACTGCAGCGGAATAAGCAATCCATTAAAAGAGTCAAGTAGAGAATAAAATCTACTATCTTTTATGATTTAAAAGGTTTTTCATCACTTTTATCACTGGGACTCAGCTTAATAAATAATCCACATCATCGAATCACCCCTGCACTACGACCAAGGATATTCTTTAGTATCACGACCACAATTATCCATGCACTACGGGCCAAGAATATTTGTGTATTCAATAATGGTCATGATCATGCCAACAACTGTCCATCAATGCACTACGGGCCAATGAGGACTTTTACCACATCATTTGTAACATTACTACCATGATTACAATCAATAATCCCTCGGTCATAATCATACCAAGTCCATCTATGCACTATAGGCCATGTATGACTTTTTAACAACAAAATATAAACATGAGGATGATGACAATGATATAAGAATTCAATAAAACAAGTTCAAGAATTATTTTATCCAGAACTAATAACGCCCAAATTGTCAACATGATACTTTGATTTGTAGAGTAAAATTCAAGAATGCTCGTAAGAATATTTCCATGAAAAGATATCGATGAAGCGCAAATATCAAGGATATTCCACTAATTTCATGGAGTATAAAGTCAAAACTTTAACCAACCGAGTATAATAAGGAATGGAATAACAAAAGAAATCACCAGCATGCGATAGATCATCACACAGCAAGTTATTCCAATGTAATAATAAATAATCTAAATCAGTCCCACAAATAATAAATGTATGTGATATTCCAATGTAATAATAAAGACTTTTAATCAGTCCCACAGAAAAATGCATGCATGTGATATTCCAATGTAATAATAAAGACGAAATCAGTCCCAAAAGAAACGCATGCATGTGATATTCCAATGTAATAATAAAGATTTTAATCAGTCCCATGAGAAAACGCATGCATGTGATATTCCAATGTAATAATAAAGATGTAATCAGTGTCCCAGAGAAGAAATGCATGTATGTGATGTTCCAACAGTAATGATAAAGAATGGAACAATGTAAGAATTTCACCAAGTATAGGGTAGCCCATATACAAAAGTTATTCCAATGTAATAATAAAGAATGGAATAATGTAGTTCTCTTCATAGATAAGAAAGAAATAATACTCCCTACCTTTTAGAAAAAACTGGATACCGAATAAAGAGGTAGCAGATTTCTTCTCTTCTTTCTATAATTTCTCTCTATAATAATCACTCTAAAGCTTTTGTGAATTGGTGAGAAATGAAGGAAGAATGAGCTTCTATTTATAGAAAAATATAGTTTCGATAATCGCATCGCTTGGGGCTCAAAAATTTACAAAGACAATACCTCCAACTTTTCCTTTATTTTTTTAATTTAGTCATGGAAGTATTATCAAACTCAAGCACCACCTCCCTAATAGTAAATAATGTGATTCAATAGTAAATTATGTGAATCAATAGTTCTAGATATGTGAAAATACGAATTATAGTATAAGACTTCCATCTATACCTCCATTTTTAACTTAGCCATGCAAAGTATTATCAATCTTGCACCAACTCCCTAATAAGTAACAAGAATGTGAAACAATAGTATACATATGTGAACAAATAGTTATAATCATGTGAAATAATAGCAATCAATTGCTCATTTATCCTGCTTAAATTTCGATCGTCAATATAACCTCCGCACATCAATTATTATCGAAATAATTGTCGATTTTCACTAACACAAATAATTCCAACACAATGAAACCATTTTTATCAAAATATAAATTTTGAAATTTTGAAGTTTGATTTTTCCCAAAAAAGTCAACTATCGACTTTTTGACCAAATAGTGAATTCCGAAAATTTTGTGTTTATAGACTATTTTACTAATTTCATCGTTCCTGACTCAAATATCACGTCTCAAGTATCCAAATTCAACTCCTAACACAACTTCAATTTTAATAACATTCATCATTAATATTATAACTCACAATATTTATCAACCGTGTCGCTCCTGTGAAAGAAGGGGCTTTCCAATAAGGATTTCTCCCTATCATGCCGCAATTAGTGACCAAACCTCTCCTCGATGTAATTTCTAGACATTGTAAATATTGCAATTTAATAATATGAATAACTTTATCGCCTCAATTATTGATTTAATAAAATAACATATATTATGCATGATATACTACGACAATAATCGAATCAATAATACGAGAGATATGATGCAAAGATTATCGTAGTAATAATTGAGTATAACCGAGTGACTTCTCACGTAAGCATCAATAATCAATACCGTGCTACTATGCAACCACGCCAGACATCGTATTTTTACTACCGGTAGTTCAACAGCTTAATCTGTAAAAACTTCCGCCGTTATTTTCATAAAGTATTTTTGTCGCTTTCAAATCGGCACAATAATTCCGCTGGGGGGGTCCACCAATGATTGTGCCATTGTACAAATATTCCTCGTTAAAATGAATATTCTCTAACCAATCGAATATTATATAACAACTTGCATACTTTGCAAAATTTGTAAATATTACCCACAACTATAACATTATATCAAATCCACACCATAATATTCAAAAAATATATTTCGAGAAAATTTAATCTTTATTCAAAAGTTGGGGTCTTACAACCTCCCTTCTTATGAAATTTCGTCCTCTCGAAATTAGGGTGCGACTGGTATGTCAAGAGGTGAGGATACTTTGATTTCATTTCGATTCTAACTCCTGTGTCATTTCTTCAACATCGTGGTTTCTCCACAAAACTTTAACTTGAGGTATAACCTTGAGCGTAGAATATGTTCCTTCTTATCCAAGATTTTAACAGAACCTCTTCATACGTTAAATCTTCCTCTATTTCGTCCGGGTTCTAATTCAATAATGTGGTTCGGTCTTTCACATATTTACGTAATATGGATATGTGAAAAACGTTATGAACACGAGACATACTTAAGCAGTAACGCAAGTCTATAGGCCACAGCCCTACTCGATCGAGGATTAAAATGGGCCAATGAATCGAGGATCGAGCTTTCCTCTTTTCCAAATCTTGTAACTCCTTTCCATGGAGCAACACGTAACAACACATGACTCTCCAATATCGAATTCTACGCCTTTTCGATGAAGATCAAGATAACTCTTTTGTCGATCTTGTGAGGTTTTTATACGTTGTTGATCATTTGAATCTTTTCCGTAGTCATACGTACCAACTCCTCGTCCCAACAACGTTGCTTCACCCACCTCATCCCAAAGATACCGAGAACGACACTTTCTTCCATACAACGCCTCGAATGGAGCCATGCCAATACTTGCTTGATAACTCGTTGTTGTAGAAAAACTCCACCAATGGTAAGAACTTGTCCCAACTTCCTTAAAGTCAAGGACACAGTAGTCTTAATAGATCTTCAAGAGTTTGAATCGTCCTCCCGACCGCCTCGTCCGTCTCGAGGATGATATACCGAAACTAAATCGTAAACTGCGCTCCATAGCTTTTTGCAAACTAACCCAAAATCTTGAAGTGAATCTTGGGTCTCGATCAAAAACTATGGATACTAGCATACCATGCAATTTACAACCTCGCTTATGTACATACGAGCAAGACGCTCAAGTGTATAAGTTTCTCAGACGGTAAGAAATGAGCAGACTTGGTTAATCTATCAACAATGACCCAAATCGCATCTACGCCTTGAGAAACTTTGGGAAGACCCCAGAATGAAAATCCATGGTAATGTGCTCTCACTTCCATTCTGAATTTCAAGTGGTTGCAATGGACCTTTTGGTACTTGATGCTCCACTTTAACTCGCTGACAAATTAGACACCTTGAGATAAATAGCACTATCTCTCTCTCTTCATATTGCTCCACCAAAATGTATGACGAAAGATCACGATACATTTTGGTACTCCCAGATGGATTGCAAACGGTGTGTTGTGCGCCTCCATCATGATTTTATACTTTAAATCGTGGTCGTTAGAACACAAAGTCCGGAGTTGACTCAAGTATTCCTTCTTCATCGATTCTTGCTTCCTAAGATAGCACCTTCTTCGCACTTTCTTCATCATACGCATCACCTCCGGATCAGAAACTCGAGCAACTTTAACTTTATCAATTAAAGTCGGCTCTACTCAGATATTCGCCATCATCACATGGGTCCCTCGAGTCTTTAACTCTATCTCCATCCTTTGCAAGTCACACAAAATGGGCTTTTGTGTTGTGATATCGCACTCGCACCAAGATATGATCTTCTACTCAATGCGCCGCCTACCACGCTCGCTTTTCCAGATGGTATCGATGGTATGATCATAATCTTTCAATAGCCAAGCCAACGCCGTTGTCGCATGTCGAGTTCCTTTTGAGTGAAGAAATATTTGAGGCTTTTATGATCCGTAAAAATCTCCACTTTCTCTCCATACAAGTAATGCCTCCAAATTTTAAGTGCGAAGACAACAGCTGCCAACTCTAGATCATGAGTAGGATAATTCCTTTCATATTCTTTGAGTTATCTTGAGGCATAGGCTATGACTTTCTCATGTTGCATGAGAACACATCCTAACCCTTTGCCCAAGCATCACTATAGATGACAAATCCTCCTCCAAACCGATGGTATTGTCGTAAACAAAATAAAATGAGTCTCCTTTTGAGTTCTTGAAAACTCTTCTCACATTCCTCGCTCCAACCGAACTTTTTATCTTTCCGAGTCAGCTGAGTTAATGGAGTAGCGATTCGAGAAAATCCTTCCACGAATCTCCGATAATAACCAGATAAACCGAGAAAGCTACGATTTCTATTAATCGATTTGGGTTGCTCCCGCACTTTTAAATAGCTTCAATCTTTGCCAGTCAACAGATATTCCATTACTTGATACTACGTGCCCAAGGAATGCTACTTCTCTCAAGCCGTAACTCGATTTCTTTAACTTAGCATAAAGCTTATATTCACGGTTTTTTGGAGTATCACCTTTCAAGTGTTGCTTTCATGATCTTCACGGCTTTTGGAATAAATAAGGATGTCATCAATAAAGACGACCACAAAGTGATCCAAATATTCCTTGAATACTCGGGCTCATCATATCCATGAAGGCAAAGAGGAGCATTTAGTCAATCCAAAAGATATGACTAAGAATTCATAATGCCCGCATCGAAGTTCTCAAGGCGCCTTTTGAATATCCTCGCTTTTAACCTTCAAATTGATGATATCCAAAATCGAAGATCGATCTTTGAAAAAAATTGTGTTCCTTGTAATCGATCAAACAGTCATCAATACGCGGCAATGGGTACCTATTTTTGATGGTGACATGATTCAACTCCCGATAATCAATACAAAGTCGCATACTCCCATCTTTCTTCTTCACGAATGTAACAGAGCACCCCAAGGAGACGACTAGGACGAATGAAACCAATGTCTAACAATTCCTCAAAGAATTGGGTCTTTAACTCCTCAAGTTCAATAGAGCCATTCGATATGGGGCTTTGAAAATGGGTTTTGTACCGGATTCAAGGTCGATACAAAATTCAACTTCACGCTCTGGGGGTAGGCCAGGAAGTTCTTCAGGGAATACGTCAGGAAATTTATTAACAATAGAAATATCCTTCAAATCTGACGTATTTTTGTTTAAATCCATGATATGAGCTAAGAAAGCTTGACATCCGCTTTTCAATAAACGAATAGCTTTTATGGCTTGAGATGACCGTGATTGATTTTAATGGTTTGGTCGCAAATTCGCATAATAGGTTTATTAGGAATATGAAAGCTAACAACCTTACGAAAAATAATCAATTTTAGCATGATGAGTAGTTAACCAATCAATCCCTTTAGAATCACGCCAAATGCAAGTATTTTTAAGGAGATAAGATCGACAGTAACGTAACGCGTTACCGATTTGAATCAAACAAGACTTATAAACAAAGGATGTAATGAAGGTTTCTCCTAATGGAGTTTCAACAGATAAGTCAAAGTCTAATTTCTCCTGAGTCAAATTTAAACGCTGAGCGCAAGTAGGAGAAATAAAAGAATGGGTAGAACCCAGATCAAATAAGGTATAGACTTCACTAGAGTTTATGATAAGCTTACCCGCGATAACCTCGTCGTCGTTCCTCGCTTTCGGGAGGTCACAACAAACGCTCTCCTCAGACTACCGGCTTTGACTTTTTCGGGATGGCCTTTTAGTGCCTCCATCCTAGCTCAATTTGTCTTCTATGAACGATAAAATCGAGCTAAGTGACCTTCTCTTCACAATTATAACACGCTTTGACGGCATCGCGCAGCTTGACCGATGTGTCCTCCCTCCGCATTTGAAGCATATGATAGGTGGTCGCTCTCCTTCCTTAACAACGGTGTGTGCCGACGCCTTTCCATCATTGTTGAATCTCCTTTTCTTGAAATGTCCATTTTATTGTCTTGGCTATGATTACCACCGGCGGTTACCATTTCGCATGTTGATTCCTCCACGCTTGTTGTCACCGCTTCACGATCAAGTACCACCGGTATTTTCATTCGCTCGCCGCTTTCTTCTCTTGGTTGCGCTTGACTCGTTATCGCGCTTCCAATAATCGAGCCCTATTTACAACATCTCGAATACAAACACGCTTTATGAGAAATAAGATATTGTCGATTCCCTGCTTCAAACCTCTTAAAACATTCGGTCATTCGCCTCCTCATTATCAACCAAATGGGATGCAAACCGGATAACTCCGCAAATTTAGCCTCAGATCATGGACACCTGGCCATATTGTTTTGTTCCAACTTGATAAACTCCACCTCCTTCATGTGACGAATACTTTCGGAAAGTACTTGTCGTTGAATGCTCTTGAACTTCTCCCAAGACATCTTGAAAAGCGTAGTCGGGTACGCTTTTACGATTCCCACCAAGAATCCGCCTTTCACGCAACATAAAGGTGGCGAAGGAACCTTTTTTTCTGAGCATCCCAAGACATCAAATATCTTGGTTATCTGCTTTATCCATGCTTCCGCCTTTAAGTGGTTTTGCTCTCCAATAAACTCCGGTGGTCCCAACTCTCGAATCTGCTTAATGCGGACCGTCCCGAGAGTTGCCAGTGTTTCCACCGCATTTTGGACAGAGCCGCCTCGCCGATGTTACATGAATTGCATGAAAGCCTCGAAACATTCCATCGCTCATCATTTGGTCAAGTTGTTGTTTGCATGAGGATTGTCGCCTCGCCTCGATGCATATTGTCCTCAAGTTATCGATCCGTGGAGACTCAACGGCCTCTCATGCTCCATTGATGTTCTCAACATTCTGATGCCATTTTCAAATACCGCCACAAAACAAGGGTTAATTGACATGAAACATATTATCCCTACACTCTGACCGACCAATTAAATACCAAATAAACTTAGGTAGGTCATAGTAATAAGCGAATTCCCGCCTCCCTCCTAGTTCTAGTCTCACATCTTAGCTAGGATCATATCCCTAAGCTTTGATATTAACCGTGACGCCCCAAAATAGGTATACATCACCTATTCTCGAGTCACAAATACATGGTACGTAATACAAATACAACTTAATTATACACCGCTGCAGTAAAGTACGACAAAACATAAGTCGTGAGTTTTAATACAAATATTGTCGCTCTAGACAATATACAAACTCAAATTCAATATTATTACATTTATTTTCCACTATTTCACCGAATAGTGAGGACTACTAATGCTATCATCCGTCCCGCACTCCCGCTCCCCGACTAGTCCCCTCGCCACGCTTCTCATTTCCTCAAGAGAACAATAAAAGTAAAAGGGTGAGCTCAACTAGCCCAAAGAGGAAATATTATGACTAAGATAATGCGTAATATATTATCGTTAGCCTTCAACAAAGTGTTAAACCGATACAATATAACAACCATCAAGTTTAATCAGCAGCTGAACAAGCAATCCATTAAAAGAGTCAAGTAGAGAATAAAATCTACTATCTTTTATGATTTAAAAGGTTTTTCATCACTTTTATCGTTGGGACTCAAATTTTAATAAATAATCCACATCATCGAATCACCCCGCACTACTACTACCAAGGATATTCTTTAGTATCACGACCACAATTATCCATGCACTACGGGCCAAGAATATTTGTGTATTCAATAATGGTCATGATCATGCCAACAACCGTCCCATCAATGCACTACGGGCCAATGAGGACTTTTACCACATCATTTGTAACATTACGATCATGATTACACCGAATAATCCCTGGTCATAATCATACCAAGTCCATCTATGCACTATAGGCCACAAATGACTTTCAACAAAATATAAACATAAGGATGATGACAATGATATAAGAATTCAATAAAACAAGTTCAAGAATTATTTTATCCAGAACTAATAACGCCCAAATTGTCAACATGATATCGCTTTTGTAGAGTAAAATTCAAGAATGCTCGTAAGAATATTTCCATGAAAAGATATCGATGAAGCGTAAATATCAAGGATATTCCACTAATTTCATGGAGTATAGAAGTCAAAACTTTAACCAACCGAGTATAATAAGGAATGGAATAACAAAAGAAATCACCAGTACATGCGATAGACCGCATGCAGCAAAAGTTATTCCAATGTAATAATAAATAACGGAATCAATCAGTCCCATGAAACGCATGCATGTGATATTCCAACATAATAATAAAGATTTTAATCAGTCCCACAGAAACGCATGCATGTGATATATTCCAATGTAATAATAAAGACGAGAATCAAGTCCCATGAGAACGCATGCATGTGATATTCCAATGTAATAATAAAGATTTTAATCAGTCCCACAAAAACGCATGTATGGGATATTCCAATGTAATAATAAAGATTTTACCAGTCCCATGTAGAACGCATGCATGTGATGTTCCAAATGTAATGATAAAGAATGGAACAATGTAAGAATTTCACCAAGTATAGGGTAGCCCACTTATACAAAAGTATTCCAATGTAATAATAAAGAATGGAATAATGTAAGTTCTCTTCATAGATAAGAAAGAAATAATACTCCCTACCTTTAGAAAAAATCGGATACTCGGAATAGTGAGGTAGCAGACTTCTCTTCTTCTTTCTATAATTTCTCTCTATAATAATCGCCTAAAAAGCTTTTGTGAATTGGTGAGAAATGAAGGAAGAATGAGCTTCTATTTATAGAAAATATATAGTTTCGATAATCGCACGCTTTGGGGCTCGAAAAATTACAATACAATACCTCCAACTTTTCCTTTATTTTTAATTTAGTCATGGAAGTATTATCAAACTTGCACCACCTCCCCTAATAGTAAATAATGTGATTCAATAGTAAATTATGTGAATCAATAGTTCTGTATATGTGTGAAAATACGAATTACAAAGATAAGACCTCCATCTATACCTCCATTTTTAACTTAGTCATGCAAGTATTATCAATCTTGCACCAACTCCCCTAATAGTAACAATAATGTGAAACAATAGTATACATATGTGAACAAATAGTTATAATCATGTGAAATAATAGCAATCAATTGCTCATTTATCCTAAGTAAATACCCGATTGGTCAATATAACCTCTGCACATCAATTATTATCGAAATAATTGTCGATTTTCACTAACACAAATAATTCCAACACAATGAAACCATTTTTATCAAAATATAAATTTTGAAATTTTGAAGTTTGATTTTTCCCAAAAAAGTCAACTGTCGACTTTTTCACCAAATAGTGAATTCCGAAAAATTTTGTGTTTATAGACTATTTTACTAATTTCATCGTTTTTACTCAAATATCACGTCCGCTCTCCAAATTCAACTCCTAACACAACTTCAATTTTAATAACATTCATCATTAATATTATAACTCACAATATTTATCAACCGTGTCGCTCCTGTGAAAGAGGGGGCTTTCCAATAAGGATTTCTCCCTATCATGCCGCCGCAATTAGGTGACCAAACCTCTCCTCGATGTAACTTCTAGACATATCAGAATATTGCAATTTAATAATATGAATAACTTTGTCGTCTCAATTATTGATTTAATAAAATAACATATTATGCGTATGATACTACGACAATAATCGAATCAATAATATATAGAGATATGATGCAAAGAATTATCAGAAAGCAATAATTGAGTATAACCGAGTGACTTCTCACGTAAGCATCATAATCAATACAATACCGCTTACTACTACGCAACCACGCCAGACATCAGATTTTTTACTACCGGATAGTTCAACAGCTAACGGTGAAAACTTCCGCCGTTATTTTCATAAAAGTATTTTAGTCGCTTTCAATCCGACAATAATTCCGCTGTGGGGGTCCACCAATGATTGTGTCATTGTAAGAAATATTCCCTCGTTAAAATAAATATTCCCCACCAATCGAATATTATATAACAACTTCATGATTTTGCAAAAATTTATAAATATTACCCACAACTATAACATTATATCAAATCCACACCATAATATTCAAAAATATATTTCGAGAAAATTTAATCTTTATTCAAAAGTTGGGGTCTTACAAGAATGAGTGATGTATACCTATTTTGGGGGCGTCACAAAATATGTTAATTGTGACGCAATATTTGCAGAAGTTGGAAAATGTAATGCCAATTAACTCAAAATTTATGGTATTTTTAAAATTATTAGATTGAAATTTGGGTTTTTCCATATTATTTATAACATTTTCCCGTGGGTGATGGCTAATTCTAAACCTAAGTCTGAAATGCGGTTAATAGGAATTGACCGAATCGATGGTTGGGCTTCTCAATAGAATTCAAACTTTGAAACAGGTAATCTCAATTAACAGTTGCCCTAGAATTTTAATTCAATTCTGTGACACCCCCAAATCCAAGTACTTCATTCTCATAGGATTTGGTGCTCACAATCAAAATAATTACATTTAACTATCCATAATAAAGGATAAAGCATTAATTAATTTAAATAATAATCTTTCCCATTAAAGGGTTACATCATCTCATAAACAATCACAGGTAATCTAACCTTAAATTTTATTACATAAGTTTGTGGAAAACATCTTAAAAGAAAACAAGTCTTATAACATCATGCGTTTAAATAAATTTTAAATAATTCTTCAACAATAGGACATCTTGCCCTTTCCTTTTCTAGTAGATGGCTCATCGACTCTTTCAGTTTTAGCTGCAGTGTTAATTGCAAGAGTGAGCAAACAATTGCTCACTGATATAAAGAGTAGTAATAATAACCATATGAGAATGAACAACGAATACTGAACAATAATGAACTTGTTCTACGAATCAAAAATAGAAAACAAGTTCAAACTTTAATATCTGAGGGTCTTAAGACCATAAACTATGTCTTTGGTATTTAGGTATTACTACCCCAACCTTAACAGTCATTTAGACTATACAGACCCTGCTTAACGTACTTAGGGGGATCATCCCTTTGTACCATGTATTGTGCACAAACATCTAAACGTTACACGTACAAAATCCCATATGTTAGGGTTTTTCGTCTCAGTTTGAATTTAGAACTTCCGCACTAAAGAAAGTTTAGTTTGGAACTAGCTTATCAGTGTTTCTAGAATTTTAGAACACTATTCAATTATAAATTAATGAAATCAATAAAAGTTTACTTACTACTTGAAGGTTTAATATAAGAATATAGAATTGAACAAGGTTATCAAAGTCAAAGACCAAATAACAACAATGTATAATTGAATAACCATGGAATACATACAAAGTGCTATATTCAAAAGAGTTAGAACAATCTCATTTGAATCGATGTACTAGAATAATATATGCTTTGAATAATAATATCAAGATTTAGAAAAGTAAAACTCGCTCAAGATAATGATAAGTAAACCTTGCTAAATAATTAAGTAGCATAGGTTAGGGATACTTGCTCAATAAAAGTTTAGGATAAGAAACTTGCCTTGTATAGAAGCTACACAAGTAAAATAATGTTCTCCAATTACCCTACACATATCATTGGAATCGCAATAACAATTAGTTGTTTTAATATTAGCTTTATGGGTTTAACCCATCATTTAGGTCATAACCTTAACTTAACATTTAACCATATTGATTAACACATTTAACGAATCTGAAATTATATTATAAACTAACATAAACCTCATCATTTACCTTTAACTTTCATAACATCACTTTTTTGATTCATTACATAACTTAATTAACAAACACTTACAAATCTTCACACCTTGTATTATAACACATTAAAATCTGTTGTTGTAGTCTATATTATGTCTTAACATCATTAACATGCTTGCTAAACTAGATTAAGTTCATTAATCATGCTTCTACAAATAAATGCAAAGAATTTGCTTAGTCTCTCGAGACTAAGGCAACAATTATTCTTGTCATCCAGCGGTAGCAATACTATAAGCTAGATTTGGAAGACAAATTTACGGCCAAGAATTGTCATTGCTTTCTTTACTGTAGAACGAATGTAGTAATGGCCTTACTTACGCATGTAAACTCAGTAGCAGTAGCCCCACTACACACAGTGGACACCCAATTCAACCCAAAACCACAGAAATTCACAAATCAAAACATCTAAAACTCTGTAATAACATAGTTAAGCATGTTATACACCATTTTAACCACATAAACATCACATAAACACGAATTTGAAGAATCTAAACCACAATTTTCCAAATTTATACAATTTTGACACTTTTAGCGAATTCGTTCGCCACGAATTCGTTTCTCAACCAATTGTCGTGATTTAAACTACGCCACTTTCATTTCTTCACATACTAACACAATCCAACCTCAATTTACAGATTATAACACATATAGGGCATAAAATTTTGTACTTTCTTAAGCCAATTTTCATGTATAAACATTGTTATATACTTTTCTTCCTACAAACCCAAATTTCACGAATTTGACAAACAAGTATTAATCATATATGATGATTATCAGTTTATAATCTATATATACAAGTATATATATCAATCTAATCATAACTATAAATTTATAGGGAACAACCACAAAGAAATCAAAACATATACATTTGAAGAAATTTATACCTTAAACCCTTGATTGTATGCTAGCAAAAGATAGTGTTAGGGCTTAGAAATTCCCCTTCTTCCTCTTGCCAATCTCAAAAACTCAGTGTTTTGCTCTTTCGCAAACTCTCTGTATATCTTCTTCTCACCCAACTCACTACTCTTAGGCCTTAGGAGAGAAATAAGATGCGTAGAAATAAAATGGCCACTCTCCCACGTACTCTTCCTTTAAAAAAATAAAAAGCCGTCAGTTGAATAAGCCAAAGGCCACAAGGCCTTGTTTGGCCACACACCAATTCCCCCATTCCCATTTATTTTAATAGTCTTATATTATATAGTTTTCACTTGTCACACTTTAGTTAATTTAAATAACTTTTGTTTAGTAATTTAAATAACTTATAATAGTAATTATAATAATTTCTATTATAATTATTTATGAATAATAAATAATTATATATCTAATTTAAATTAATAAATTAGACTCAAACATAACTTTATTTAATTTACTTATTTTCTTAAATATTAAACAATTCATTTAATTTAATTATTTTCAATAAATTAAATCTTTCAAATAAAAATTACCATTATTTAATTTAATTAACATTAATCAATTTAGTTACTAAATTAATGCACCACAATTCATCAATTATTTATTTTTTTCCAATAAATAAATTATTTAAAATATTTATTTAATCAATAAATATTAAAATTAAATTATAAATTTCTCGATCGTTACATCCTTCCCTCCTTAAAAGGATTCTGTCCCCAGGATCACAACTCAATAAATAAATTCGTCACATTCTTCCCTCCTTAACAGGATTCTGTCCCCAGAATCATCATATAAGATTAAGTAAACAAATGAGGATAATTTCTTATCATAACATCTTCAAGTTCCCACGTAGTTTCTTCAGCATTGTGGTTCCTCCAGATTACCTTAACAGAAGGTATCACTTTATTCCTTAGTACTTGCTCTTTCTTGTCGATAATTTGAACAAGGACTTCTTTATAGGACAAATCTTTCTCAAACTGTAAGGGCTCATATTCTATAACATGTTTATAGTCATGCTTATACGGTCTCAACGCCGAGACATGGAAAATATTATGGATATGCACCAATTCTGAAGGTAAATCTACCTCGTATACCACTTCACCCATGTGTCGAAGCACTTCAAAAGGTCCTATAAACCTAGGGCTTAATTTCCCTTTCTTGCCAAAACGATTTTTCCCCTTCCAGGGAAACACTTTCAAGAAAACATAACTACCGACGTCGAATTCCCGATTTTGTCGATGCTGATCGGCATATTTCTTTTATCTATCCTGTGCAGCTATCAATCTTGTTCGAATCACTTTGATGATTTCGACAGTTTGTTGCACAAATTTTGGACCCAATAGCTGACGTTCACCTACCTCATCCCAAAGATAACTTGAGTTCTCAGATTTCCCAGATAACGCTTCGTAAGGCGGCATGCCAATACTCGCGTGATAACTATTATTATACGAAAATTCATCAAACGGTAAATGATCATCCCAATTTCCCTTGAAATCCATAATACATGCTCTGAGCATATCTTCTAGTGTTTGGATGGTTTTCTCACTTTGTCCGTCGGTCTGAGGATGGTACGCGGTGCTCATTCTCAGCTGTGTCCTCAAGCACTCTTGTAATCATTTCCAGAAATTAGATGTGAAACGCGGATCTCTGTCTGACACAATGGACACAAGTACACCGTGTTTTGAAACAATTTCCTTCACATAAAGTTTTGCCAATAGATCTAGGTTAAATCTAATCTTGATTGGTAAGAAGTGTGCCAACTTTGTCAACCGACTAACAATCACCCAAATGGCGTCGTAACCTTGCTGAGTCGTTGGAAGACCTACCACAAAATCCATTGTGATATGCTCCCATTTCCATTACGGTATCTCCAACGGTTGCAATAATCCGCTTGGCCTTTGGTGTTCAGCTTTAACTTTCTGACACGTTACCACACACTCAGCCACATCTTTTTTCATATTCGGCCACCAAAAATGATGTCTAAGATCCTGATACATTTTCGTACTTCCAGGGTAAATCGAATATCTTGAGTTGTGAGCTTCACTCAGAATTTCCTCTTGAACTTCTGGTGTTGGCGGAACCCAAATTCTCCCTTCGAATCGAAGTAACCCTTCCTAATCAATTTTGAATTTGCTTTCCTCCCCTTCAGATACTTTCTATTTTATCTTTTCGCAGTCTTCATCCTAAAGTTGTGCATTCTTTACTTTACCTACCAACGTTGAACCGTTTCCTATCTAGAACAACTTCTCGTCGGATTTTATTAGATATTTAATTTCCAATTCCATCTTAGCCATTTCTGACACTAACTTCTCCTGAGTTGTCAACATCATTAACTTTTCCTGTCCCTTTCTACTTAAAGCATCAGCAACAACATTCGCATTTCCGAGATGATAGAAAATCTTGCAGTCATAGTCTTTGATCAGCTCCAACCATCTTCTCTGCCTCATATTCAAGTCTTTTTGTGTAAAGATATACTTCAGACTTTTATGGTCAATATATATCTCACACCTCTCTCCATAAAGATAATGTCTCCAAATCTTCAGGGCAAACACCACCGCAGCCAACTCTAAGTCATGAGTCGGATACCTTTTCTCATAATCTTTTAATTGACATGATGCATACGCAATAACTCTGTCGTTCTGCATAAGCACACAGCCTAGTCCTTTATGCGATGCGTCATTATACACCACAAAATTCCCTGTATCATCAGGCAATGATAACACAGGTGTCGTACTCAACCTTTTCTTCAATTCATGAAACCTTTCCTCATACTTCTCCGTCCAAACAAACTTAACTGCCTTCCTGGTTAAATACGTCAACGGGGTCGCGATCTTGGAAAAATCTTGAATAAAACGCCTATAGTAGCCTGTCAATCCTAAGAAACTCCTTATCTCTGACGGTGTCTTCGGCTGATCCCAGTTTACTACAGCTTCAACTTTTGATGGATCTACCAAAATTCCATCTTTATCAATAACGTGTCTGAGAAACTATACACGTTCCAACCAAAACTCACATTTTGAAAATTTTGCGTACAACTTCTCTTTTCTCAATGTCTCCAACATCACTCTTAAGTGTTCAACATGTTCCTCCTTGGTCTTAGAATACACCAGGATATCATCAATAAACACCCTATTCATCAAATCCATTAACGCTACAGGTGCATTGCTTAAACCAAATAACATAACCAGAAACTCGTAATGACCATACTGAGTTCTGAATGCCATCTTCGGTACGTCTTCTGGCCTCACCTTCAGCTGATGATAACCACTCCTCAAGTCTATCTTTGAATAATACCTCGCACCCTTCAGTTGATCAAACTAGTCGTCGATTCTCGGTAACGGATACTTATTTTTAATCGTGACCTTATTCAATTCTCTGTAATCAATGCAGAGCCGCATCAATCCATCTTTCTTCTTAACAAACAATACCGATGCTCCCCATGGTGATACACTCGGCTGGATATGACATCCCAAATTTTTAGAAATTATAAATGAGAATTTTATAAATAAAAGTATTATTTAAAGTTCTCGCAGAGATATGTCAGGTGTGAGTATGTGTATTTTGTCATATTCCACTAGAATATGTGAATCACGAGCCATGTGATCCTTCATGTGAAGAGAATGTTATATATTAATTTTAATATATATAAATATTTAATTGAATTATTTATTGAGTTAAATAAATAAATTTTAAATACTTTGAATATTTATTGAGTAAATGTAATTATAGTGTAATGTAATTAAGTGTATTAATTAAATGAATATTTAGTATTTAATTTAATTAATATAATAATTTTATGTTATAGTTCTAATTTAATTGAGATAATTAAATTAGATGAGTTATGTGATGATTGTTACACAAAAAATTATAATTAACAAGTAAATATAATTATGTGACAATTTGATGAGATTGATTGATGTTAAGCTATTGATTAATTAAAATAATGAGTATTTGCCAAATATGGTCTTAGGCTTTTCAAGTTCAAATTGGTGTAACCTATGTATTAACTAGTAATTAGTATATCTAATAATTACTAGGAGTTACATATATTATATATTATTAGTATTGTATATTATATGTATATACTACAAGTTAGTATGTTAGTTTTAGAAAACAAACCAAAGAAAGAAGAAGAGAGTTAGAGAGAGTTGTAGGAGAAGAAGAAGAGGAAGAAAAGAAGAAGAAGAAGGAAAGCTTTGAGAAGACAAAACAAGCCCCATCATCATCATCATCATCATCTCTCTCTCTTAAATTCATACTAATAAAGTTATAATCTAAATTCCTTGTTTTAATTATATTTTATGTTCTTCATAATGTAGATAATTGTTATGTAGAAGTTGTATTGAGAAATTGAGAGAGATAGAGAGAAATAGAGGAATTGAAATGAGCTAGAAGAAGAATAAGAAGAAGAAAAAGAAGAAAAAAAAAACTAGAAGAAGGTAACTTCTAAACTCTTATTTAATCCTTGATTTTTTTGGGTAGATTTATGTTCTAGGGTAGTAGATCATGCTTAATCTATTTGTATTGGTTTAATCTTGGATTATCAAGAATCAAACAAGATGATTCAAGAAAGAAAATGAAATGGAAAGAAAATTTGAAGAACAAAATTCGTAGGTTTTTAGTAATTGTGGACATATCTTGTGAAATTCATACCTCTTTGGGTATAATGAGTTAGAAAGTGAGCCTTATATCAAATCCAAGATATGGAAGTAAGCTATATTCTGAAAGTGGAATCACATGAAAACTCTTTGTAGATTTCTTGAAATGTCTGCTTTAGTAAGGCTTGTCCAAGGAAAATAATCATCCGTAAAATCAAAATCATATTACGGTTTACGAATTTGAAAAATTCATATAAATTCGTGTGTTTTTGAATCAAGAAACTTAAACTTACAAAGTTGTAGATATGGAAGTTTACTAGCTAGACTTTCGAGATTGAGCCATTTTATGGACCGGATCATATCCGAAATAAATTATTTAGTAAGGATGTTCAGAAAATGAAATTTTCTAGACTAGTTGATGAATTACAGAATCTGGTTTAGATGGATAAGGGTCTGACTTTAAGGCCTAGATGAGGTTGTAGTACACTGAGTAAGGGTTAATTCTATATAAGAAGGAACAAAAACGGACATGTAACGAATGAGTTACGTTAAAAACGAAAACAACGTTTTGTTACAAAAATTGTGAAGATGAGTTTTATAATTTTGTTTGAATTAAGATTTTGGGTGATGATATATTTTGATGATTAAAAATATGGTTTGACATATGTAATGAGTATAGATATGTGTTATCATATTCTATGCATAATTAACCATTTAAGATCAAGAGTTGAGATAAGTTAATGTGTGCACATAACGTGCTCGATAAAATGCCTAAGAGTAATAGTGTTTTCTAAACTTTGGTATACAAAGTGTCTAACTAATGGCTAATATTGAATATCTAAGTATGAAAAGATGATAATACAAGAATAATAATGGAAAGAAATCGAAAAGGGTAATTTTTGATTTATGAAGGAAAATTAAACATGTAAACAATGTGTTGAATATGCATTTTTGAAACCAAAGTGGTATAATAAAATGGTGTGATATACGCACATTAAACTACAAGTGTGATAGTCTAGCATGTGTGGTGATGAAAATGAAAAATAAAACCGAGTTGCATATAAAATAGTTAGATGTCTATAAAGACATTATAAAGGATAATAAGATAAAGTAAGGTCTTAGAATAAATTTGACCATGAGATTGAGTATTGATTTTATTTATTATCAATCTCACATACAGTGTAGGTAGGTTGTCAGGCAAGGACGCGAAGTATTAGCGTGTTGGTAAAAAACGCCTAGAAGGCAAGTCTTTCGGTTCCTTTTTGCTATGTGAACTTGATGATGATCTGCTTTAAAATTTTAGTGTATGATGTATTATATATGTCAAAAGTATGAAATGTGAAAGTCAATCTATGACTATGATGATTGAACTATGAATGTTGATTGAGTAAGGAACTCAATCTTTATAGTTGTTATGTGAACTATAACATGTATGCTATGTTTGTTTATGATTATTCTTGTATGTTGAGCATGTTATTATATGCTACGTGATGCATGAAAACATTTAGATTTTGGCCGAAATATCGAGCTCATTCTTGCAAATAACCATTTTTTGCATTCAAGAATTGAAGGTAACGCTATGTGCTACTTGATTGTTATGGATCAAAAGTGATATATGAAGATTTAATATCCTAGCTAAGTTGTTATTCTTGTAAACCATGTCTAATGTTTCGAATAATGTATTAATGTTGAATTGTAATATTGTTTTGCTGAATGTAAACTATTGTAGTATTAAAATGATTCGAGAGATATTTAGATGTAAAGGTTTAAGGTTTTGGGAACGAGGATAGTTTGTAATAGAAAATTTTAATTATTCTGCAAATTTCAATGGTTGTATTATCGTTTAATGATATAAAATTAAAGGTTGAATGTATTATTAATGACCGAAGTCGAGAATTAAATTGTATGAATTTTGGGGTCATTCATTATATTGGTATCAAAGTCAGAGGTTATAAACCTTAGGTAGGAGTACCTTAGGCTATAACCTTAGAGAAGGAAGGTGAATATAATGAAAGCATAAGCTCAAATAGAGTTTGAACAATAAGAAGTAATTTAAGAAACGTATAGAGAAGGGATTAAAAACATGCGTGAGAGGATTCAAAGAAGAATCTCGCAGAGTTACGGGGTTACCCAACTCCAATAATATGGATGTAAGGTGATAATAAATAGACAGTATCTATAAGAAGAGAATGATAAAGAAGTTAAGAATAAAAGTTATAGTTAAGTATGGTATAGTTGTACTCTTCAGTAGTTGATGTATGGTATCTGGGCTAAACGATTCCTTCATAGAGCAGGAGGTATATATCTAACTAGCAACTCTGAACCTAGTTTGTTGGTTGTTTGTGGAAACCACTCAAACGTACCATATTGAAACTATTAGAGACTCGATGTGTACCAAGTTTAAAAAATGGATACATATGATGAAAATGTGGAACTCGATTGGAATGTTGAACAATGTAAATGAAGTTGAAAATTCTTAAAGCAGGAATTGTTATATAAACAAGAAGATTCAAAGAAGAATCTTGAAGAGATATGTAGATAAGAAATGGGAGTTACCTAACTCCAATAGCCAAGATAACGAATAATGTCGTAAATGAAAGAAAAGAAAGGGGATCGTAAAACAAAATGATCACAAGTTAACAAAAGAATTTTAAGAGAGATGATTATAGAATAAGATCACGACGTGATCTTTTTAAGTTATAAAATGAAGATGGTTTGTAATGGTTGAATGATTATAGCTTGATGCTATGAAGTTAATGTACTATGATAGTACGAGATAAACTCATGAGGAGTTATAGATAATGTGATACGAGGAATTCGTATCGAGCAAAGAGCAAGTTATAAGCAAGATAGAGTTAGGAGGGATTTCAATTGAGGACTCAGGTGGTGGCTGAGTTGTACAAACCTTTGTATGGGCGAGGGTTTTGTGCTTGCACTCAGTTTATCATATTGATAATCATTAGAATGTTTATGTCGCTATATTTATTTTATATGCCTGCTGAGAAGGTGATTCTTTTCTCATGTGTATAATGATAGATAGGTAGAGTATAGTTAGAGAATATTATCGTGTTATGTAGAGTTCTTAAAACTCATACTTATGGTAGGTTCATGACTCATAATTATATGGTATATTTTTTTAACCCCCTCAAATGAATGGACGCCTATGGTCTTACTAGGATAAGTTCTTAAACTCATATGATTGTGGCAAGTTCTCAACTTCATAACGTGTGGTAAGTTTGATTTAACCGGGTATAGATAAGTGTGAATGGAGTATTGAGGATGATAGGAATAGATAGACCTATTAAGCAATGGATCATTATAGAAAGTGGAGTTCATGGTGGAAGCATAGGTATTCTAAATCTACTAGCTATGCTAGACTTTCGAAATTTATTAACTTCATGCTGATGTTTACACTTTTATTTTCTTGAAAAACATTGGATCAACTGATGGAACCAATGAGTTTAACAACAATATTGTTATTCGTATGTCTATGTTAATTGCTTCGGCTAGACAAAAATGATTTGCAATATATAAAAATGTATTTTATATCATTAATGCATCATGTAACCTGGTGCAAAGATGATAAAAACGATGGAGTCATCAATGCAAGATTACTAGTGTTGGATGTGATCTAAGGATCGTCAGCTCACTATGGTATGATGTAGTATGATAAAATCACCAAATAACGGAATCCTCAACGGACTGTAAATACAGTGCGGTATCACGACGTCATAAAAAGATTTTTGAGATTTCTTTAAGATATGAGAATACATATGTATGTATGTATATGTATATTTCATTGATGTCCAAATTGTTGTAGAGGTCTATGCTATTTGATTCAGTCAAGCTAGACAAATATTGAAAGATGTTCATGAAATTCAAGAGTTTCTTGAGAAGTTATGCCAAACCAAATTGTTTTGGTGCGGATTCAGATGTTGAAAAGCTGAGATGAACAACCCTATTATTAGGGGTTGCGCTTAGTTTTATACTTTACGCTGAAATGTTTGTATACAATACATGTACAATAGGTTGATCACCTAGAGTACTTGCGGAGGGTGTTTTCAGTCTTTGTGATTGATAAACATTCTGCCAAAGAGGGTTTAAAGTGTGAAGAACCGGGGGTGAAGCACAATTAAACCTAGAGAATAGAGTTCATGGTCTTGTGACCCTCAGCATGATTTGGAATCTTTTAAATTTCTAAGTTATTCATACTACTTCCCAATTATTGAACAATTGTGGAAGATTCTTGTTATTCTGGAAGATGGAAGTGAAAAAGGAAAGTATTCCTTAGAAAGAAGTAAGTCGTAAAATGCGACACTGAATGATGGATATGTTGAATAAGTAAGAAAAGAAATTTTGAAGTGAGAATGATGTGAGTTATCAAAGAATAATGTGAAACTTTTAATAGAAAAGTTTAATAATTGTAGAATGATGTTTGTGGAAAGAAAGTGGTTATAGAAACCAATGAATGAATGAAGTAGTGACGTAAAAATCTACTTTGATAGATTGAATGAATAAAGATTAATAAATAAATAAAAAAATTCGAGGACAAAATTCTTAGAAGAAGGGGTGAATGTAATGTCCCGAGAGTTTGATCATATAATATATGATAATGATCCTTAGAGAAAGATAATGAACGGGTCAAAGAATATGTAATACTCAAATATAATTGAGTCTAAGTAAATGTTATGAAATAAAACTTATAAGAATTTATTATCAAGAATGGTGAGAGTAGAAAATATAAAACCTATATTAAGGTAATGTGTTGAAGTTATTCAATGAATAGATTTGAGGAAAACCTGAGTAAGGTAGGGTTTCGGTGATTCCGAGGATGGAATCCTTATAAGGAGGGAAAGATGTGACATCCCAGATTTTTAGAATTTATAAATGAGAATTTTATAAATAAAAGTATTATTTATGAGATATGTTGGGTGTGAGTATGTGTATGTCATATATTGTAGAATATGTGAATTGATGTGAAGAGAATGTTATATATTAATTTTAATATATATAAATATTTAATTGAATTATTTATTGAGTTAAATAAATAAATTTTGTTTTGATTATAGAGTAATGTAATTAAGTGTAGCAGATTAATTAAATGAATATTTAGTATTTAATTTAATTAATATAATAATTTTATATTTATAGTTCTAATTTAATTGAGATAATTAAATTAGATGAGTTATGTGATGATTGTTACACAAAAAAATTATAATTAACAAGTAAATATAATTATGTGACAATTTGATGAGATTGATTGATGTTAAGCTATTGATTAATTAAAATAATGAGTATTTGCCAAACATGGTCTTAGGCTTTTCAAGTTCAAATTGGTGTAACCTATGTATTAACTAGTAATTAGTATATCTAATAATTACTAGGAGTTACATATATTATATATTACTAGTATTGTATATTATATGTATATACTACAAGTTAGTATGTTAGTTTTAGAAAACAAACCAAAGAAAGAAGAAGAGAGTTAGAGAGAGTTGTAGGAGAAGAAGAAGAAGAAGAAAAAAAGAAGAAGGAAAGCTTTGAGAAGATAAAAGCAAGCCCCATCATCATCATCTCCATCTCTCTCTAAATTCATACTAATAAAGTTATAATCTAAATTCCTTGTTTTAATTATATTTTTATGTTCTTCATAATGTAGATAATTGTTATGTAGAAGTTGTATTGAGAAATTGAGAGAGATAGAGAGAAATAGAGGAATTGAGATGAGCTAGAAGAAGAAAAAAAAAACTAGAAGAAGGTAACTTCTAAACTCTTATTTAATCCTTGATTTTTTTTGGGTAGATTTATGTTCTAGGGTAGTAGATCATGCTTAATCTATTTGTATTGGTTTAATCTTGGATTATCAAGAATCAAACAAGAGGATTCAAGAAAGAAAATGAAATGGAAAGAAAATTTGAAGAACAAAATTCGTAGGTTTTTAGTAATTGTGGACATATCTTGTCAAATTCATACCTCTTTGGGTATAATGAGTTAAAAAGTGAGCCTTATATCAAATTGAAGATATGAAAGTAAGATATATTCTGAAAGTGGAATCACATGAAAACTCTTTGTAGATTTCTTGTGATGTCTGCTTTTAGTAAGGTTGGTCCAAAGGAAAATAATCATCGAGTAAAATCAAAATCATTATAGCTTTCGACTTTGAAAAATTCATATAAATTCGTGTGTTTTGAATCTGAAGAAACTTAAAACTGCAAAGTTGTAGATATGGAAGTTTACTAGCTAGACTCGCAAGATTGAGCCATTTTATGGACCGGATCATGTCCAAAATAAATTGTTTAGTAAGGATGTCCAAAAAATGAAATTTTCTAGACTAGTTGATGAATTATAGAATCTGGTTTAGATGGATAAGGGTCTGACTTTAAGGCCTAGATGAGGTTGTAGTACACTGAGTAAGGGTTAATTCTATATAAGAAGGAACAAAAACGGACATGTAACGAACGAGTTACGTTAAAAACGAAAACAACGTTTTGTTAAAGAAATTGTGAAGATGAGTTTTATAATTCTGTTTGAATTAAGATTTTGGGTGATGATATATTTTGATGATTAAAAATATGTTTTGACATATGTAATGAGTATAGATATGTGTTATCATATTCTATGCATAATTAACCATTTAAGATCAAGAGTTGAGATAAGTTAATGTGTGCACATAACGTGCTCGATAAAATGCCTAAGAGTAATAGTGTTTTCTAAACTTTGGTATACAAAGTGTCTAACTAATGGCTAATATTGGATATCTAAGTATGAAAAAATGATAATACAAGAATAATAATGGAAAGAAATCGAAAAGGGTCATTTTTTTATTTATGAAGGAAAATTAAACATGTAAACAATGTGTTGAATATGCATTTTTGAAACCAAAGTGGTATAATAAAATGGTGTGATATACGCACATTAAACTACAAGTGTGATAGTCTAGCATGTGTGGTGATGAAAATGAAAAATAAAACCGAGTTGCATATAAAATAGTTAGATGTCTATAAAGACATTATAAAGGATAATAAGATAAAGTAAGGTCTTAGAATAAATTTGACCATGAGATCGAGTATTGATTTTATTTATTATCAATCTCACATACAAAGGTAGGTTGTGCAAGGACGCCAAAAGTATTAGCGTGTTGGTAAAACGCCTAAAGGCAAGTCTTTCAGTTCCTTTTTGCTATGTGAACTTGATGATGATCTGCTTTAAAATTTTAGTGTATGATGTATTATATATGTCAAAAGTATGAAATGTGAAAGTCAATCTATGACTATGATGATTGAACTATGAATGTTGATTGAGTAAGGAACTCAATCTTTATAGTTGTTATGTGAACTATAACATGTATGCTATGTTTGTTTATGATTATTCTTGTATGTTGAGCATGTTATTATATGCTACGTGATGCATGAAAACTGTTAGATTTTGGCCGAAATGAGAGCTCATTCTTGCAAATAACCATTTTGCGCATTTCAAGAATTGAAGGTAACGCATGCTACTTATTGTTATGGATCAAAAGTGATATGGATCAAAAGCTGATATTCTTGTAAACCATGTTTAATATCCTAATGTTAATTGTTATTATTTTGCGATGTAAACTATGTCTAAAAATGATTTAGTTAATGTAAGGTTGATTTTGGGAATGTTTATAATAGAAAATTTTAATTATTGTTTTAATGGTTGTATTATGTAAATATAAAATTAGAGGTTGAATGTATTAAAATGAAGTGAGAATTAAATTGTATATTTTTGATGTAAAACATGCTGTCAAGGCAATTTCCTCCCGGAATTGAAACACAGCTTTTCCTTCAAACATACCCCAGTTGGTTCTTTCCATAAATAGAAAATTTTAATTATTCCTTCTTCATCAAATTTCAATGGTTGTTATTCCAATAGTCTTATTTTCATTCTCATTCTTCCTCTTCTTAAATTGTATTGAGTCAAGGCATCGCTTCCACCTAGATAATTGCCTTTTCGATCAAATTGCAATGTATTTAATCGAACATTGAAACCTTGCTATCTGAAATCCTTTTTTATTATTGTTAGTAGACCCCTCATGAGGTGGTTGTTGACGTGGTTGTCTTCTTTTCTAGGAGGCATTTTCAAACTTAAAATATATGTTTATTAGTTCATTTATTCAATTCCTGAATGTTTTAAAGTTTAACTTTAAACATTCTAAGATTAAAGTTCTTTATAACAATGTTTTAAAGTAACATTTCAAATAACTTTGATATTTTTTTATTCATTCATAATACTTTAAAACATATAAATGATAGCATATCTGCTATTAACATCCATTTTCCTGAACTAAACAAGTTTCAGGATTACATACTCATACTACCCCTTTATTTATCTCAAAATAAGAGATTTAAAATTTTATTTATTCACATAAATAACCACATATTATTATCACTCTTATTCTTTATCTATGCATATTAAGACGTCAAGAGGCTTCTCTACGCTCTTCCTCCATAATAAGATATGCCATCCTACAATCCATCACGAACCACGACGAGTCTTCAAATTGAGGCGGGTAATAAAAGACTCGATCCTGGGCCCTATTAATCGCAGAATTAAAGGCATGATCCATTTCGTTCATTTTGGCCTTCTTCACTTGGACTTTAGCCTCAGCACGGTCTGCACGTTGAGTTGCCTTCATCCAAGCATCCTCTGCTCTTGCACGCTTAGCTGATTCCTCTTTGAACTCATCTTTTAATTTCTCCATGTCAGTCTTCATCTTCTCGTTCACTGCTAACAGATCTTCATGTCGACCCTTAGTATGAACTAGGTCCCACTCTGTGTTTTCAAGTTTTGAGTCAAGTTCCTGAATCTCTGCATCCTTCTGCTCCATCGTAGTGTGATGCATCTCAACCAACTCCTTCAGTTCCTCTACATTATCTTGCAACTCTATGTTACGATCGTATAAAGCATTATACATCTCAGCCGATATGGAGTTTGGTGGAAACTCCATAGGATCCTCTTCCTCATCCTCCACCTCTATCTCCTCAGAATTAGCCTCCTCGGGATCAGTCACAGGCTCATCCTCCTGAATCAACTGTTCCCGCACAACGTGAATATCCCGGGGTTCGTCATCTCTAGGTATCTGAGGTATCACTTCCCTAGCTGGACTAGATCCTCCTTCGTTAGACATCCTGACAACAAAATATTTTAAGTTTTACTTAACATATTTCGATACTCGCAAGCACATAAGTTATTAACACATAACACATAATTTCTTTTGTTGTTTAGCTTCAATGGATGCCTTAACCCATTCCTTAAAGCCCGATAAGAGTTTAGCACCATTATATTTTCTGACTCCTTAAAGGTTACTTCCTAAGGTTTCCCCCACCTAAGGTTCATAACCTAAAGCTCTGATACCAACCTGTGACACCCCCAAATCCAGGTACTTCATTCCCATAGGATTTGGTGCTCACAATCAAAATAATTACATCTAACTACCTATAATAAAGGATAAAGCATTAATTAATTTAAACAATAATCTTTCCCATTAAAGGGTTACATCATCTCATAAACAATCCTAGATAATCTAACCTTAAAATTTATTACATAAGTTTGTGGAAAACATCTTAAAAGAAAACAAGTCTTATAACATCATGCATTTAAATAAATTTTAAATAATTCTTCAACACTTGGACATCTTGCCCTTTTCTTTGCTAGTATATGGCTCATCGACTCTTTCAGCTTTAGCTGTAGTGTTAATTGCAAGAGTGAGCAAACAATGGCTCACTGATATAAAGAGTAGTAATAATAACCATATGAGAATGAACAACGAATACTGAACAATAAAGAACTTGTTCTACGAATCAAAAATAGAAAACAAGTTCGAACTTTAATATCTGAGGGTCTTAAGACCACAAACTATGTCTTTGGTATTTAGGAATTACTACCCCATCCTTAACAGTCATTTAGACTATACAGACTCTACTTAACGTACTTAGGGGGATCAGCCCTTTGTACCACGTATTGTGCACAAGCATCTAAACGTTACACGTATAAAATCCCCTATGTTAGGGTGGTTTGTCTCAGTTTGAATTTAGAATTTTCGCACTAAAGAAAGTTTAGTTTGGAACTAGCTTATCAGTGTTTCTAGAATTTTAGAACACTATTCAATTATAAATTAGTGAAATCAATAAAAGTTTACTTACTACTTGAAGGTTTAATACAAGAATATAGAATTGAACAAGGTTATCAAAGTCAAAGACCGAATAACAACAATGTATAATTGAATAACCATGGAATACATGCAAAGTGTTATATTCAAAAGAGTTAGAACAATCTCATTTAAATCGATGTACTAGAATAATATATGCTTTGAATAATAATATCAAGATTTAGAAAAGTAAAACTCGCTCGAGATAATGATAAGTAAACCTTGCTGAATAATTAAGTAGCATAGGTTAGCGATACTTGCTTAATAAAAGTTTAGGATAAGAAACTTTCCTTGTATGGAAGCTACACAAGTACAATAATGTTCTCCAATTACCCTACACATATCATTGGAATCGCAATAACAATTAGTTGTTTTAATATTAGCTTTATGGGTTTAACCCATCATTTAGGTCATAACCTTAACATTTAACCATGTTGATTAACACCTTTAACGAATCTGAAATTACATTATAAACTAACATAAACCTCATCATTTACCTTTAACTTTCATAACATCACTTTTTTGATTCATTACATAACTTAATTAACAAACACTTACAAAACTTCACACCTTGTATTATAACACATTAAAATCTGTTGTTGTAGTCTATATTATGTCTTAACATCATTAACATGCTTGCTAAACTAGATTAAGTTCATTAATCATACCCTACAAATATCAGTTAGAATAACGCTTAGTCTCGAGAACACGCAAGCAATTGTTTTGTTTATCCATAAGCATATAACAATTCTTCTTGTATGAATACCAAACGACTACAGACACCGCACAAGCTTTCTACTGTAATAAAGCAAAGCCACGCCACGCACGTATGAAAACTCGCAGCAGTTAGCCCGCCACACATGGACACCCAATTCAACCCAAAACCATAGAAACTCACAAATCAAAACATCTAAAACTCTGTAATAACATAGTTAAACATGTTATACACCATTTTAACCACATAAACACGAATTTGAAGAATCTAAACCACAAATTTCCAAATTTTTTCAATTTTGACACTTCTAGCGAATTCGATCACCACGAATTCGTTTCTCAACCAATTGTCGTGATTTAAACTACGCCGCTTTCGTTTCTTCACATACTAACACAATCCAACCTCAATTTACAGATTATAACACATATAGGGCATAAAATTTTGTACTTTCTTAAGCCAATTTTCATGTATAAACACTGTTATATACTTTTCTTCCTACAAACCTAAATTTCACGAATTTGACAAATAAGTATCAATCATATATGATGATTATCAGTTTATATTCCATATATACAAGTATATATATCAATGTAATCATAACTATAAATTTATAGGGAACAACCACAAAGAAATCAAAACATATACATTAGAAGAAATTTATACCTTAAACCCTTGATTGTATGCTAGCAAAAGATAGTGTTAGGGCTTAGAAATTCCCCTTCTTCCTCTTGCCAATCTCAAAAACTCAGTGTTTTTCTCTCTTGCAAACTCTCTATATATTTTCTTCTCACCCAACTCACTACTCTTAGGCCTTAGGAGAGAAATAAGATGCGTAGAAATAAAATGGCCACTCTCCCACGTACTCTTCCGTTAAAAAAATAGCCACTCTCCCACGTACTCTTCCGTTAAAAAAATAAAAAGACGTCAATTGAATAAGCCAAAGGCCACAAGGCCTTGTTTGGCCACACACCAATTCCCCCATTCCCATTTATTTTAATAGTCTTATATTATATAGTTTTCACTTGTCACACTTTAGTTAATTTAAATAACTTTTATTTAGTAATTTAAATAACTT
This sequence comes from Panax quinquefolius, assembly GCA_020205615.1. Classification (NCBI taxonomy): domain Eukaryota; kingdom Viridiplantae; phylum Streptophyta; class Magnoliopsida; order Apiales; family Araliaceae; genus Panax; species Panax quinquefolius. The sequence goes on from CM035166.1 coordinate 80,586,264, forward strand.
ATAATAGAAATTATTAATAAATAATTATATATCTAATTTAAATTAATAAATTAGACTCAAACATAACTTAATTAATTAACTTATTTTCTTAAATATTAAACAATTCATTTAATTTAATTATTTTCATTAAATTAAATCTTTCAAATAAAAATTACCATTATTTAATTTAATTAACATTAATCAATTTAGTTACTAAATTAATGCACCACAATTCATCAATTATATATTTTTTTCCAATAAATAAATTATTTAAAATATTTATTTAATCAATAAATATTTAAATTAAATTACAAATTTCTCGATCGTTATAAATTCTCTTTTATTGTGAACTTCATCACGCTGTTGTTAGCATATTGCTACTATCAAGGATAGTGCCATCTGGTGCTTCCTAACAGGGGAAGCCTTTAAATTGTGCATCTTATGCTAATAGTTTGGTCATCACTTTTTGATAATATTACTATGAGAAAACTTTGGTCTACATAGAAACATCAACCGGGTTTTGTGGTTACTTAATTAATTACATTTTATTCTCTCTCTTTCAATTTTTTTTTAATTTTAGCATGGTTGTCTACAATGCATTATTCCAAGGTTGACTTCAAAAAAATTTAGTTGTCGAGGTTTGAAAAAATTAATGGCATTGTGGGGCTTTGTAATAGAATTTGATTTAATATACATCAATACTATCTTATGTGCAATAATTTGTCTCAGTTTGCAGGATATATTTTTGACTCTTAACATTTTGACTAAGCCTTATTAATGGTTTTGGATCGGGTATTCTTACTCTCTTTTTTTATTGGATGAATTACATATTCTATTACATTTTTGAAAATAATTACAACAATAGTGTACTCATAAAATATTTACACAATTAATACAATTTCATATTTATTTACAATATTAGTACAATTAGGATTCTTTAATTTAGGAAATTAGTATGCAATTAGGATTCTTTAATTTAGGGATTAGTTATCCTCATGGCTTCTTCTCTCTCTCCTCATCTAGAACAATTGCATTAGTTAGTCATCACCCTTCTTCTTCATTCAACGTATTCTTTATATATATATATATATATATATATATATATATATATATATATATATGTTTATGAGTCAACCAACTGTATAAATTTTTATAACATGATTGTTGTTATACTTATGTTGGAACCGATCAATCAATCAGGGAAATGTGAGTAATCTCAAGTCAAACCCATCTCAATTTCTTTCTCTTAAACTACATAGCAATCACAAGAACAGAACAACACCACTAATTATGAGCCGACCCTCCACCTCCTCCACCCTCCTCATCCATGCTCCGTCTCCATCTGATGGTCGGCCGGAATAATCAATCGCTTCTCCGACGTCCTCCTCACCCCCATCCACAACGATAATATATTGATGCAGAATAACAATTAATGGAAAATATATTGATCCACCTCCACACCTTCAGTTTTTTCATATTGCAGTGGGTATCCAAGGTAACTAATTCAGTTTTATTAAGTTACCAATTATTTTGAATGTGATGCAGTTGGTAGTCAAACCTTCATTCAGTTGGTTGCCAAACTTTCAGACCAATGTAACCAATTCATACTGCAGATGTGGAGGTAGATTGGTTACCTTGGTATAAAGGTTTAGTTATCTTGGTATAAAAGTTTGGTTACCTTTTTTAAGAAGGTTTGGTTATCAACATTACATTACACATCACTCTCTTATCTCTCTCTTTCCTATGCAGTGTTCTTATTTTTTTTTGGACATGAAATTGGGTCTCACCGGCGAATGGGAGGAGGAAGATGATCGGAGAAGGGGAGGATGAAGATGACGTTGCCAAACTTTGAATATTTGAATTTGAATTTGTTTTTGTTGTTAGATCCAAGATATTTAAATTTGAATTATTAATTATGGCAGTAATTTCTCCTTAATTTTAGGTTTTCTGATTATTATGAATTGAATCCTATACTAATTTCCTAAATTAAGAAATTCTAATTGCACTAATATTGTAAATAAATATGGAAAGTGTATTAATTGTGTAAATATTTTATGAGTGCACTAATAGTGTAATTACTTTCTAAATATTGTATATTATTGTAAAGGACCCTTTTTTATTTCCTCATTCACATGTATTTCTAACATAGTTATATTTAATGAATTTGACCCTTAGGATTTGCAAAGTTGGTGGTCAAAGCTAGATACTCAAGTAAAGGTGTGGCGCCCCCAAAATTAGGTATACATCACCCATCTTGGGTCGTCAGATACATGGTACAGAATTCAAATACAACTTACTAATACAACTGTCGTGTACAATACGACAAACATAAACTGTGAGTTTGAATACAAATATTATCTACTAGAGATTATACAAACTCAAAAGGAGTCCTCATTACAATTATTATCACACTATTTCACAGAATAGTGAGAACTACTAATGCTATCCTCTGGACTATCACTCCGTTCCCCGACTCGTCCCAACTATATTCTCATTTCCTGAAGAGAACAGTGAAAGAAAGGGTGAGCTCAACTAGCCCAATAAGAAATATTATGACTAAGATATTGCAGAATAAATTATCATTAGTCTCCAACAATGTTAAACTGATAAAATATAATAGACATCAAGTTTAACTGCAGCGGAACAAGCAATCCATTAAAAGAGTCAAGTAGAAAATAAAATCTACTATCTTTTATGATTTAAAAGGTTTTTTCATCACTGTTATCGCTGAGACTCAGCTTAATAAATATTCCACATCATCGAATCACCCCTGCACTACGGCCAAGGATATTCTTTAGTATCACGACCACAATTATCCATGCACTACAGGCCAAGAATATTTGTGTATTCATTAATGGTCATGATCATGCCAACAACTGTCCATCAATGCACTACGGGCCAATGAGAACTTTTACCACATCATTTGTAACATTACTACCATGATTACAATCAAATAATCCCAATCATAATCATACCAAGTCCATCTATGCACTACAAAAGCATAGATGACTTTCAACATAACATAAACATGAGGATGATGACAATGATATAAGGATTCAATTAAACAAGTTCAAGAATTAATTTGTTCAGAACCAATAACGTCCCAAATTGTCAACATGATATCTTTTTTTATAGAATAAAATTCAAGAATGATCGTAAGAATATTTTCCATGAAAAGATCTTTGGATGAAGCGCAAAATATCAAGGATATTCTACTAATTTCATGGAGTATAGAAGTCAAAACTTTAACCAACCGAGTATAATAAAGAATGGAATAACAAAAGAAATCACCATGCATGCGGTACTTGTATAGATAGTTATTCCAATGTAATAATAATAACAAAACCAGTCGTGCAAAATTTGCAAGCGAGGATGTTCCAACGTAATAATAAAGATTTTAACCAGTCCTGTAAAACACATGCATGTGATGTTCCAAATGTAATAATAATAAGATTTTAACCAAGTCCTGTAAAACACACGTATACGATGTTTCCAACATAATAATAGAAGAATGTCACCAAGTATAGGGTGGACCACAGATACAAAGTTATTCCAATGAATAATAAGAAATGGAATAACAACAATTCTCTTCATGAATAAGAAAGAATAACACCCTTACTTAATACAACAAATAATATTCCCTACCTTAAGAAGAAGAGTCTTATCGGATATATAAGTAGTGAAGTAGCAGAATACTTTCTTCTTTTTCTCTATAGTTTATCTCTCTAGAGTTTCAGTGAATTCGTAAGAAAATAATGAATGAATATGCTTCTATTTATAAAAAATGGAATGCATAGTAACTAACTCATGAACGGTCGAGATTGATTTACTTTAATCTGACGGTCCATATTTAAAGCAAAATAAAATATAATATATTCTATTTATAATCTAATAAAACGAATAACTTTATAAAAGATTTTACTATGCAAACACTATGCAGGTACTATGCAAACACTATGCATAATAAAATATAATATATTCTAATTATTGTCTAATAAAACAGATAGCTTTATAAAAGTATTCTATTTTATATAAAAAGATTTTACTATGCAAAACACTATGCAGACACTATGCAACACTATGCATAATAGAATATAATATATTCTATTTATAGAATAACTTTATAAAAGTATTCTGTTTTATATAAAAAGATTTTCTGTATTATTACATTAATAATACCAATAAAATTGAGTGACTTATCACGTAAGCATCAATAATCAATACCGTGTGCTACTATGCAACCACGAGTATTACTGTACTTTTAACACCGTGTGTTTCAACAGTTAACGGTAAAACTTCCGCCGTTATTTTCATAAAAAGTATTTTTATCGCTTTCTCAATCCGATAATAATTCCGCTTGTGGGTCCACCAATGATTGTGTCTTTGTTATGCGAATATTCCTATTAAAACTAATATTCCCCACCAATCGAATATTATATAACAACTTGCGTGACTTTGCAAAAAATTTATAAATATTACCCACAACTATTATATCAATTTCACTCCATAATATTCAAAAATAATATTTATTGAAAATTCATCTTTATTCAAAAGTTGGGGTTTACAATCTCCCTTCTTATGAAATTTCACCCTCGAAAATTAGGGTATGTACTGGTATGTCGAAGAGGTAAGGATACCTTGATTTCATTTGATTCTAACTCCCAAGTCATTTCCTCAACATCGTGGTTTCTCCATAAAACTTTGACTTTAGGTATAACCTTGGTGCGTAGAATATGTTCCTTCTTATCCAAGATTTGAACAGAACCTCTTCATACGTCAAATCTTCCGCTATTTCGTCTTGTTCAACTCAATAATGTGGTTCGGGTCTTCCACATATTTACGTAATATGGATATGTGAAAAACGTTATGAACACGAGACATACTTGGCGGTAAAAAGTGAGTCTATAGGCCACGCTTCCTACTCGATCAAGGATTAAAATGGGCCAATGAATCGAGGATTGAGCTTTCCTCTCTTTCCAAATCTCAGAACTCCTTTCCATGGAGCAACACGTAACAACACATGATCTCCTATATCGAATTCCACGCCCTTTCGATGAAGATCAAAGATAACTCTTTTGTCGATCTTGTGAGGTTTTTATACGTTATCGGATCATTTGAATTTTTTCAGTCATACGTACCAACTCTCGTCCCAACAACGTTGCTTTCACCCACCTCATCCCATCATACTAGAGAACGACACTTTCTTCCATACAACGCTTCGAATGGAGCCATGCCAATACTTGCCTCATAACTGTTGTTGTAGGAAAACTCCACCAATGGTAAGAACTTGTCCCAACTTCCCTTGAAATCAAGGACACGGTGTCTTAATAGATCTTCAAGAGTTTGAATAGTCCTCTTCTTGTTGTCCGTCCGTCTGAGGATGATATGCCGAGCTAAATCGTAAATCTGTGCCCATAGCTTTTTGCAAACTAACCCAAAATCGCGAAGTGAATCTTGGGTCTCAATCAGAAACTATGGATATTGGCATACCATGTAATCTTACAACCTCATTTATGTACATACGAGCAAGACGTTCAAGTGTATAAGTTTCTCGTATCGGTAAGAAATGAGCAGACTTGGTCAATCTATCAACAATGACCCAAATCGCATCTATGCCTTGAGAAACTTTGGGAAGACCAGTAACGAAATTCATGGTAATGTGCTCCCACTTCCATTCTGGAATTTCAAGTGGTTGCAATGGACCTTTTGGTACTTGATGTCTCGCCTTGACTCGTTGACACATTAGACACCTTGAGATAAACAAATGATATCTCTTTCTTCATATTGCCCCACCAAAATGTATGTCAAGATCATGATACATTTTGGTACTCCCAGATGGATTGCAAACGGTGTGTTAGACGCCTCCATCATGATTTTATACTTTAAATCGTGGTCGTTAGGAACACAAAGTCCGGAGTTGACTCAAGTATTCCTTTTTCATCGATTCTTGCTTCCCAGATCGCACCTTCTTGCACTTTCTTCCTCATACGCATCGGCTCCGGATCTCAGAATTTGAGCGACTTTAATTTTATCAATTAAAGTCGGTTCTACTCAGATATTTGCCATCATCATGTGGGTCCTGAGTCTTTATCTCTATCTCCATCCTTTGCAAGTCATACAAAATGGGCCTTTCGCGTTGACAATATTGCACTCGTGCATTCGCATATGATCTTCTACTCAATCGTCACCTACCACGCTCGCTTTTCCATGATGGTATTGGATAGTATGATCACAATCTTTCAACAGATTCAAGCCAACGTCGTTGTCGCATGTTGAGTTCCTTTTGAGTGAAGAAATATTTGAGGCTTTTATGATCCGTAAAGATCTCCACTTTCTCCCCATACAAGTAATGCCTCCAAATCTTTAGTGCGAAGACAACAGCTGCTAACTCTAGGTCATGAGTAGGATAATTCCTCTCATATTCTTTGAGTTGTCGTGAGGCATAGGCTATGACTTTCCCATGTTGCATAAGAACACATCCTAACCCTTTGCCCGAAGCATCATCAGAGATGACAAATCCTCCGAATGCATGGTATTGTCGAACAGTCTTTGAAATGAGTCTCTTCTTGAGTTCTTGAAAACTCTTCTCACATTCCTCGCTCCAACCGAACTTTTTATCTTTCCGAGTCAGCTGAGTTAGTGGAGTAGCGATTCGAGAAAACCCTTCTACGAATCTCTGATAATAACCAGCTAAGCCGAGAAAGCTACGTATTTCGTCATCGATTTAGGTTGCTCCCGGCTTTTGAATAGCTTCAATCTTTCTTTGGGTCAATGATATTCCATGACTTGATACCACGTGCCCAAGGAATACTACTTCCTCAAGCCGTAACTCGCATTTCTTCAACTTGGCATAAAACTTGTATTCACGAAGCTTTTTGATTATCAACCTCAAGTGTTCCTCATGATCTTCACGGCTTTTGGAATATATGAGGATGTCATCAATAAAGATGACCACAAAATGATCCAAATATTCCTTGAATACTCGGTTCATCATATCCATGAAAGGCGGCGGGAGCATTAGTCAATCCAAAGGACATGACTAGGAATTCATAATGCCCGCATCGAGTTCTCGAAAGCCATCTTTGGAATGTCATCGGTTCTAATCTTCAATTGGTGATATCCTAACGAAGATCAATCTTTGAAAAGAATTTGGCTCCTTGCAATCGGGTCAAAAGGTCATCAATACGTGGCAATGGGTACCTATTTTTGATGGTGACATGATTTAACTCCCGATAATCAATACAAAGTCGCATACTCCCATCTTTCTTCTTCACGAATAGAACAGGAGCACCCCAAGGAGAGGTACTAGGACGAATAAAGCCAATGTCTAACAATTCCTACAGTTGAGTTTTTAACTCACGAAGTTCAATAGAGCCATTCGATATGGGGATTTAGAAATGGGTTTTATCTTTGGGTTCAAGGTCGATACAAAAATTCAATTTCACGCCTGGGGTAGGCCAGAAGTTCTTCAGAAATACGTCAGGAAATTCATTAACAATAGAAATATTATTCAAAACTGACGTATTTTTGTTTAGATCTATGACATGAGCTAAGAAAGCTTGACATCTGTTTTTCAATAAACGAATAACTTTATGGCTTGAGATGACAGTGATTGATTTTAATGGTTTGGTTGCTTGAATTCGCATAATAGGTCGATTAGGAATATGAAAGCTAACAACCTTACGAAAACAATCAATTTTTGCATGATGAGTAGTTAACCAATCAATCCCTAGAATTACATCAAATGCAAGTATTTTTAATGCAATAAGATCGACAGGTAATGTGTGGGTACCAACTTGAACCAAACAAGACTTATAAACCATGGATGTAATGAATGTTTCTCCCAACGGAGTTTCCACAGATAAGTCAAAGTCTAATGTCTCCGAAGTCAAATTTAATCGTTGAGCGCAAGTAGGAGAAATAAAAGAATGGGTAGAACCGGTATCAAATAAAGTGTAGACTTCGCTAGAGTTTATGATAAGCTTACCCGTGATGACCTCATTCGGGTTCCTTGCTTTCTGGGAGGTCACAACAAACGCTCTCCCTTGCACTACCGGCTTTGACTTTTCTGGGACAGCCTTTGGTGCCTCCATCCTAGCTGAATTTGTCTTCGGTGAACGACAAAATCGGGCTAAGTGACCTTCTCTTCCACAATTATAACATGCTTTGGATGGCATCGCGCAATTTGGACTGATGTGTCCCTCCCCTCCGCATTTGAAGCATATGATAGGTGGTCTTTCTCCTTCCTTAACAACGGGTGCTGGTGCTGACGTCTTTCCATCATTGTTGAATCTCCTCTTCTTGAAATGTCCATTCTTATTGTTTTGGCCTTGATTACCACCGGAAGTGGTAACCATTTCGCGGCTCATGATTCCCTCCACGCTTGTTGTCACCGCTCGATGTCGCTCTCACCGGTATTATCATTTTGTCGGTTGCTCTCTTTTGTCAGTATTGACTTTCGTTATCGCGCTCCACCAACCGAGCCCTATTTACAACATCTCAATACAAACACGCTTTATGAGAAATAAGATGTTGACGATCTCCCGCTTCAAACCTCTTAAAAACATTTCGCCCATTCTCTCCCTCCTAGTTCTAGTCTCACATCTTAGCCGTGGATCATATCCCTAAGCTTTGATACCAACCGTGACGCCCCCAAAATTAGGTATACATCACCCATCTTGGGTCGTCCGATACATGGTACATGTAATTCAAATACAACTTACTAATACAACTGCTGCAGTACAATACGACAAACATAAACTATGAGTTTGAATACAAATATTATCTACTAGAGATTATACAAACTCAAAAGGAGGCCTCATTACAATTATTATCACACTATTTCACAGAATAGTGAGGACTACTAATGCTATCCTCTGGACTATCACTCCGTTCTCCGACTCGTCCCATCTATATTCTCATTTCCTGAAGAGAACAGTGAAAGAAAGGATGAGCTAAACTAGCCCAGAAAGAAATATTATGACTAAGATAATGCAGAATAAATTATCACTAGTCTCCAACAATGTTAAACTGATAAAATATAATAGACATCAAGTTTAACTGCAGCGGAATAAGCAATCCATTAAAAGAGTTAAGTAGAAAATAAAATCTACAATCTTTTATGATTTAAAAGGTTTTTTCATCATCATATCGCCGAGACTCACTTTTAATAAATATTCCACATCATCGAATCACCCCTCGCACTACGCCTGACCAAGGATATTCTTTAGTATCACGACCACAATTATCCATGCACTACGGGCCAAGAATATTTGTGTATTCATTAATGGTCATGATCATGCCAACAACTGTCCATCAATGCACTAGGGGCCAATGAGAACTTTTACCACATCATTTATAACATTACGGTCATGATTACACCGAATAATCCCTGGTCATAATCATACCAAGTCCATCTATGCACTACAGGCCATAGATGACTTTCAACATAACATAAACATGAGGATGATGACAATGATATAAGAATTCAATTAAACAAGTTCAAGAATTAATTTGTTCAGGAACCAATAACGTCCAAATTGCCAACATGATCTTTGTTTTGTAGAGTAAAATTCAAGAATGATCAGAAGAATATTTCCATGAAAAGATATTTGGATGAAGCGCAAATATCAAGGATATTCTACTAATTTCATGGAGTATAAAGTCAAAACTTTAACCAACCGAGTATAATAAAGAATGGAATAATAAAAGAAATCACCATGCACATGCAGATTGCCCATGATGTGTTATTCCAATGTAATAATAATAACGGAACCAGTGTCGCAAAATTTGCAATCGGCTGTGGATGTTCCAATGAAATAATAAAGATTTTAACCAGTCCTGTAAAACACACGTACATGATGTTCCAACGAATAAAAAATAAGATTTTAACCAGTCCTGTAAAACACACGTACATGTGATGTTCCAACGGAATAATAATAAAGATTTTAACCAGTCCTGTGTAAAACACACGCATGATGTTCCAACTAATAATAATAAAGACTTTTAACCAGTCCTAAAAGAAGAATGTCACCAAGTATAGGGTAGATCACAGATACTGAGTTATTCCAATAGAATAATAAGAAATGGAATAACAACAATTCTCTTCATGAATAAGAAAGAATAACACCCCTTACAAATACAACAAATAATATTCCCTACCTTAAGAAGAAAGAGAGATTGGATATATAAGTAGTGAAGTAGCGAATACTTTCTTCTTTTTTCTCTATAGTTTATCTCTGTAGAGTTTTAGTGAATTCGTAAGAAAATAATGAATGAATGTGCTTCTATTTATAGAAAAATGGAATGCGATAAGAACTAACTCATGAATCTATTTAGATTGATTTATTTTAATCTGACGGTCCATATTTAAAGCAAAATAAAATAAAATATATTCTATTTATAATCTAATAAAACAAATAACTTTATAAAAGATTTTACTATGCAAACACTATGCAGTAACTATGCAAACACTATGCATAATAAAATATAATATATTCTAATTATTGTCTAATAAAATGATAGCTTTATAAAAGTATTCTGCTTTTATATAAAAAGATTTTACTATGCAAAACACTATGCAGACACTATGCAACACTATGCATAATAGAATATAATATATTCTATTTATAGAATAATTTTATAAAAGTATTCTGTTTTATATAAAAAGATTTTCTATATTATTACATTAATAATACCAACAAAACTGAGTGACTTATCACGTAAGCATCAATAATCAATACCGCAAGTATTACTATGCAACCACGTGTATTCTCGTATTTTTAACACCGGGTGTTTCAACAGTTAACGGTAAAACTTCCGTCGTTATTTTCATAAAGTATTTTTGTCGTTTTCTCAATCCGACAATAATTTCGTTGTGGGGTCCACCAATGATTGTGCAGTTGTACGAATATTCCATGTTAAAACTAATATTCCACGACCAATCGAATATTATATAACAACTTGCGTACTTTGCAAAATTTATAAATATTACCCACAACTATTATATCAATTTCACTCCATAATATTCAAAAATAATATTTATAGAAAATTCATCTTTATTCAAAAAGTTGGGGTTTTACAAAAGGTTTACTGATCATGAATGTTTGCCAATTATTTCATCTTTTCTGATTAATAATTGAAGCATTTATGAGAAATTTCAGCCCATGATACCTTTAAATTGGTCCATTGAAGCCTTATTTGAAGGGTTTCTCCTCTTCAAAAGCTTATGCGAAAATAATGTTGGAATTGTGGGGTTTGATTTAACAAATCTCTATTGTACGTAGTACCGAGAGAGAGATAGACAACTTAAATGTTTGGAAGATATAATATTGTATTTTTATGTGGTGTTTAAATTTCAAGATGTAAAATGTGTTGCGTTGTGAATTTTGTAAACACATTTAGCTATTCTTTTTGTTGTAATTCTCCTAAGTCTTGAACTTCTTTTGGACAAATTAAATACATTTATAACCCTTTTTTAGGGGGAGATACTCCTTAGCAAGGATGAGTTTGAAGTCTGATATATACATTATCTTTATCTTTTTGCTGTAATTATTAAGATAATATGACTCTTAATTTTATGTTACGGTAATTCAACAAATTTACAGGAATTGTGTACTTTGAATTCTTTTTTTACATGAATTGTGTACTTTGAGTTTTTTTTGACATGATTATCGGATAAATTATTAAATTTATTATTCAAACTAGCCGTGCATTGCACATGCTATCAACTAGAAATAAAAAGTTTACAAAACCATGACTTCTAATGAACATGTGTATAGAACATAGATCTGAGTCTCAAATCATTCTCTTGAAGGAGTTTGCATGAAAAAATTGTCTAATAATTGTTTAATTCTACCAAACAAAAATATTTAGGGCCTAATTTGTCAAAATTGAAAGATCAATGATTGTAATTAAACTTCAGCAGCTGGAGTGCTAACAATTAAATTTCAATGGCTAAATTTGAAAATGTATGAGAACGTGGGACCAATTTGAGGACCAAAAAGAACTTGAGGGGGCATGAACAAATAACTTTTGGAGAAATTTAAGTTCTTCCATCGTTTCAAATTTCAATTTATTTCAACTTTCAACCGGTTTCCATGTAATAATGTTATAGGGACATTTTGGTAATTAAACTGGTCGTAGTACGTCAGCCGTACACCCGCCAAATATCCGCACCACCCAAGTGAAGATTTGCAAAATTTCTCTCTTTAGCTTCCATCGTTCTGTTCTCCACTGATGTTTCTAGGGCTCCGATTTTCGGACCCAATATAAACAAAATTCATGTCGAAGAGGTAAATTTGTGTTTTGATTTCATTTTAGCAGCTGATCAACTCTTTGTTTGATCGTCCAATTCTTATTAAGTTCTCCTATTATTTTTCCGCGATATGGGATTATTTTGAAATTTTCAATTACTTTGTGTTTCTCAATTTTTTTGTTAAATTGATGTATATTTCTTTATCGCAAGTAATGGGTGGACTTTTGGGGGAAATTGTTAGGCATAATGATTTTTTATTGATTTTATTTTTTGGAAAAAAAATATACTGTTTTCCAGTTTCTGCATAATTTTTGTTTGATCATGTCGGTTCTGTATAGTTGGCAATGAAAATGTAGTAAAGGGAAAGAATATTGCATAGTATTTGTGAATGAGTATTATGATACCGCCTGTGCTAAGCAGAGAATGATTTCATTCTTAATGTTAAATGAAAACCCAACTTCAAATGTGAATGTCACAATGTACTATTTCTTTGACTTTTTTAAGTGGTAAGCAAGTAAACCAAAGTTCATTGTAGACCAATTAGAGCATTAAAAGAAAAGTGATCCATTATGGGCCAAATTTCCCCACTACTGTGCTCAAAGTTTCTTCATAACAAAACACATCTTTTTATTTTTTGGGGAAGATTTTGTACTTACTTAGCTTCATGTTATATTGATTTGGTATTGTTATTTGGATGAAAATGATTATTGTTCTTATTGTCTCATTTCTGGTCCTGACAGGGTTCTTTGCAAGTTTTTTGCACATGGAGCATGTCTAAAAGGGGAACATTGTGAGTTCTCACATGATTGGAAGGACCCTTCAAATAACGTATAGTTTCTACAACTTACTTTAAATTATAGATTCATTATCTTTTTTTACATCCTTTGACTCTCATTGTCTTTTCTGCCTCATTAACAGGTGTGCACATTCTATCAGAAAGGATCTTGCTCTTATGGTAGTCGTTGTAGATATGAGCATGTTAAGGTTTCTCGGTCACAGTCTTCTGCTCCATCTTCATCGGCGGTTCCTCTCCATTATCTAGTTTCAGATTCTGTTCCTGAAGCTTTTTCTTCTAGAAATGCTCCAATTGGTGCAACACCGGTAGCAGGTGTTAGCGGGGAACTTTCAGCTTCAAGTAGACCTTTCTCTCCTCCCACTAATCCAGCATGGAGTGAAATGTCTGGGCATCATGAATTATTAGACAATGGTTATGTCCTGGAGTCTGGGTCTGCTAATCCAGTTGATTGTGCTATATGCTCATTTGCTGCTGCTGGTAAATGTCCACGTGGAGAGAAATGCCCTCATATTCATGGGGATTTATGTCCTACCTGTAGGAAACATTGCTTGCATCCTTTCAGACCTGAGGAGAGAGAGGAGCATATAAGAACATGCGAGAAAAAGAAAAATCATATTGAGGCATTGAAACGTAGTCAAGAAATAGAATGCAGTGTGTGCCTTGAACGTGTTCTTTTGAAACCTACAGCTGCTGAACGAAAATTTGGGTTGCTGTCTGAATGTGATCATCCATTCTGTGTATCATGTATCAGGAATTGGCGCAGCAGTTCCCCAACCTCTGGAATGGATGTCAATTCTGCGTTGAGAGCCTGCCCAATATGTCGAAAGCGCTCATACTTTGTGATTCCTAGCGTCCTATGGTATTCCACAAAAGAGGAAAAGCAGGAAATTGTAGACAGCTATAAAGAAAAACTCAGGTATAACTACGTGAGCTCGTGCTTTATTTTAGGTGGTTAAAACTGCACTGGTATTTGAGTTGGAGTAATTAATCTCTCTCTTTTCTTTCTTTTTTTGTTGATAAGTTGATAATAACTAACATTTAGATGTGAAGAGTGTTCACAACTTCATCTACTAGTTTTTTTTTCCCTTTTTCTTTTTATAGTTATTAGATGTGAGATTTGGACACCCTGGGACATCAGCTATCCAGTAAGAAGTCAAATAGTAGTCATAATTGAAAATAAAACATGATAGTCTTCTAACGGAATCAAAATATTCACAAGACATCCTATTAGATTTTTCTAGAGGGGTTTGGGTAGCCTTTTTTTTATCCTCTGGGTATGACCTCTGCTGAATATTCATATACACCCACTCTATATGTGTTTATTTCTTAAATTTGTGTTGCACAGATGCACATGCTGTGAAACTAAATTTTTTGTAAGTGCTGCCAAGCAGGGTTGTTGATTTTTTTTCATTAAGAGGCTTGTGTGCTTTTACAGAAATTTATCATATTTTACTTGTGCAGGTCTATTGACTGCAAGCATTTCGATTTTGGAGATGGTACTTGCCCATTTGGAACAAGTTGTTTTTACAAGGTAGGTTTTTGTGGTTCTAGTTATGTGTGTTAAATGTTCATATTTTTCTCAGTGCAAGAAGTTGTGCTAGTGCAGTTGCACCTATTTTAGATTGGTTACTTCTATTAATTTTGTTATCTGTTACTATAGAATTCAATCATTTTGCCAACAATGTTTGTCTAAAATTTTTTTTAGACTAGTTTTAAGGTAGTTCTTCTTGTGCTCCGTTCTGCTATGTAGATATGAAATTACTAAGCAATATTTCATGATAATTTAGTAATATTATGCGTTGATTTAATGGAATTCAAGCTGTTAAAATTCTCTCCTTTTCAAAGAAACCCCGTAACATAGCTATAATAGGTCATACCTATAATGCCACTCTGACATGCACTTATAACAGTTGCCCATATGTCTTGCGTGGAGCTTTAAAATTGACCAACTCAAATAATTTGCTATCGACATAGTTGTCACAGCGTCACGACGAGTCATGGCGGTAGCCGACTGCCTGATCGCCTAGGCAACAAGGCGACCGCCATGGCGTCCGTATGGCGACAAGTCGTTTACAATGTGCAATTTATATATTATTCATTTTACTTAACAAGTATATTTGCAATAAAATTTCATATACATTAAAACTCAAAACATAACACTATGAAATAACATTAAAGGCATAATTATGTAAATACTTAGGAATAACAATCCAGAAACAAAACACTTGATATAAAAAATTAGTAAAAGAAATGAAGAATTCAACAAACACCACATAAAAAATAAAGTTGTAACCAACCATCACAAATATGTAGTCTAATAACTAATAAAACACCACATAACAAGCCAAAATAATATCTAGACTGTCTACACTAGTCTAGAAACATCGTTCAAGCAAAATTATCAAGGAAAATGTCATCTCCATCTCTTCCACGAGAACTACTCTCATTCAAAGGCGTAGGTGGTTTTTCTCCAAAATCATCCTCCACATCTTCATCATTTGGATTTCTCTCTTCTTCATTAACTTCATTATTGGAGTCGAAATCCATCAACCTTGATTCCTTTGAAGTTGAGCCCAATGTTCTAAAAAGCGCTAGGCGGACGGCCAAGGGGGCCTAGCGCCTAGGGGGCCTGGGCGGGGCCTAGGAGAGATTTTTTATTTTAAGCCAATTTTAATATTTTATCTTACATTTATCCAAACAAAACAACAATATAAAGAAAAACAATCAATAATAAAGACATTTGCTTAAAGTTCAAACACATCCATATTGCTAATGTCAAAGTTCAAATACAAACATGCAATTGTTCAAAATATTATTTTTATTTATAAACAAGATTGCTATTAAATAATAAAATTTAAAATTTCAAGAATTTAATTCAATATTAAAACTTAAGAAACTAAACATAAATTTAAGAATTATATTGAATTAAACTAAATATTACAAATGTATTATTTATATAATTTGAAGTTGGTACAAGTTCAAAAAAGTACAACTATAATAAAATTATCCATTTTGACTTGATACTGTTCACTTCTTGTTGTGATTTTATATGTTACATGTATTATGAATATGGTAAATCATTAAAAAAATAAATATATCAAGATCTGGTTTGGGTAATTATTAAAATAAAAAACCTCTCACTTTAGACCCCACCTATGCCCTTTAATTTTTTTTTGAGGGATTTTTTGCCATTGGGCATAGGTGAGGCGCCAGGGGGCCTAGCGCCTAGGTGGGGCGCCAAGGGAGGGCCTAACGCCTAGGCGGGGATTTTTAGAACACTGGTTGAGCCACCACCACGTCGAGAGTACGTCATGAGATTATCACTAGAATTAGCACGAGCCCTCCTTGAAAGATTGCAACCCTCAAGCATGTTGAATGCACCGGTTGCTCGATCCACATCATTCCATGTAAGATTGTCCCCTGGATGAACAACATCGGCCTCATTATTAATCCATTCATTACCCTATTCAAAGTTATCAATGGCTAATGAATCTAAATTATTTTCAAGTTCATGCCTTCTTTGGAACCTTGAGACGATCTTTCGATTGTATTGGACATATACCAAGTCACTCAATCGTTTGTGTTCAAATCTATTCCTCTTCTTCGTATGAATCTAAAATAAATAGAACAAAAAATAATAATATTAATAATAAAATTTTAATTATATAAAAAATAGTTAGTATTAGTAGTGAATGACTCGTTACTTTTGAAATTTAGTCTAACAATAAAAAAGTACTTACAAACTCAAATGTACTCTAATTGCGTTCACAACCGGAAGAAGAAGAACAGAGGCCTAAAATTCTTTTTACAAACGAGGATAGCTCAAGAGCCCGCCCTCCAAAAGCATTCCACCAATCAACTAGCAAACATTTAAAAGAAATATAAATATTTTTTAAGGGAGGAAAGGAAGAATGTATATAAATTATAATTATAATTTAGGTTATATATCTTTATATATATTTTAATATACTTACGAGGATTCTTTATTTTTCGTTGCCTAATCATCATTTCTCTTGCAAAAGTATCTCGAGAAGCATCATAGTTGTCCGTTAGATTGCTCATCTTGTCTAGCAAATCTAGCTCAGGCACCATCTTTGCAAGAGCGTTATTGAAGTCATTGAAGTCATCTCATAAAGTACTAGCAAACAATCGACGTTCCTCTTTGATATCAAAGTATTTGCCCAGATTGAGAAACAACGCAGTCCCATATAATTTTAGTTCCATTTGACTTTCCCTTCGCCGCATAACAATTTCAATCACCTTCTTATACAGTCTTGCATCTTTGATTTTTTTTTTTCTTCGCGCATTCCATCACAGCAATAACTTTTGGTATAGCAGGCTTCTCATCACTATCAACAATCCTCAAGACTATAAGAAGTGGCTATGACGCCCTATTGCAATCCTCAACATGATTCCAAAATATTTTTGAAATAACAGTATCACATACTTTCTTCCCCGCTTTAGTAGCCGACAATTTTTATTTTGACCAATCCTTGCTTATGAACAAATGCCTCAATGCATCTTTATGCTTGTACAAACTCTGCAAGGTGAGGAAAGCTGTAGCAAATCTAGCAACTGTGGGTTTCACAAGATCCTTCTCATTTGTTTTGTCCTTCATCGCATTAAGAAGACGACCATGCCTATAAATGAATGTTGTGATTCTTCTTGCATTTGTGATTGTGGGCTGGAATTGCTTCAACTTACTTATGTCCTCTAGCGTAAGGTCAAGGTAGTGAGCGACACAAGATGTCCAAAATAGGGTAGGCCTCCTCTCCATTAGTATATGCACTGCTGCTTTATAATTAGAGGCATTGTCCGTGACCACCTGAACAACATACTCGGGACATATTTCCTCAATCTTGCTATCAAGTAGATTTGCCAACATTATGGCATTTTGCAACTGACTGGAGGCATCAACAGAACCCATGAAATAAGTCCCCTCCAGACTATTAACAAGGAAATTTAACAAGTGTCTTTCCCTCTTATCTGTCCCACCATCTGACATGAGTGTGTAACCATATTCCTTCCAAGCAACTTCATGTTTGTTCTTTAAGTTATCGGTTTTCGTCTTTGCCTTCTCAAGTAAAGGAACCCTCAACTCATAATATGTTAGAGGCTTTAAACCCGACCCATATCGCCCTATGGACTCGATCATTACTTCAAATCTCCATGAATTTGCAACATTGAATGGTATGCCACATTCGTAGAAAAAGTCAGCAATGCGCATATGGACTCTCTCCTTTTCCTCCGGTGTCCTTAAACGATTTTCAATACTCGTTTGGCTCAAACACTTGATATGCCTCTCCTCTACAATTTCTTCGGGAGTCTTCCTTAGAAGTGCTTCAACCGTCTTTGTTGGAGCTTTTGGTTGTGGCTTTTGGAATTGAAATACAATTTTCTTCCTTTTAAAAACCGTCCTAGAACTTGGGATAGTGTTAGAAGAAGTATTGGAAGCCATGGTTGGACGAGCACATGATTGTTCTTCTTGCACTTCTAGTATATCATTATCATCTAGCTCAAGTGGCTTGTTCCTCTTTCTACTATTCAAAGCTGCTTGCATCTCCCTCATAATTTTTGTTGTTGTTTAGGGGCACTTCGCAACAATACCAAAATTTTATGCTAAATGTTGCTTCAACCTTTTGATTCCTGAACGCATTGTTTCCCATAAAAGATACATTGCACTATATCTTTATTACTCATGTCCGGCCAATACCCATATTTCCAACCCGGATCATTTGATTTGGTCTTTCTTTTCGAGTCCTTGGTTATATCATAACCATCGGCTCCCGAACTTTCCGTCATTTTATTTTCTAGTTTCTACAAAATACAATCAAATAAACAAGAGACAATTGACATATTTTTATTTTTAGTTTAGTAAGTAGTAACTATGCACACTCAAAAACTTAATAGATAGTGTTAACACTTAGTAAATTGTACCAAAAAAGAAGAAGTAAACAACTTGTCATTATCATAACACATTAATAAATTAAGCTTTAAAATATGTTAATGTATAAAATTAATGTTATCATCAACTTGTGGACACTTGGCTGGTTCATACATATATCAATATATGCATGACACTTGGACAATTTACTTAGCACCATATGATAGATTAGTAATAACACTATAACAGTCAACAGATATGCATATAAATTATCAGAACACAAACAAATAATCAGAACACAAATAAATAAATTAATGTATAAAATTAATGTAATCATCAACTTGTGGACACTTGGCATAAATAATCAGAGCACAGACAAATAATCAATCAGTATATGCAATCAATACTGTATAATAATCAGAACACAGACAAATAATCAGTAAAATTAATGTAATCAGAACACTTGGCATAACTAAATTAATGCATAAAATTATCACAACACAGACAAATAATCAGAACACAGATAAATAAATTAATGTAATCATCAACTTGTGGTCATACATATAACATATATCAGTATATGCAGGACACAACAATTTACATATATTAGATTAGTAATAAATAATAGTCAACACTCAACAGATATGCATATGTCATACTGATACATGTATGCATAGAAAATTAAAAACAGAGAAGGCTTCGTGAGAGGTAAAACAGAGAGGGGAAGCATACAGCCATACAAGAAAAATTGAGAAGAAACAGAACAAGAAAAGCAAAGTAAAGAAAGAAGAAGAAAAATCTGTGTTTGAGAGAAGGCCAGACTCGCAGTCGCCGATGGTTTCGATGGTCGTCTTTGATGCGAAGGAGCTACGATTGAGTCGCCAAGAAGTCGCGAGTCCAAAGAAGGTCTGCGATGAAGTCGAAGTTTGCAATGAGTGAAAATGAGTGAAGAGTCGAGTTGTGATCGAGTCAAAGTCTGCAGATCGTTTGATAAGGGTTTGATCGAGTCTCCTTTTCTCTTTTTTTTTAATCAATGGGTCATGATGTGTAGATGATTTAAGTTGGGCCAGAGCTGTCAAGGCGTATGCCTTAGCAGCTCTGGCTCAAGTCGAGTCTCGCCGTGCCCTTCTCCCCATCGCCTGGACGCCTACTATGGTTATCGGTAAAAGTTTTGGGTTTTGAACGAGAAATTAATGCATCGAGTTCATTAAGATATGGAATATTGTCAATCCCAAGATGGAATTAGGGTCAGTTACATTGGGATGGAGATAGTACTAAATATTAATTTATTTTTAAAAAATGTATTTTTGATTTTGTTCTGTTTTTTTTCTCATTTATTGTAACTAATTCTCAAACAATGAGTGATGTAGGAAGTTGAGTGTTGGGCGGCCAAGAAGCAACATGAGCATAAGATAGAAGTTGCTAAAATGAGAATATTAAGGTGCATGTGTGTCATACATGGTTGGATAGGATCAGAAATGATGGAATATAAGAGAAGGTTAGTGTAGCACCAATTGCAGATAAGGTAACATTATTTCTGACATCGCCTATAGGTGCATATGTGAGAAGGGAAGGTGAGAATGAAAGTCTTGTATCAGGGAGGAAGATATAAGAAGTGAAAGGGTCTGATAATTACTTGAGTGTTGCAAAGGAACTTATAGGAACAAAATATAACTGAGGACATGACTTGTGATAGGAACGAGTGGAGGAATGTAATACACTTATTGGAAAGCATATTAGGGTGAATGGGTGATACATCGTTTTGTTTTGTTTTATTTCGTCAATCTTTTCCTTCCCTTGCTTTCTATTGTTTTCTTTTTAACTTTATATATATATATATATATATATATATATATATATATGATATGATATGATATGCATGTTTGTGTTTTATATATGTGGGTGGCTTTGGATTTTTATTTATTTTCTTACATTTTTATTCATTTAATTATATTTCATGTTCAACTGTTTTATATTTTATTTTTCTCTTTTTACTTTCATGCTTTTGTATGGAATCTTTTCTACCCACTAGTTTGGGATAGGTGTTGTGGAGTTGAGTGTAGTTGAGTTGTATGACATAATTAGATTGTGATGTTGATAGAGAGTTTAGCCTATTATATTTGTATTGTTGGAAATGCTTTTATGTGAAACGAGGTACTGGAAGAGGTGGATGCCACACCACCGATATTTGTGTGCCCCTTTTGAAGAGGGTGAATTGGATTCCTTTTTGAGGGATTTGAAGGTTGGGCACGCATGATTAAATCTTTGTTGATTTGCATTTCTTAGTGTTAATCGGATGTATCCAAGGTCAGCAAACTTTGGTTCTTTTGTGGAATTTTACGATGAGTGTTTGGCTTCATTGTGCTTGAATTTTTCTTCCTTAACTTCAGAGTGAAATGTCTAGTTAGAGTTATTTAAAAAGAAAATTTATAGAGCTTAAATCTTTCCAGATGTCCCAAAGAAAGAAAAATACAAAAGTGACAAGTGATACAGGACAGATTTGAGATAGAAAAATTAATGGAAAACTATGAAAAAATAAACTAGAATTTAAACTCCACATTTAATCACTAGGGTCTCTCAAGTGTATCAACTCCATGTCCACGAATCAACACTAAGATAGATAAAATACCTCTACTGTGGGAATGATAATAATGAACCTCAATATCAATCTTTTAATAATCAAATGGGGATTACATCACTATTTGAAGTGACTCAAAACCCTAATATTACTTGGGGAATAATAAAAGTACCAAAAGACTAAAATACCCTTAGCAAATATTAATAATTTATAATCACTAATTAATGTCCTAAATCCCTATTAATAAATAAAACACATAAATCACACCAATTACTTTTACAGAAAACATAATAAACACTCCAAATAAAAAATCTCTTCTTTGTTCATGAATTGGAGTCCCCATCAATAAGTAGTTCTGAATCCTATGGTATATATCCCTGCCAACTCTTAAGAGGGAGAAAGAAGAATACTACCGCCAATATACAAATTATATACCCCGGAGGAGCTAAATTGTTTGGATTCCCTAAAATAGAACTTAAGGCAGTCCTTTGTCAGCATAGCTGTTAAAACCTGCTTTCTTCTTTATTAAAGCAAGAAGGCACAACACTGATAACCTTCTAGTATGTTAAATCTTTCTGTCTTTGTCCTTTTCTTTTTCTTCCTTGGCTGTAAAAAGAAAAATAAATGTGCTTGGTTACATTTCTGCCAACAACATTTAGACGCGTGCTCTTTTCATGCCTTAACATTCCATCACACGTGCGTTCAAAGTTTTTAGTTTCATCTCTCTTTGAAGCTCTCCTGTGATAATATTTTAGTAAAATTTGTTTCTTCTAGTAGATAGAGCACATTTTGTTGATTCTCTCAAGGTGGGATGAGTTTGTGGAATGTTGAGGAGATGCTTTCATGTGTTACCATCTTAATACTGTTTAAAATGTACCATTATTCCGTTTAGTTTTAGCCGGAGTTAGTTTGTGACTCTTTAATGGGTGCTGTGTTTTCACACAGTCTAGCCAGGCTCACACATATGGAACTCCAGTCTTGGATTTGATACTTGTCTCCCCAGCTTCCTGGATATGGATGAGACAGACACAGTATATGGCTCTGATGTTGGAGATATGAATGGTTTACTTTTTTTGTTTGAGTACTTATTCTGTCCACACATCAGTAGGAGAAGAATTGGGGAATCAAAATGCTGAAGTTTTAGAAAACGAGATTTCAATAGCCGAGGCAATGGCTTTTGTACTGATGCAGACGGGTTTTGATATGGGTGATTCTTCCAGTTGCTTCTGCTATGATATTATTTTCTAAATCTTTAAATTAAGCGGGACCTCTGGCTCTTTGACAACCTTCCGATCTTTGGAATATAGAAACGAAAGAAATGATGCTTGAAGCATTTCAATCTATGAATTTAAATGCTATGTTAAGACATGTTCGAGTCTAACTTTGTCTGTCGAGGTTGAGGATTGTTTAATTTGTTTTCCATGGACATACTGCATAATTTTTTGGTAGATAATTATGGAACTCTCGTATCAAGAAGGAAAATATGGAAAAGAGAATATGAGAAGTGGGTTGTTGATAACAGTTTCTTCTTCTAAACACCTATGATATTTATTGACAATCTTTATCAGGATGATCTTGCAAATATCCACATGAATGGTTTGTTCTTTTTATATGTAAATGGTTTACCATTGAAACCTTCTTTGAGTTTGTATCTAGAACTTTGCACATCTAACAAAGCTAACATAGGAAGTAATTCTACAGTAACATTCATTTTCCTTTTCCATTTATATTGTCAATATTTTGGTGTGTAGTGATGTGCTTGTTCAGAAATTGAGAAGGGGAAGGGATTGGGAGGTTGTTTAACTGTTTCCTGCACATCAAATCATAGCAGGATAACAGAAGTTTATTGGACTTACACAATTGTATGGTTGAATCATTATTGAAGTTGCATTGTTGGAGTGATTTAGTGTCATGTAATGCACATTCTACTTACGCTTGGAATGATAACTTCCATGATTTTTTTTAGGTTTGTATTCAAGATTGTTCTCTTTTGCCTACAAGCATGAAGCATGTCCTTTTGTGAATCAGTTCTTTTATATGAGATTAAAGTCTGGTATGTTTATTTACATTAATGTTTTGTTATTGCAGCATGCATACCGCGATGGTCGTCTCGAGGAAGTGGTTCTGCAACATCTTGGGGCTGAAGATGGACATACAGTCATTGCTAAAAATATTAGGTTTTTCACCATATGCAGTTCCATTATTGTCATTTCTTTGTTTTATATCTTATTTATTAATCTGGTATTTTCTTTCATTCCTGTGCTTTTAATTGTTTTACGCTCAATATATTATGGTGTTTTCAGGCTTGCAGACTTCCTCAACAGGTTGCGTCTAAGGTGAACCATGCTGTTTTGCTTCTGGGATATGTTTCAGGTTATGATTCTTCTTTTGCTTCTTGGTATGCTTAATCCTCTTCCTTGTATACCATGCATTATGTCAGACAGCAATTCATTTGTCCAATTTGATTTGAACGAAACTTCTAGCAGATATTAGTCGATGCCATGTGGGCTTACAACTTGGGCTGTTGTCTCTGCATGGCATCTGAGTGGTGGAGCTTATAAGTTCAGCTTCTGTTCTAGTCCGCGTACCTAGCAAACTAAAATCATGGTGTAGAAATATCTAGTTAGTGGCAATTGAGAAAATCCGTAGTCCATCCTATGTATGTTGTGGGTAATAAAGACTAGAATGAAGGGTCTATACATTCATGGTTGTGGAAGCTTCTGAATTATATTGGTGGTTGCAACTTGTAGGCAATCTTACCATAGGCTAAGTTGCTATCAAATTGTTTTTCATTGTTAAGTTTTTTCTTCATTATTATTTTAATTTGATTTTATCATAGTTATGAAGTACTTATAAAATTAATACTCCTTTCATCCTACTTTACTTGTTCTAATTGACTTTTAAAGGTCAAATTAACCAATTTTAAGATTAAAATTAAACAAATGTATTATAAAATTTGAAATCAGATAAGTTGACTTTGATAGTACATTCGATGTACTTTCTTGTGAATTTTGTGTCTATATCTAATAAACTTAAAAATAATTTTGGATTCTAAATATGGTTAATTTGATAATAAAAAGTCAATTAGGACAAATAAAACTGAACGGAAGGGGTAACATCAATGTTCTAAAAGGCGCTAGGCAGGAGGCAGGCGGCTCGGGGGCCTAGTGCCTAGGGGGCCAGGCGGGATTTTTTATTTTAATCCAATTTTAATATTTTATCTTACATTTATCCACACAAAACAATAATATAAAGCAAAACAATCTATAATAAAGATAATAAAAGCATTTGCTTAAAGTTCAAACACATATCTTTAACGTCTTAGTTTTATTCATAAACAAGATTGTTATTAAATAATAAAATTTAAAATTTTAAGAATTCAATTCAATATTAAGACTTAAGAAATTAAACACAAATTTAAGAATTATATTGAATTAAACTAAATATTACAAATGTATCATCATTTATATAATTTGAAGTTGGTACAAGTTCAAAAATTACAACTATTATAAAATTATTTATTTTTACTTGATCTTGTTCACTTCTTGTTGTGATTTGATATGCTACAACTTGCATTATGAATATGGTAAATCATTAAAAAAATAAATATAAAAAGATCTGGTTTGGGTAATTATTAAAATAAAAAAAACATCTCCGCTTAGGCCCGCCTAGCCTGCCTGCCCGTCTAATTTTTTGGAGGGATTTTTTGGCCTAGGCGAGGCCCCAGTGGGAACCTAGCACCTAGGCGGGGCCTAGCAGTTGTCTAGTCTGTTTTTTAGAACACTGAGTAACATATACATGTCATTCACTCAAACTACTTTATTTGAGCAGGATATTTGGCAGCACAAGCTGTCCCTTCTTAGGAAGCGAATTTCATTTAAGATGCAGCGTCGGAGTACAATTTTCATAAGGTGAGGTTCTCAAGTGCCTAATATTTTGAGTCGTATGACCATGATAATTGTTTCTACTTTCTACTGCAGCAAAACTTTCTATTCTATTCAGTTTGTGGCCATACTTGAGTTGCTCATTGTGGCATTCTAAACTTTTTCCACCAACCTCCCTTTTCAGTTCTGTCAATCCCAATGCTTATCAAGTGCTCATATGTGAATAAGGAAGTGTCCTACTCTTTAGCCATGAACGTATATAGTTTATTCAGTGTCCTTGGATATTGATGTGATAAAATTATGTAATTGTAAGTACACAGTGTCAAATTGAAGAACTGACAAGTACATGTCGAACCGAAGAACGAGACTGTAGATAGTTCAACCAAATCTATCATTTGTCAGCTATATGAGATAACCTTTTCTCATTTTTAAAGAGCGGGCTAAAAAGAAATTCACTGATTTCACATAGTATTAATTTTAATGTATACTCGATGTCTATTTCAGGTGAATTAGAAATAAAGATTGAGAATTGATTAACTATAATCAAACTAATTAATAATAAGAAAGCGATCTAGGAATCCGAATTCATTAAACAATAAACATAACAAGTAAGTCAATCTCTTCTATTTTTTATAACTTAATCATGATTTTGATTTCCCTTCCCTTTAATTTAGTAATTTTATAATTAAAGTGGGCAAGCATAGACTATGAAAATTTAAGGATCAACTATAACTCATTAAAACTTCTTTGAGCAAGTATGAATTATGAAAAACTCATATCTTAACAATAATATATCAAAATCTCTTAATTAATTTAAAATCACATAACTATAAAACAAAGGTATTTTAATAACGAAACATGAAGGCGAAATCAATTAAACATAAAAGCATAAATAATAGAAGAAATGAAAAATATTATCATGAATAATTATTTAATTTCATCTTCATCCTAGATTAAAGAAATTAACTTGACATGAAAATAAATAGACTAACTAAAATAAAGAAGTAAAAGGTTAAAAATAAATAAGAAAACTCCCCTTATTGACGATCATCCAATGAACGTACAGTGAAGAAGTAATTTATACCTACTCCTAACCTAAACTAATACTTTCATACAATCCATCTTCTCTCTAAAACAAGAAACCTATTTATAGAGAAAATAAATTTGTGCCCTAATTTAGATTCATTGAATTTGGTCTCTGTTGTTCCCTTTTATCATCTTCTTTCCTTCTTGGCTTCAATCTCTACATGGTATTCTCTCAAGAGTCCTTTTCCATGTTGGTTTCAACTTCCTAGTGACAATCAACTTCTCAAAGAGACCTTTTAGATAGACTTTTCTTTCTCTTGCTGGATTTGACTTGCACACCAAGATTGTTCCATCTTTTTCCTTCTCGTTGTAGGATTTTTTTTTTTTGGATATTTCCTTACATGAATAAGAGTATTAAATATAGCTATTTTGACTTTATTGTAACAATATTAAATCTTAGAACATAAAATAAAACATATTAATTTAATAAATTAATATAATTAAAACGATAAAATTAGGTATAATAAAATGTATGAATTCTGTGTTTATCAAATACCCCCATACCTAGCTTTTGATCGTCCTCGGGTAAAATAAAAATAAAACAAAAATTATACTACTACATTTTCGTAGGAAACACGATTGCACTTAGCATGTGCAACAAGCCTTTAAATACCAATGTTACCCCAAGTGGACGAGTTGTGTCTCGTGAGGGTTTACAGTGAATATACTCGCAAAATTCAAAATTAAATCTTTGAGTTTTAACTAATTATGAAATCGAAAGAAAATTTCTTAGTATACATGGGCATTATACATCAAGATTAAATTTAAAATTACACTTTCACCTTGTCAAAAATACTCGATCTTCATTTTAGACACCATCATTCATTAAATTAATTTCATGTGATGCATGCTTGTGTATGTGATGTAACTCTTAGTATGTGATGTAACTCTTAGTATGAATTTTTACCATGAAAATTAAGCAAACTCAATTGTTTTTCTTATTTTTTTCACTCTTTGAATTTTTTTTGAATTTTTTTCTCGACTTGTGCAATGTCATTTGTTTTAGGCTTTTCAGAGTTACCCATGTAGCGAGCGTTGAACCAATGATTCCCAAACCAGTTGGTTTTAGGGCACTAGGTGTAAAGACACCCTAAGAGCTTACTAACTCGAGTAACAAAGGCCACAAAATTAGACTACTCAAGCTGCAAGCTGCTTTTATCCATCACTCTTTTCAACGTGTATATCAATGCTTCTATACAATGCTTCCTGAGGCTTAGATATCCAGTTATTTCGTTCAATACACATTGAAGCAGTTATTTATTTATTTTTCTTTTTCAATTTTTTTTCAATTTTTTTTTCATTACATTTTTTTTTGAAATTACTCATCATAGTTTATACCCCACAACTAAGTATTAGTGCAAACGTGAAGTGTAAAAATGCTTATGTAATCAATTTTATTCCAGATGGTATTTCAAACTAAGATTCCGTATTTAATCAAATGTTCAAGAGTTTTAAATCTTTTAATCTTACTCATTAATTTTGCTCCATAGACACTTTTTAAAATCAATTCAATCCATAAAAAGTCGAATAAAATTTTTAATTTTTTAATTGTGTTTTTTTACTATATTTTCCTAAAAAATTTTAATACAAGCAAACTTCCCCCATACCTAAATCATGTGTTGTTCTCAATGTATACAAATGAAAAATAGAGAACAAAGATATAAAAGAATTATACCTTGTACGTGGGCTTTTTATCAATGTTCTAAAAGGTGATAGGCGGGCGGCCGGGAGGGGCCTAGCTCCTAGGGCGGCCTAGGCGGATTTTTTATTTTAAGCCAATTTTAATATTTTATCTTGCATTTATCAACAAAACAATAATATAAAGCAAAACAATCTATAATAAAGGCCTTTGCTTAAATTTCAACCACATATCCATATTGCCAATGTCAAAGTTCAAACACAAATATGCAATTGTTCAAAGTTCAAATATATCTTTAACGTATTAGTTTTATTCATAAACAAAATTGCTATTAAATAATAAAATTTAAAATTTCAAGAATTCAATTCAATATTAAAACTTAAGAAATTAAACATAAATTTAATAATTATATTGAATTAAACTAAATATTACAAATGTATTATCATTTATATAATTTGAAGTTAGTACAAGTTTAAAAAATTACAACTATAATAAAAGTATCCATTTTGACTTGATCTTTTTCACTTCTTGTTGTGATTTTATATGCTGCAACCTACATTATGAATATGGTAAATCATTAGAAAAATAAATATATCAAGATCTGGTTTGGGTAGTTATTAAAATAAATAAAAGACTCACTTTAGATCCCGCTTTAATTTCTGAGAGGATTTTTTTTTTGCCTTGGGCGGTAAAGGCGCCGAGAGCGCTAAAGTGGATTTTTAGAATACTAGTTTTTATTCTGCAAGAAAACGCGGTGAGAAAGAAAACAAATGTACATATCTACAAATTTTATAAATCTTAAAAATTATGCGACTATAAATGAATGATACAAATGGGTACGCGAGTGAACTTTTCATAATTTTTTGAAGGTCTAGGAAATTGAAAATAGTCAGACTTTTCATCAAAATTGTATTTAGAATCGAGCTCGAGAAAGCATTCACTAACATGTTCAAAAGATGGAAGAATTGGTTCAAATACATGTTTTAGTTTAGGTGACTTATGTGTAGTGGCTCTTAACATTTCATTGACCTTATCAATTGGATCTTTTTCAATGAAGAGTATTTTTTATTATTTATTGGGTAATGGACAACTCTTGGATCATGTTTACTTTAATGGGTTGGTCCAAAAAATCACTAGGTGGTTTTATTGGGTAATGGACAACTCTTGGATCATGTTTAAGTCTTTCAGGGTATGGAGCTTTAGGCTTACTTTTTCAACAGAATCATTAAATGCAACATGATCAATTTTAAGTATAGACTCGATACTTTTAGACTCCTCAAATTGGCTGGACTCAAATTGTGTAGAATTGAATGCATATTTTTCATTTTCCTCATCATTTTCACAATCATCAAGATTTTCAAAATTAACCTCAGAGTCACTAAAAAATTCACCCATCTCTTGTTCATTTATTATGGTGGCTAATCAACTCATTTGAATTTCTAAACAAGATATAGCTTGATTTGTGTTTTGCATGAAATCTTCCATAGTTTCTCTAAGGTGTTGGATCTTTTCTCTTCTTCCTTTGAAAATCTTGTGGATATTGAGGTTCTGGATCCGAATAAGGATTTTCATAAGTTGGAAAAAATTGATTAACTTGGTTTGCATTAAAATTTTCATAGGGTTCTTGATTCCAAGCAAAATTATTATTCCATTATTCCAACTATAATAAGAGTCCATCTTTCCACAAATCACAAAACAAATAAATAACTAACCACGAAAGTCGCATAAAAAATATAAATAAAATTAAAATCCTAATTCTATGGTTAACCTAAATAAAATCTAGACAACTCCTAACTGTTCCAAGTTATACCTTAAGGTCCACAAAATTCGAAATTAATCGCACCACTAGTCACGTAAGTGTAAGAACGGGGTGGGAGTCTCTTCGTAAGTACGATGACTAATTGAATAATCATACGCTCTTTAGGCGTTTGCCTTTTGAACCACTTGCCTAGACACTAGTAGTTTGATTAATTTAAAATTTAGTTTCCTCTTGGAGTTTCTTGTTCTAATTGAGCTCGAGAGTTTTAGGAGCCAACGTCTACTCGATTTTATTAAGTTAAGGTTATACAAAATGAATGAGTGGATTGTGGGCTAAGGAAGGGTGATGAAATTCCCACATTCTCTTGTTACATATTTTTTCCCTTAATGCTAGATTAAATATGAAAATACACAAATAAGAAAAAAAATATAAACTAAAACTATGTGAATTTACGAAAGAATGAGAAATTTGACATACCTCAATCCTCCAGCAATCACCACAGTTTATATTTGACAAAAAAAATAAAATAAAAACCTAAACAGGATGTTCTCTACATGACTAAATCCATGAATGCGACAATTAGTTTTCTAACTAACAATAAAACTTAAAAAAACTAAGTTACTATATTTTTTTGAGTTAAGAAGCAAAATACCAGGAATAGCAGAACAATAATATTGCCTTTCCGCATTGTTGATCTGCTTCGATAGTCCTGAAAAAAATAAATATTAGAAATTAAAAAAAACTAATTCGAATAAATAAAAATTAAGGAATATAAAATTAAGTCTAGTTCCCGGCAAAGACGCCAAAAACTTGATGTGATAAAAATATGTAACTGCAAGTGCACAATGTCAAATTGAAAAACTAGCAAGTACAAGTCGAACCCACTTAGACTAGATTAATTTTTTTGTATTCTTAATATCTATTTCAGACGAATTAGAAATAAAGATTGATAATTGATTAACTATAATTAAACTAACTAATAATAAGAAAGCAATCTAGGAATCCGAATCCATTAAACAATAAACATAACAAGTAAGTCAATCTCTTCTATTTTTATAACTTAATTATGATTTTGATCTCTTTTCTTTCCCTTTAATTTAGTAATTTTATAATTAAAGTGGGCAAACATAGACTATGAAAATTTAAGGATTAACTATAACCTATCAAAACTTCTTCGATCAAGCATGGATTATAAAAAACTCATATCTTAACAATAATCTATTAAACACTCTTAATTAATTTAAAATCACATAAAAACTATAAAACGAATGTATTTTAATAACGAAACATGAAGGAGAAATCAATTAAACATAAAAACATAAATAATATAAGAGATGAAAAATACTATCATGAATAATTATTTAATTTCATTTTCATCCTAGATTAAAGAAATTAACTAGACATGAAAATAAATAAACTAACTAAAATAAAAAAGTAAAAGATTAAAAATAAATAAGAAAACTCCCTTTATTGACTATCATCCAACGAACGTACAATGAAGGAGTAATTTATTCCTACTCCTTACCTAAACTAATACCTTCATACAATCCATCTTCTCTCTAAAACAAGAAACCTATTTATAGGAAAAATAAATTTGTGCCCTAATTTAGATTCATTAACTTGGTCTCTTTTGTTCCCTTTTGTCCTCTTATTTTCTTCTTGGCTTCAATCTCTACCTGGTAATCTCCCAAGAGTCCTTTTCCATGTAGGTTTCAACTTCCTAGTGACAATCAACTTCTCAAAGAGACCTTCTAGATAAACTTTCTTTTCTCTTACTGGATTTGATTTGCACACCAAGATTGTTCATCTCTTTCATTCCTCGTTGTAGGATTCTTCTTGGATACTTACTTACATGAACAAGAGTTAAATATCGCTATTTTGACTTTATTGCAACAAAATATTAAATCCTACAAAATAACATAAAACATATTAATTTAATAAACTAATATAATTAAAAGAACAAAATTAGGGATAATAAAATGTATGAATTATGTGTCTATCAGATATATTTGTGGAACATCATCCATTGTAGGATTCTTTTTTTTTTTTTTTTTGCTAAGTATCTCTTGTAGGATTCCTGGTTTATGTGAAGATGGTTAACCTATACTGAAGTCATTTTTTTTCTCTTTTTTTTTCCTAACTGCTTTTATTGTCATTATTAATGCTAGGTGGTCTGAAAGATAATTATTTTTTCTGGGGATCTCTTATGAAAATATGGATTATTAAGGGTATGTTTGGAACTAAAAAACGCAGAGAAAAAGAAAGGAAAAGGAAAACAAAATGAAATGTAGAAGAAAAAAACTTTCTTAATGAGCATAAGTCCAATTATCTATACCTCTAACAAATCTAATATAAAGAACAACGCTGAAATGTTGTGTAAAGGATGATTAAGAAAGCTCAAATAAACTTTCTGATTGTCATTTCCTTTTCCTTTTTGCTTGTTTCTGAAGTTTCAAGCACACCCTAAAAAAATTGTCTATGTTGCCCATATTTATATTTGGTGTTACTTTCATGCTTGATATGGTGCTAATGGGAATTATTATCCTTGGTACCAATCTTGAAGATAGTTTAATGATATGTGATTGCAGGATTTAAAAAATGTACGCATACCACTCTCATTGAAACTCCAGATTTTTAGTGTAATATATAACTAGATTGACAATTGTGCCATCCTTTCTTACTTTGCTGCTGGTGAACATAATTCCACCATCTCAAACATCTTGCATAATCAAATGAAATAACCATTCCTCTCAATTCCGTTTGTTTTGTCCAATTTTGTGATAGGGATTTACTTTGTCAAAGTTCTACTCCTTTTTCCTTATTGGATACTTCATAAAGCATATAGTTGATGAAAGTATCGAGGAACAATTACTCTTTTATACACAAAATCTATGTTTCTTGTGGCTCCTCAGTAGCCGTATTATCTTTATATGCTACTTTTTGGTACTTGGATCTTCTCAGCATACGCATTTTAGCTTTGTTGATCCTGAGTTCGACTGACATGTTGCTCTTTTCTCCCGACAGTTCGAGATGCTCAACTGCTTGCTGTTGTAGAACCATGTGTAAAGATGCGAGGCGTGGTGTGCTGGGGTGTATACATAAAATCTCATCTAATATTTAAAAAGAGAAGCTATATTGGATAAATATAAAGTCCATAACTAAAATAAAGAATTTTTGTAGGGTTGTACACGTTTCCTGCCGACCCACCAGTATTGGTGGGATATAACTGTAATGTGGTTCCATGTGCATTTGTGAATAATAGTGTTTTTTATTTTTGTTTTTGAGAGCTCTGCTCATATAGATACTGGTCAGGCATATCATAAGATTTGACATTCAGCATTTGAGCCATAATGTTCTTTAAATATAATTTTGTTTATGTTTCTTCTTTTTTTTTTGGTTACTTTTTGGTTTTTACGCATAAAAATATACAAACCATCTAATTCATGCACACACAGTCGAGTATAATCGCCTGCAGGCACATGAACGCGGATGCTCAGAGGGAAATAACATGCAGACGTGTGTAGCATGTATATAGAGATTCAAGTGAAACCTGGAAATCCAATAGTTGGGATTTTACCGGCTATATTTGTTTGGAATTATGTTGCATGGTTTGAAATATGTATACTTACTAGCTGGGTTCCGTGCTTTCGGCATTTTATGAACGGTGGAATTTATCTTAAACTTTGAACGGCTCAGATGATTTATTGAGTGAGCGAGAAATTTAAAATCATTTGTATTTTATTAGATTGATAGATAGATTTATAATAGTTTTAAGTACTATTTTATCCTTGAGTAAGTTGGAGCTTGTTGGGCAACTTCTTATTTTAAATGACTTATAAGTTAAAATATAAGTTGACTAATAAGTTATTTTAAGTTGTGACTTATAAGTAAAAGTATTCGGCATCAATTTGACTTGTAAGTCAAAAATCAAGTTAAAATAAGTTATGAAGGTATTTGGTTCACTTATAAGTTAAAATAATGTAAAGATAAAAACAGATCTAAAACACTTCTTAAATAACACATTTTTAAATAGTATTCTTTTATTAAAAATACGTCGTTTTGGAGATTTTTTAAAAAACAAGTTGAGTCGCGAGTGATATTTTTGTAAATAAAAGTAAAGCAAGTGGGATCATTCTATTTTAATATTATTTTGTATTTTAAAAGAATTTTTAAAACAACATAGGTTTAATAAAATAGTGTTATTTAAGAGTGTTATTTAAGAATAGTGATTTAGATCTGGTCTGATGTAAAAACTACTAAAAATGACATTAATAAAAAGAGGGGCAAAATAAAAGAGTGGCAAAATAAATATCAAATTAACTTATTGTAAATGACTTATAAGTCATTTTAAAATAAGTCACAAATAGTTACTTATATTTTTTGATTTAAAAATTAGCTTATAAGTTAAAAAAATAAATAACTTCCAAACATTCAAATAGTGATAAATAATTTATAAATTAGTTTGATTAACTTATAAGTCACTTCCCAACACTCCCTTAATACTTCAAATGGGGGTATTATTTGACCCCAACGTCATACTTGAGATTATATACTTCCTAAGCTTGGCGTTATATAATTTATCTGAGGCCACTTTTCAAATATAAAGTGTTTTTAATCTTCACTCGATAATCAAATGGTACGGATGCATATAATATGTAAAAATATGGGCAAAACTAATGATTTAACCATCGTAGTTGACAAGTTTTACTTAATACACAACTAAATTTTTAATTTTTCAAATTATTCCATTAAACTAATTATTATTTTAAAATTGAGTCATTCTGTTAACTCTTGACTAACGGCTGTTAAATCCTTTCAGCAATTATCCAACGTGGATGTTAAAAATAAAAGAAAAAAAATTAATTGACATTGTTTACAAACTACAGAACAAATGTACAATCCCATATAATCAAGAATACAATTTACAAAAATACAATCTAAATCTTAAAAAAAAATTGAAGGGAGAAACATAATCAAAATTTTTCTCCAAGCCGTCCTTGCCTGATCTCTATCCCAATCCATATGGGTCATCTTCTGAGATTCATCCATGACGTTTCTTTGATTTAGCAGCCATTGATTCAACTAAGAAAATTAACAACCAAAAAGCCAAAAAAACTCGCCGCCCGCTCTCTCGGGGTTCTACAAATAGAGGATTTGAGATGGGTCACAAATCAAAGGAAAAATAAGTATAATTCAAGTTTTTTAAATAAAGTTCAAAACCCATAACTCAATTTATATATTTTTTTAAAAAAGACCCAATTAAAAATTATGGGAATGATTTTAACTGCTAAAATAGTTAAACAAAAATCGAGAGACAAAAAAATCTTGAATTGTAGAGTAGTAACCCATCTCAAATATGTGAAGATTGGAATGTAATTGTTGGGGAGAGAGAAAGCGAGCGACTTTGAAAGAAGAAAAGAGAGAATCCAAATAACTTGGTGATTGATTGTTATTTTCTTCGTGTTGTGTCATGTGTGCAGGGGCGAAGCTATGGTAAATTTGTGGGGTCAATTGACCCCACTCAATTTTTAAAATCACTTACAAATTTTTTTTACCCCACTCAATTTTTGACCTTCACTCAATTTTTGACCCCACTCCGATTTTTTTTTTTTTTAATTAGAGGTACCCAAGCGGCCAAGCCACAAAATAGAGAGAGATGGGGCAAAGCCAAATCGCCAAAGGCAAAAGCCAAACCGTGAACCATCAAAGCCTTTCGCAAGTTGTCGAAGTGGATCTTGTATTTGGCGGCCATGAAGTGGAGAGAATGAAGTGCGACTCTATTCTACTGTGACTCTCTTGCAGCTTTGTGCCCTTGCAGGTAACATAAATTACTCTCTCTTCAATTTCTCCAACCTCAGTTTTATTTTCATAAATCAATTGTGATTTCCCCCTTTTGTTAGTATTATTAAATTGGATATTTAAATGTATTTATCTAACCCGAAAGTATAAAGTATTAAAAAAATTGGTTGGGGCCGCCTCAAATCCCATAAAATTTTTAAAAACTTACTAATAATTTTGACCCCACTACTATACGTTCCTGGCTTCGCCACTGCATGTGTGAATCTGAAGACGTGGAGCAAAATCAAAAGTTCAAAAAGGAGATGACTCTGTTGTGTATGTATTTGGCCTGTGGGGGAGAGACGATAAGAGGTGACTACCTAAAGATTTGAAGGAGACTTTTTTGGCAAAACTAAGCAGATCTACTTCTTTAGTTTTGATGAAGAAGATGAGACGGAGAGTGTTTGTGTTTAGGCGAGATTATGATGATGATGATATGAGGAGGTGCACATCTATTTCTTTTATTTTGATAAAGATCTGTTTTGGTTAGATCTATTTTGATGAAGAATAAAAGGAACCTAGATAAAGAAGATGGTTAGATCTATTTTGGTCAGATCTATTTTGCCAAAAGATGTTTTGATTTTTATTTTTTTTATTTTCAAGTTTTTTATTTTTTTTGCCAAAAGCAATATTTATTATCTTTGTATTTTTTTTTCAAAGTCACATAGATACAAATTAACATCTCTTTAATTTTTTTAAGAGAGTGACCCAATTTGAAAATAATAATTAGATTAGTGATATAATTTAAAAAATTAAAAGTTCAATGATGAAATCAGTAAAACGTGCCAACTACGATAACTAATTCATTAGTTTTGCCTAAAAATATGTGTGGAGCATCATGATTGGGATAAATCAACTTTTGGTACTTGTACTGGGACACGACTTACAATTTAGTATCCGAAGTGAAAAAAATTACAAACTGGTGATTGTACTCGAAAAATATTACACTCCGTTAAACATTAGGGATACGATTTACAATTTGGTACCCGAAGTGAAAAAAGTTACAAACTGGTGATTGTACTCGAATTTTTTTGTAATCTGGTGCTTGTACTTTTCAATTTTTAAATAATTGTTAAAATTGATCTAACGGGAGAGACAAACATACAAAGAGAGAAGTGAAGTCGACGCAAAGAAGATCCTCGATGTTTTGTTCCATCTTTTCTTGCCTCCCACCTTCGCACCATTGCTCCACAGTGGCATCGACTTGGGAACTCTGGTGTAATCCATTCATTTTTGTTGCATGAACTACAATCTTCTTCCCCGATTTCATTTACGATTCCATTCCAATACGGGCTCATCCTTTCAATTAAACACTGAAAACCCTTTAATAAATATATGAGAACCAGTAATCAATGGAAAATCGAGACAAGAAAAATTAGAGAAGAAGGACAGAAGAAGAGAACCCTAATTTTCAAACAGAATAAAGATGAAACCCTATTGTTTAATGGAGTGTAATATTTTTCGAGTATAATCACTAGTTTGTAACTTTTTTCACTTCGGTACCAAATTGTAAGTCATGTCACTAATGTTTAACGGAGTGTAACATTTTTCGAGTACAATCACCAGTTTGTAACTTTTTTCATTTCGAATACCAAATTGTAAGTCGTGTCCCAAAACATGTACCAAAAATTGATTTATCCCGATCATGATTATAAGAGTAAAATGTAATGTTATGCTTGTGGTATATCCCGTTTTATATTTAGTTACCTGTGGTAAAAAAGTGGCCAATTAACCACCTATAGTATGAAAAAAGTTGTACATTACCTCAATTTCATCCAACTGAACGGAAAGTGAGATTCACTCGTGCAAAAGCAAGTGAATAAGGAGTCCAACAAATAGATTTCTTATGAAAAGTACTAAAACACCCTTTACATTTCATCTAATTTAATAAAACATGCCATTCATCACCAACACATATACAAATACATTAAAAATCAAATTAAATTCAAGCAAATATCTTCAATATCATTCTACTTGTGGTTTTCTATAAAATATTAGATCCGCGTATCTGTGATCATTTTAGTTTTTATTCTCTTTATTTAGTTTCATGTAAATATTAAAACTAATTCGATAACTATTCGTTAGCAATATAGTTAAGAAAATATATTAAAAAATAAAAAATAAAAATAAAAAGGTGATGCGTACAAGTTTGATTTCCAATAAATTGTATTTTACTCAAAAAAACATGAAATTTCTAATAAATTAATTCTTATAAGTATTTTAGATCGATCGAGTATTATCAAACCATTATTAATTATATTACATTTCTGACAAATGATATCAAAATATGTTTGAAATAATAAAACACGTCAAGTATATAATTTATTACTGAATCTTTAATTACAAGAAGACGTTCTAAATATCTGTTGGGTCATGATACTTTTATTATTGGGCCGGATTCAATGGGCTCCTCCTTTGGACTAAGTTATATTTGTTCTTTTGGGCCGAATAGTTTGGGCCAAGTTATTTAACTATTCTATTGGGTCATCCCGGTCAGATGGGTCATTTTTATTGCATTGGGCTAAGTCGTTGAATCGGTCCATTGCACAAAGTGTCTCTTATCCTATCTTTGACCGGTAATTATGACAAAAGATAACAGTTGACTATTATCTGCCACTTTTCTGCATGGCATTAATGAGGATGAGACTCGGATAATGACGGTGGCAAACAAAATAAAGCAGAGATAGTGGGTGGTCAGACGCTTCTTCTGAGAGATGACTAGCATGGGAGATGGTCGTGTCGGTGGTAGTGGTGGCACTAAGAACCTGGGTTTAGTACATATAGAACGATCACACAAGGAAAACAGGTAAGAAATCACTTAACTAAATTATTATTCTCTCTCAAAACACTAGACATATTATTTTCCTCCATTGTTAACCTTGTGATCGCCGATATTGACTCTCACGCCGGAGCTATCCCCCGACGGTCAAGCCGTCAAGCTTTTGGTGTTGACTTGTTGAACTGTGCAGGATATCGGACACGTCTTGGTGATTGGGATGTGAGAAAAGATCTTGGTGTTAACATTGGCGCTAAAAGGAGGGCTGAGTTCTAGTGTCTTGAATATTTTCAATCACAAACTGTGTTCGTTCTATGTCGGAATCCATGGGGAAGAGTAGAACGCCTACACCTGAAGGACAGCCGAAGGCTGCAAGTGAATCTGCACCACGAGTATCCGTCAAAGATCGTTTGAGACCTGCAGTAAGTGCTCATGCTAGCACGACTTCCAAACGTCCATCATAGGATTCTCGTCCGAAGGTCGTGAGTAACGTTAAGCGAAGGCTGGTTTTCACGGCTGAGAAGGGATCTGGTCATGGTCGAAAACGGGTAGAAGGCACCTCGCCTAGAACTCGATACCGAGATGATCAGGATGATAAGGCCTCCAGTCGCCAAGATGGTAGAAAATGAAGATAGGGGGCCATGGAGGTACTTTTGAAGCAACAACAGGATATAGCTGAGCAGATGTCTCGGATGGCGGAGTTAAGGGACGAAGCTTCCAGTTATGTTTAGTCCAAAGAACGTGGACATCGGAATGGGAAGGAACATGCCCATTTAGGTCGTGAATCTCGGGGCCAACCTCGAGATCGAAGAAGATCCAGAAGCCCTACTCCTCAAAGATCGAAGAGGGTACCTCACCCTGTCGGTTCTAAGGAGAAGGGTCGAAGCAGACAGAGAGGCCGATCCAAGGAATACATTCCCGAGAATACAAAGAAGGCGATCTGCCTTGCACATTCTCACCATAGCGGTCGAGCTCAGGGACGAAGCAGATCCAGAGGACATACTCCTAAGAGTCCACTGAGGGCACATCGCCCTGTGGACACTCATCATCGAAAAAGTCCTGTGAAGATTGGGGATTCTGCTGTTAAAGCCCGGTCTACTCAGAAGAGGAAAGAGTCGCCGGAGAAAGAAGCATCATCTCAACCAGAAGGAGTGGAATATCTGGTTAAAGAGCTGAAAGAACTTCAGAAACAGCTTGCCGAAGTCCAACAAATGAAGGATACTTAGGGAAAGAAGGCATCTCCTTTTTTCGCGGAGATTCTTAAAGAAAAAACTGACCCCACCAAGAAGTTGCCCCACATAGAAAGTTATGATGGATCCGGGATCCTATGACCACAAATCGAGCTCAATCCGATGATGGATTATTATGACTTTAGCGATGCTGCTAAGTGTCATACCTTTGTCACCACACTTCGAAAGGATGCCAGACAGTGGATGGGGACTTTGCCTTCGGATTCGATATCATCTTGGGCGGACATGTGCAGTAAGTTCCATGCTCGCTTTGGGAGCAACAAAAGGAGGGGAAAACCAACCGGCTCATTGGCTCATGTTCGACAGTATTCGAATGAGTCTTTGGGCCAATATGTAAAATAGTTCCGTGAAGCAGTCGGCCAAGTGACAGACCTGAACGATCTACAAGCCGTTGGACTGTTTCAAAATGGATTAGACCTGGTCAAATCAGAAAAGTTGGTGAAGAAGCTGATGTTTCACTACCCAAAGAGTCTAGCTGAGGCCTTCGACAAAGCAGAAGGGTATATCGTGGTAGAGGAGGCCATGAATAGTCTCAAACGTCCTTCTTCGGATCAGCTTAAGGAGACAGTTCGGGATAAAACAGAAGGGGACCAGAAGAAGAATTAAGGAAATATAGACCGCTATGATGGTGGATCAAAGAAATACAATAACAACTGGAGACAGGGGGGTGGTCGTCATCCGCTCTCGCCTTGAAAGAGTTAATAGGACGATATCGCACTTTCAATCTCGACAGGCGGTCATCCTAGACCAAATAAAAAATTAGCCTATCTTTGAACCACCTCGAGATAACATTAAGCCTGGAAAAGGTAACTCTCGTAAGTATTGCGACTATCACCAGGCTTCGGGTCATGATACAAACGACTGTTCCAGTCTGAAGGACTTCATTGAGAGAAAGGTACAAGGTGGGGCCTTAGTTCAGTATGTGGCTGCAAGAACGACTCAACAAGCCCAGCTACGGGATAGAGAGCCTGTTCAAACAGCTCAACCGGTTCAGCAAGCATTACCAGCACCGGGACAACCCGCAAGGCACGTGGTAGATGTCATCACCGGGGGCACTTCGAGCAAGCTTGTTGGAAAGAAGCGCCGAAGCTACCTAGATTCGGTCATGTCGGTGGCGGGTACCCTCTCGAGGACTGACAGACCTTATCCTGGTACGGTAATCTTTTTTACTGATGAGGATTACCTTTCGGAAACCATCGAACCACATGAGGGATCATTGGTGGTGACTGCACAAGTAGGTTCGGTGGATATGAAGCGAATGATGATCGATAATGGGTCTTCTGTGGATATTCTGTATGCCCACGCTTATCAGAGGATGCATCTGGACGGGCAGAAAATGTAGATCGGACAGGAGGCTCCGTTGTACGTCTTCAGAAACGATCCAGTCAAAGTGGCTGGAACTATTGAGTTGCCGGTCATCTTCGGAACGGCCCCCCAACAGGTAGAAATAACTTGCAAATTTTATGTTGTGCATGTAGATTCTGCTTATAATGCCATTTTGGGGAGGCCTACTTTGACTGCATTACAAGCTGTGACTTCGATCCCTCATTTCAAAATCAAATTTCCTACGGCTTATGGAGTTGGAGAGGTGAAGGGAGATCTAGATTTGGCCAGACGATGTTATAGAAATGTTGTGATCACTTCGGGAGTGGGGGTATCAAAGCAGAAATAGTCCATGGCGATAGAGATTGAGCCCTTCACTGAAGGCAGTTCAGAGCCATTGGTCATGCCAGCTGGGGAAACAGAAGAGATTGAGCTCATTCCTGGCAAGAGTCACAAGATAGTAAAAATATGTTCGAGTCTGCCGGAACCTCTCCGGACGAACCTCATGGAACTCCTACGCTGTTATGTTGACATCTTCGCGTGGGAACCTCAAGACATGCCGGGAGTTAGCAGGAAGAGTACTGAGCACCGATTAAAAGTGGACCCGTCAAAGAAGCCGGTGAAAGTAGTATGCACACAAGCCAATCATGTTTGATGATAAAGCATATACTTTGTAACAATCTTATTCATTTATTAATAAAAAGTATTAATTTATTAAAGGCTTTTAATTATCTACATGATGCTGTTTTATAATATGTGATAAACCCATAGTTTTAAGCAATGCTTTTAGAATAATGATGATGATCATTCTAATGAGATCTAAATTCTTTGAAAGCTTAAAACTAAAATAGTTCCCAATCATTGGATTACTAAATTGGGGATTAGTGAATCCGGATAGATTGGTACATACGTTGCTTGCTCATTGGATGAGGATGATTGATCTCATGATCATTTGTGTGGAGACACTAAAGCAAGTATGTAGGTGCTTATTAGAGAATAAGTTCATTTGAACGTGGCTCGCTAAGGAATACCTAATGGAGTTTTATTTGCTGTCGCCAATAGGAATTCCTCAGTAGTGATAGTAGTACAAGTAATCCTTGGACTTGAGATCATCATAGTATCTTGTGTATGATGAGTTATACTTTGACTTATTCCTTAAGACCCTTAGGGTATATCAAAGGGTATGCTTGGGTATAATAAGTTGTACATGGAGATAATGTATGATCAATAAAGAATCTACCACTTCTAATAAAAGAAGAGAAATGTCCTATGTGATTCGATAAATGACAACCCAAAGAGTCCTTGGTTAAGGCGAATGAAATTAGAAAGGAGTTTCTAATTTGCATTATTTGAGTTGTGCATTTAAGGATCGAAATACATATAATTAAATAAAATAAGACTTGACAAAGAATTCCATGTCTTATATTTAATTGGAACATTGTATGGTGGAAGGATTGAATTGTGCAGTAACTATTTACTCAAAGGTTCTTTTATGATTAATGTTGAAATCTATATTATCCGGAAAGTCGTTGATCGCTAGGGAGGCTTATCCTATTGTAGAATAAATATTATTTAAATAAATTAATTGTTTAATTTATTTATTTAAATAAGATTAGAATTGTTCTAATTGATTTATTCACAACCTGGTTTAATATGGAGAACCTAAAGGGTCACACCATAAAAGGAAGAATAATTATTTAAGAAGTTAATGGCATAATCGTAATAATATATTATATATTTAATTTAATCTATGGTGATAGAATAAATTAAATAGCTTAATATTTATTATTTAATATTTTAGAAATATTAAATATAAATTAGTAAGAGGAGTCTTATTAATATTATTACAATTATTATTATTTTAATTTCTAAAAGAGTTTAGGAATTAATTTAATATAAGTACTCTCATTTATTCCTAATTGGATTAGGAAGGAAAATTAGTTAAAGGAGTTTAATTAATTATCCCTAATAAGATTAGGGAGCTTAATTAATTAAAAGAATTTAATTAATTAAATAAAACCCAATTCCTTAATTGTTAAGATGGGTTGCCCACATCTATTAATAAGAGGAGTCTTATTATGGGTGAGGGGGTTGTTGACTTTTTCAACATACGACAAAATTCCAATTGTTGGGAGAGTACACCTTTTCTATAGAGATAGAAAAACTAGGGTTTAGCCAACCACCCCTTCTTCTTGAATTTTCTTTTTCCTTGGTGGATCACCTCTAGAGGCCAAACATTTTGGTGGCTAACGTTGATCAAAGGAAGGAACCAAACCCGGTGGATTCAAGTTGAACGCGAAAAGGATTGGAGGTGAACTTGTACTGAGGAAAGCTCGATCTTCAAGGGTATGATTTTATTCTTTTTCTTTTCGTTAAATTAATAATTGCGCATAAAGGATGATCCGGGTATATGGTTTGTAAATTTTTTAAACTCTGATTTTTATCTCGCTTCCGCTAAATTTATGCAATTTGATTGCGCCCATGAATATTACAAAC
Organism: Panax quinquefolius; assembly: GCA_020205615.1. Taxonomy (NCBI): domain Eukaryota; kingdom Viridiplantae; phylum Streptophyta; class Magnoliopsida; order Apiales; family Araliaceae; genus Panax; species Panax quinquefolius. The sequence goes on from CM035166.1 coordinate 80,629,808, forward strand.
CTAACAGCCGGTTCGGCAGAAGAGGAGGATCTTTGCGCCTGAGCGCCAGCGAATCATCGATGAAGAGATTACCAAGCTGTTAGCCGTTGACTTCATCTTTGAGATTGACTACCCGCAGTGGATGGCAAATGTGGTGCTGGTCCAGAAGCAGAATGGGAAATGACGAGTCTGCATCGACTATACAGATCTGAACAAGGCTTGCCCTAAAGATTTCTACCCGCTGCCCCACATCAACCAGCTCATCGATGCGACTTCTGGGTATGCTTTATTAAGTTTCATGGACGCATTCTCTGAGTATCATCAAATTTCCATGTGTAAAGAGGATATACCAAAGACGGCGTTCATTACGCATCGTTCGGTATATGCCTACAAGAAAATGACCTTTGGCCTAATCAATGCCGGGGCAACATACCAGAGGATGATGAATTACGTCTTCAGATATCAATTGGGTAAGAACATGGAGGTGTACGTGGATGACATGATTGTCAAAAGCATGCAGGTGCAGAAGCACTTAGATGATTTAGAAGAATGCTTCTAGACGGTTCGTCATCATAACTTGAGGCTGAATCCTACTAAGTGCACCTTCGGATTAGGGGCTGGCAAGTTTCTGGGTTATCTTGTCGGTTAGAGAGGAATTGAAGCCAACCCAGAGAAGATTCAAGAAATTTTGAATATGAAGACTCCTCAGTCATTTAAAGATGTTCAACGTTTGACTGGAAGGATTGCAGCATTGAGGAGGTTCATGTCCAGATCGGCAGAAAGGTGTTTACCATTTTTTGATACTTTGAAAGGGCCGAAGAATGCAAAGACGTTCCAGTGGACTTCGGAATGTGAAGACGCCTTTCAGAGCATAAAGTCCTATTTGTCTTCGGCACCTTTGTTGGTGAAGCCCGCTCCTGCTGATCCTTTGTATTTATATTTGGCAGCTAGTTCATTGGCAGTAGGAGCAGTTTTGGTGTGTGAAGTTGGGGGTAAGCAGCACCCGGTTTACTACGTAAGTCATGTCCTTCGGGATGCTGAAAAAAGGGTAGGTTGTTGGTGGTATACACGGATCAGCCTTTGAAGAAAATTATGGGCAAACCTGAGGTCTCGGGGAGGTTAGCTGCATGGACTATGGAGTTGTCCCAATTTTTTATTGAATATCATCCCCGAACTGCCATCAAGGGACAGGCCTTGGCTGATTTTGTGGTCGAGTGTTCGTTTTCTGAAGCGGATGAAGCTATGGTCAAGTTTAGGGGTCCGACAGAGCAGCGATTGCAGCTTCTTGAAATAGGCCGAGCTCGCTGACGCAGCAGTATGTAGATGGGTCTTCTACTTTGGACATCAGTGGAGCAGGGATCATTTTGACAAGTTCAGAGGGGTTCAAAGTGCAACAGGCCATCAGATTAGGGTTCTGGGCAACGAACAATGAGGCAGAGTATGTGGCGGTATTGGCAGGGTTACGATTGGCTAAGAGTCTCGAAGTCCAAAGAATAGTCATCTTCAGCGATTCTCAGTTGGTCGTCAAGCAAGCCTCAGGGGAGTATGAAGCTCGAGGTCCAAGGATGGTCAAATACCTGGCAGAATTGAAAGATCGGCTTCAGTATTTCCAGTCTTACAAGTTTCAGGGAGTTGATCGTAACGATAATTCCATTGCCGATGCACTCTCGAAGCTGGCTACTACGGATGCTAATATTTTTGATGGATCCGTTTACTTGGAAATTTTGCAGCATCCTAGTGTTCATCATGAATCGGTAATGTGCATTGATCGTACTAACTGCTGGTTAACCCCATATCTGGAGTATCTGGCAGATGGCGTCCTTCCTTCAAATCAGATGCTGGCCAAGAAAATCAAATATAAGAGTGCTAACTTCGTTTTGATAGATGGAGATCTTTTTTGAAGGGCCTTCTCTTCTCCATTGCTGAAATGTTTGACTCCGTTCGAAGCTGAATATGCTCTCCACGAAGTTCACGAAGGTATCTGTGGTGACCATATGGCTGCTAAGTTATTAGCTTACAAAATACTTCGTCAGGGGTACTACTGGCCTACTATCTTCAAAGAAGCAACGGAGTATGTCAAGAAGTGTGAGAAGTGTCAACTCAACAGTCCGATCCCACATCAGCCACCAGAAGAGCTATACTTGATCTTATCTCCTATACCCTTTGCTGTGACGCCCCCAAAATAGGTATACATCACCTATTCTGAGTCGTCAAATACATGGTACAGAATACAAATACAACTTAATTATACAACTGTCGTGTAAAGTACGACAAAACATAAGCTGTGAGTTTTAATACAAATATTGTCGTCTAGACAATATACAAACTCAAATTCAATATTATTACATTTATTTTCCACTATTTCACTGAATAGTGAGGACTACTAATGCTATCATCTGGTCCGTCACTCCATTCCCCGACTAGTCCCTACTACGTTCTCATTTCTTGAAGAGAATAATGAAAGTAAAAGGGTGAGCTCAACTAGCCCAGTAGAAATATTATGACTAAGATAATACAGAATATATTATCGTTAGCCTTCAACAGTGTTAAACTGATACAATATAACAACCATCAAGTTTAACTGCAGCGGAACAAGCAATCCATTAAAAGAGTCAAGTAGAGAATAAAATCTACTATCTTTTATGATTTAAAAGGTTTTTCATCACTTTTATCGCTGGGACTCAACTTAATAAATAATTCACATCATCGAATCACCCCTGTACTACGGGCAAGGATATTCTTTAGTATCACGACCACAGTTATCCATGCACTACGGGCCAAGAATATTTGTGTATTCAATAATGGTCATGATCATGCCAACAACTGTCCATCATTACACTACGGGCCAATGAGGACTTTTACCACATCTTTTGTAACATTACGGTCATGATTACACCGAATAATCCCTGGTCATAATCATACCAAGTCCATCTATGCACTATAGGCCACATATGACTTTCAACAAAATATAAACATGAGGATGATGACAATGATATAAGAATTCAATAAAACAAGTTCAAGAATTATTTTATCCAGGAACTAATAACGTCCAAATTGTCAACATGATACTGCTTTGTAGAGTAAAATTCAAGAATGTTCAGAAGAATATTTCCATGAAAAGATACTGGATGAAGCACAAATATCAAGGATATTCCACTAATTTCATGGAGTATAGAAGTCAAAACTTTAACCAACTGAGTACAATATGGAATGGAATAACAAAAGAAATCACCGTGCATGCGATAGACCAGCACAGCAAGTGCATTATTCCAACGTAAATAATAAATAACGGAATCAGTCCCACGTAAACGCATGCATGTGATATTCCAACAAAATAATAAAGACGGAATCAGTCCCAAGGTAAAAAATGCATAGACGGGATATTCCAATGTAATAATAAAGACAGAATCGTGTCCCACAGAGAACGCATGCATGTGATATTCCAACAGTAATAATAAAGACGGAATCAGTCCCACCAGAAATGCATGAGCAGATATTCCAATGTAATAATAAAGAGACGGAACCAAAGTTCGACATAGAAAGCATGACGGTGTTGTTCCAACATGAATGATAAAGAATAGAACAATGTAAGAATTTCACCAAGTATAGGGTAGCCCATTATCTGAAAGTTATTCCAACAAAATAATAAAGAATAGAATAATGTAAGTTCTATTCATAGATAAGAAAGAAATAATACTCTACCTTTAGAAAAATTGGATAATTTGGAATAGTGAGGTAACAGTATTTCTTTCTTCTTTCTATAATTTCTCTCTATAATGATCGCTCTAAAGCTTTTGTGAATTGGTGAGAAATGAAGGAAGAATGAGCTTCTTTTTAGAAAAATATAGTTTCGATAATTGCACGTTTTGGGGCTCGAAAAATTTTAGTACAATACCTTCAACTTTTCCTTTATTTTTAATTTAGACATGGAAGTATTATCAAACTTGCACCACCTCCCCTAATAGTAAATAATGTGATTCAATAGTAAATTATGTGAATCAATAGTTCTAGACATGTGAAAATACGAATTACAGTATAGTACCTCCATCTATATCTCTATTTTTAACTTAGTCATGCAAGTATTATCAATCCTGCACCAACTCCCCTAATAGTAACAAGAATGTGAAACAATAGTATACACATGTGAACAAATAGTTATAATCATGTGAAATAATAGCAATCAATTGCTCATTTATCTGGTTAAATACCCGATTGGTCAACATAACCTTCAGATATCAATTATTATCGAAATAATTGTCGATTTTCACTAACACAAATAATTTCAACACAATAAAACCATTTTTATCAAAAATATAAATTTTGAAATTTCAAAGTTTGACTTTTCCAGAAAAAGTCAACTGTTGACTTTTTGACCAAATAGTGAATTCCGGAAAATTTTGTGTTTGTAGACTATTTTTACTAATTTCATCGTTCCGGACTCAAATATCACGTTCGCGTATCCAAATTCAACTCCGAACACAACTTTAATTTTAATAACATTCATCATTAATATTATAACTCACAATATTTATCAACCAGGTCGTTCGCAGGAAAGAGGGGGCTTTCCAATAAGGATTTCTCCCTATTAGCGCGCAATTAGGTGACCAAACCTCTCATTGACAAAATTTCTAGACATTGTAAATATTGCAATTTAATAATATGAATAACTTTTTCGTCTCAATTATTGATTAATAAAATAACATATTATGCAGATGATACTATGACAATAATCGAATCAATAATATGAGAGATATGATGCAGCAATTACTGTAGCAATAATTGAGTATAACTGAGTGACTTCTCACGTAAGCATCAATAATCAATACCGTGTGCTACTATGTAACCACGCGTATTACTGTACTTTTACTACCGGGTAGTTCAACAGTTAACGGTAAAACTTCCGCCGTTATTTTCATAAAGTATTTTTGTCGTTTTCTCAATCCGATAATAATTTCGTTGTGGGGGTCCACCAATGATTGTGCCGTTGTACGAATATTCCCTGTTAAAACGAATATTCCCCGACCAATCGAATATTATATAACAACTTGCGTACTTTGCAAAATTTATAAATATTACCCACAACTATAACATTATATCAAATCCACACCATAATATTCAAAAATATATTTCGAGAAAATTTAATCTTTATTCAAAAAGTTGGGGTCTTACACTTTGTTGTCTGGGGGGTTGATATACTTGGTCCCTTACTGAAAGCTAAAGGTCAGGTCAGTTTTGTTATAGTTGCCATTGACTATATGACCAAATGGGTAGAAGCGAAGCCACTTAGGTTAATAACGAAACAAGAATGCTTGAAGTTCATTAAGGAGTCAGTAGTGTTTCGTTTTGGAATTCCTAAGGTGGTGATATCGGACAACGGGCGTCAGTTTGTGGGATCAAAGTTTGAAGCATTTTTGAAGGAGTTGGGAGTTCAGCACAAAAAGACTTTAGTAGCTCATCCTCAGTCGAATGGACAAGTCGAAGTGATTAACAAAACGTTATTGAATGGGATCAAGCGTAGACTGGATGAAGCTAAGGGAAGATGGCCAAAAGAGCTACTTAGAGTGTTATGGGCTTATCGGACTACTCCGAGGACTACAACAGGGGATTCACCTTTTAGACTGGCCTATGGTACTGATGCCTTAGTCCCAGTTGAAATTGGATCTCCAAGTCTTCGGGTCAGTCAATTCAAAGAGATCTAGAACGAAGAAGGGTTGAAGGTTAACCTTGATTTGCTTGAAGAAGTCAGAGAAACGGCCTTGATCAGATTGGCAGCCTATCAGCGAAGAGTGGCTAAACATTACAATAAGGGGGTAAAGCTTCGCAGATTTGAAGTGGGATATTTTGTTCTTAGAGAAGCCGAAGCATCTACACCTCAGAATTTGGGAAAGCTGATGCCGAACTGGGAAGGACCGTATGAAGTCATCAAAGTACCGAAGCCGGGAACATATCGGTTGAGGGCATTGGATGGATCAGAAATAAAGAATACTTGGCATGCGGGTAGACTTTGGAAATACTTTCAGTAGATACAGTGTCAGTACACTGGAAGTTTGTAAAAGTTTAATTCATCATCAATAAAAAGTTCTTTTTTCTCAACAAGTATTGTCTTCGTTGCTGTTCATTGCCTTGGGGTAAGGAGGTTCGGGTGGACTCGCTAACCATTTGATGGTAGCCTTAATGGTAGGTGGTCCTTATGGGTTTGTCAGGCCCTTCGTGGTAGGTAAATGCCATCCTTTAGACGTTGTCAGACCCTTCGTGGTAGGCAATTATCGTCCTTATGTGTTTGTCAGGCCCTTCGTGGTAGGCAAATGCCATCCTTTAGACGTTGGCAGACCCTGCGTGGTAGGCAATTGTCGTCCTTATGGGTTTGTCAGGCCCTTCGTGGTAGGCAAATGCCATCCTTTAGACTTTATCAGGCTCTTCGTGGTAGGCAAATGTCATCTTGTGGGTTTTTTAGGCCCTTCGTGGCAAACAAATTCCCTATGAAGCAGATTTATCTCACACTTCGGTAACAAATAAGTATTCCTTTACTTTATTACCTAAATTTTTCTAAGTGTTGAGTTCGGATTGCCTCATTACTTAACTTCATCTTATCTGTTATATAACTTGTTTAGTTATTCATTAACAGTTTAAGTTAAGTTCATAAAGAGCTTGTACATTTTTCAAGTTGGGTAATATTAAAGTATTGACAGAAATTAATAACAAAGGAGTAATAAGGAAAAAGACTGCTATTTCATTAATATGTTGTTAATTACAAGAAGGACAAAAAGATGAAAATTTTTACAGACATCCTATAAGCTAAAAGGATAGAGACTCGTCTTCAGGCGTCAGCTTCGTCTTCAGAAGAATTGAGTATGGTCGGATCAACCTTAGTTATGACAAGTTTTTCCTTGTCCTTGCCTCGGCATTCATACCCGTAAAAAACATCTGGACCACATTCTCATTCAGCTCATTTGACTTCCGGTATTCGTCCTGGATATGCTGGCGAAGCTCTTCGGTCAAGGGGGACCTAAATCTTCTAAGGCTTTCAGCTTATTCTGCAGCTCGAGACGTATGTTTAAATGTCTCTCTTTGTCCTCACGAGCCTGCTCCTGAAGATTGTCAACTTGTATCGCCAAGCTATGATTGGCTATACAAAGTTCTTCATTTTTGAGCCTCAGAGCATGGTTCTGAATGTCAAGATCGACGTTCAGACTCGTCATCTCCTGCTGGCTGGCCTTTGTCTTCTTTAGCTCCTTGCTGCAGATCTTCAACTCCTCCATTCTTTGAGTTAGATCCCTTTGGAGGTTTTCATTGTTGAAGAGGGCAGTACCGAGATTACCTCTTTCCTTAGTCAAAGCTGACTTCAGAATGATGTTCTCTCGACGGGCTGCATCCTCTTCGGCTTCAGCTTCTTGGTAACGTGGAAGAAGACGCCCGAAGACTGCATTCGCCTATAGATGTTCACAGACAATCCGTTAGTCTTCAAAGAGATGCATATAAATTCAAAAGAATAGACATATAAATATTTACCTTGGCGTGATAGCTCATGCCTTCTTTGATAAGGTCCATGATTGAACTGTTGCCGAACTGATGTTCATCGGTCTCCCTGAAAAATGAGTTGAAGAGTTGGAAAGGGAAATTGCCATTAAATTGGGGCCATAAAGTTGGAGACCCCATCGCTTCGTTTTGGAACTCATCGACAGAAGGCCTTGAAAGGAAGGGCGTACGTTCTTCACGGGGAGGTGATGGTGAAGGATCAAAGTATATGTTCTCGGGGGATGGAGAACGAGCAGGAGTAGGTTCTCTAGTTGGCGAAGGGATAGATGATGAATGTGGTTGATCTGGAGTAGGTCCTTCGGGTGGTGGCGGTTGATCATCCGAAGGTTGTTTTCTTTTCCGAGAAGGAATTGAAGTCTCAGGTTGTTCTTCATGTTCCTCTTCAAAAACTTGAATTTCCACTGAGCCAGTGGGAACTTGAAGCTCATCGGCAGACAGAGGTATTACCTTAACCCGCCTTTTCTTGATACGAAGAGCCTGCATCCGTTCGTTTGCAGGCATATCAATCAAGCTGGAGGTAGAGATTGGTTGGGATTCTTGGGAGATACCTCTGGGCTTTCGAATGCCTCTCTTCTTCTTCTTGCGAGGTCGAGAGTTTTCTTCAAACTTCAGTTCTATAGGAAGATCTTGACATCTGGGGCCTCGTGGTTTAACCTCTTCCTCGGGGTTTCAATAGTAGGGGGTGATGGAGCTTTGCCCGAGAAAAACTTTTCCATGTCCCTTCGGTCTATCGATGAAGGTTTGATCAAGGATACTGCAACAAAAAAATACATTTTGTTAGATCTGTTTACAATAATAAACTTAGAAATTTTATTTTGGTGAAAATTTGAGACTTACATTTGTGGTCATATAACCAAGCTTGTTTGGTAAGAAGACTGTAACTCCACTCCTTCTTCGGAAAGTTGTCCAGGAGTTCAATCATCTCTTTCACACGCTCTTCGGATATATCCCCAAAGTCGGCTGATACTTTGTCCAATGTCGTCCAATCGGGGAGAGAGGCAATTTCTGGCCCTTTGACGAAGAGCCATTGTTCATGCCATCCTCGGTTGCTGGAGGGAGTGTTGATCAGAGTCCGTCGCTCGAAGTTCTCTATGGTTCTTGCAGGTATTTTTTTGCTAAGAACCTTGAACCCCTTCTCTTTGGACTTGGTGATACAGTATATAGAGAAGAAGAAATCGAGAGTAGGGGCGACGCCTACTTCGTGGCAGAAGGCGATGAACGCCAAAATGTGGATGTAGGAGTTCGGGACTAATTGGGCGAATCCGACGCCAACAAACCCCAGAAGTGTGACCAGGAAAACGTGCAAGGGGAATCGAACCCCTTTTTCTAGAAGTGTCAGAGGCATGGCGGTCCAACTGTCCGGGCACTGGTACATCCTCTCAGTGGCAGTGGGACGGCAAAATTGGTGGGTCACCGGAACTTGGTACCATTCATACGCATTCTGAACGTCCTTCTCAATCAGAGTTGATACAGTGTTGGCATGGGTGAACTGTTCTGCACTCTGAAAGAAGATGGAAGGGTTGGGAAGAGGCTTTTTCGGCGTGCTTTTGCTAGGAGTATTAGTGGGGTTAGGTTTTAATCCCGAAGCGGCCTTGCTAGGGCTGGGTGTAGGAGGAATAGTGGTAAGAGGAATGACATGGATTGGAGTGGCGTTAGCAGAACCAGAAGACACCATTGTTGATAGTTTGCAGAGAAGAGTAAGAAATCTGAGAAAGAAGGAAGTTTAGAGCTCGAAAGGGCGTCTGAAATTTGAATTGATAGGTAAAGTTGTCAATTTGGGAGAAAATTACCTTTTATACTGACGGTTGCACGGTGCACGAGGACGACGCATTAATTGGAGGTAATGATGTGGGATGGGAAGAGGTAGTATCCGGTTTTGGGTTTAATGTTTTAAACAGAGTGGGCTTCTCTCTTTTGGGCCTCATTTTATTTGACTTGCTGACTGGCATTTATCAGTTGGGCCTCGACAGGTTTCAAATTGGACCCCTTTTTGACTTATTACAATTCATTATATCATGGACCTATATTATTTACATTCTTCCATTAAACATCCTGTTTAATAAAAGACTGGGGAGCAATGTTTGGCCATGATACTTTCATTATTGGGCTGGACCCAATGGGCTCCTCCCTTGGACTAAGTTATATTTGTTCTTTTGGGCCGAATGGTTTGGACCAAGTTATTTAACTATTCTATTGGGTCATCCCGGTCAAATGGGTCATTTTTATTACATTGGGCTAAGTCGTTGGATCGGTCCATTGCACAAAGTGTCTCTTATCCTATCTTTGACCGGTAATCATGACAAAAGATAACAGTTGACTGTTATCTGCCACCTTTCTGCATGGCATTAATGAGGATGGGACTCAGATGACCGGCGATGGCAAACAGTGGCAGCAGATAATGGGTGAGCTGCACGCTTTCGGCTGAGATGACTAGCATGGGAGATGGCTGTGTCAGGCGGTAGTGGGTGGCACGGTAAACCGGGTTTGGAGTACATATGGGAACGATCACACAAGGAAAACAGGTAAGAAATCACTTAACCAAATTATTATTCTCTCTCAAACACTAGACATATTATTTTCCTCCATTGTTAACCTTGTGATCGCCGATACTGACACTCACGCCGGAGCTACCCCCCGACGGTCAAGTCGTTAAGCTTTTGGTGTTGACTTGTTGAACTGTGCAGGATATCGAACACGTCTTGGTGATTGGGACGTGAGGAAAGATCTTGGCGTTAACAATGTCCATAATACTAATTAATGCCTCAAAGTGGACTTTAGTGATCAAATATGTACAAACTTAAAAATAGTAGAAAAATATTTCTTGGATATATTTATGTACACACTCTAATTGTACATCTAAAAACACGCCTAAGTGGCTGTGTAAAATAGCAGTAAATGAGGAGAGAGAAAGTGTTGTGGAGAGTGGAGAGAAGAGAGAGAAATATTTTACTACTCCCTCCGTTCCTAAAAGATTGTCGTTTTAGGAAGTAATTTTTGTTCCAAAAGATTGTTGTTCTGAGTTTATCAATACACATTAGTTATTTTTTTCCTACTTTACCTTTATTTAAAGCTTTTTTTCTTCCTAATACTCCCTCCGTCCCTAATTATTTGACGTTTAGATGTGGATACAAGAATTAATATAATGATTGGAAAACATTAAATATAGTACTCAATTGTCTATAATATTCTTAAATCTTTTGTTGGGATAAGAAGAGTTTTGTTGGGATAAAAAGAGAGAGAGTTTAAAGGGGTTAAATGCAAAGTCGACCACTGAACTTTTTTGATATTTGGGTATTGAGCCCCTTTCTTCCGGTCAACACAAACTGAACCCCTTTCTATTCAAAATTTTGGAGTTTGAACCCTCAGGCGCCACATGTGCGTTGACCTGCTGATGTGGCACACGTGGCGCCTATGTGGTACACATGGCAGGTCTGACGTGGTATTTAATATTATAATTTGATACATGTGCGCTGCTGACGTGGTTTCTTTTGAATTTTTCTCAAAAATTGCTTCTACATAGATTTGAACCTATGACCTATTGTTTGAAAATTTGGTCATTTGACCGTTGGAGCAACATAAGTTATCTATAATATTTTACAAGGATTAATATTTATATTAAAACATGAGATTTCCCCCATATATTTCTTTCTTCTCCTTCACTACATACCATTAATATAATCTCAAGAAAATATATACTATAATAATAATAATAACAATAATAAAAATAATAATAATAGTACTAATAAAAATAATAGTAATAATAATAATAACCCATTATAATATTCCGTGGCTGTTGAAGTCCATTTTGTTAGTTCAAGTCCTTTTGTCCACCCTCTTTATCAAAGTCTGTTAAATAAATTGATATTAATTTTGACATACACTAATTAACAAAACCCATTATTATTATTATTATTATTATTATTATTATTGTTGTTGTTGTTGTTGTTGTTGTTGTTGTTATTATTATTATTATTATTATTATTATTTGTTATTATTATTATTATTTAGGACTATTCTTGATATTTGTAATATAATTTTAGAAGTGTAGCGTATCAATTAAAAAAGTACAAATATAACAGAATATCCTTAGTTTTATCAAACCAATCCTTGTAATATAAATTTTTTAAACTGCTCATATAAACACTTGCAAAGATAAAACTAAGGGATCTGATAGCAATCCCATAACACTAAAAAACTAATAAAAATTAATTAATATTATGTGGTTTGATCAGTTATGTTATTATTTAATTAATATTATTTTTTAGATTCAACAAAATTTACATCTCTGAAAGCCTATTGTCTTACTTACTCCTTTAATATTCTTTTGCATCTATTTTGGAAACAAATATAAAATCCAAATTTAGCACCATCTTTCGCATGAATAATTAATTTCTTGACTAAAATAAGAAAACAAAATTCTGGAATTAATTTGGTTTAAATACAAATATGATCTGTATAAGCACAGTTTATCTCAACGACCTATGAACTTACCTTAAGATGCATGAACACGGGAGAATAGTATAATTTAGTGACAACAAAGCTAACAAATTGGATAAAAATTAGAGAGTCTTGCAGGGAGCAATGGAGCATCTCCGAGATTTGGCTTACCAGCTATTAGTACTATTATTTTTATTATTATTATTATTATTAGTGAAAGAGATGAAAGGAATATATAGGAGAAATCTCATGTTTTGATATAAATATTAATCCTTGCAAGATTTTAAGTGATGACTCACTTGTTTGCATCAATAAGTAAAGCTAGAAATTTCATATTGGCTGTCAAAATTTATTTTACACGTATTAGAAGTTCAATATCAATATTTATTACATATATTTATGTACACATTTAAAGTGTACATTCAAAGTGACGCTCAAAAATAAAATAGTAATAAAGCACTACAAGAAGAGAGAGAGTTTTGTGGACAAATTTAGGTACACACCTAAATTGTACATCTAAAGACACATCCAACTCTAAGTATAGTACTCATTCTGTTCTTAAAAGATTGTCGTTTAAGGTTAACGCACACAGATTAAAGAATATAATTAATACCTAGCGAAAATATTATACTACACTTATTCATTGTCTCAACCAATTATTTTCTTCCCAATATTTCTTATTCAATTCAACCAATTACTTCTTATTCAACCAATTACTACTTAGATTATAACATTGAATTGAATAAGCATTACTCCCTCCGTCCCTAATTATTTGACGTTTTAGAGTTTTTCATTTGTCCCTAATTATTTGACGTTTGTTCAAATCTAGGAGAATTAATGACATTTTTTTCCAAAATTACCCCACATTAATCTACCTATTTTTTGATACATTAAACTTGGGTTAAATGCAAAGTCGACCACTGAACTTTTATGATATTTGGGTATTGAACCCCTTTCTTCCGGTCAACGCAAATTGAGCCCCTTTCTATTAAAAAATTTGGACTTTAAACCCCCAGGCGCCACATGTGCGTTGACTTGCCGTGGCACACGTGGCGCCTACGTCCAGGTCTGACGTGGTATTTAATATTAAAATTTGACACATGTCGCTGCCGATGTGGTTTTTTTTGAATTTTTCCCAAAAATTTGCCTTTTCAAAGATTCGAACTTGCAACCTCTTATTTGAAACTTTGATCATATGACAGCTGGAGCAATATGGGTCATCTGTTAGAACATCACATAGGCCCCTCACTTGAATATGACTTATCTCACTTGAATATGACTTATCTTCATTTAACTTGGTCGGAAATATCAAAATGTGATTCAGTACCTGTGATAAAATAAAGTAAAATCACAGGATATAGTTAAATATGATTTAGTTAGTTTCAAATAATACAATTTTTAAGGCCTATATGTTATGTCAATGCTTATTAGACTGTCACAAAGGACTCATTGGCGACACTAATTGACATGTTTTTAAAATTTCCTAAATATATTAGAGTTTCTGATAAATCGTTCTATATTTAACTATGTGATAATTATACTTATAAATATCATATATTTTAGTGAAATATTCTAAATAATCGATCTCAGTTCTCAATTAGATTTAATCCTAGTCAGGTTATAAGCGCGTATGTCTATATATATAAAAATGCCCCTTATTGCAAAATCATAGTACAAGTATAATACAATAGAGGTCGACACGCTCTCTTGTTACTAAATAAAAGAAAGAAGCTTCAAATTGTTAAGTCAATATTTTAGAATAAAAGTTTACCATGTTTTGAAATGTTTGTAACAAAATGTTATGCATCACTATGTTGGCGTTTTCTAGCCCCATGTCGATTCCCAAAACTTATACGAATATCAGTTCGATCATACAAATATGATGACTATGTTGGCGTTTTATATGTTGAAGTGGTTCTAGAAGTAGACTTATGCTCTGTTTTTGAGTTTTAAAATGGACAGAAAAGAAAAGAAATGGACGGAAAATTTAAGTTTTCTTTTCAAGTCTTATCTTTCTGAATTTTTTAATAAACAGAAAAGAAAAGAAATGGATAGAAAACTTCCACTTTTTTTGCCAAAGTTTTCCGTCTAAAATTGGCCTGATTTGGACGGAAAAGAAATTGGAATAAGTAATATTTTTATAATTCCCATATTATCCTCAACTTTTAATATAATAAATTTTAAATTACAACTCATGTCCTCAATTTGTTTTTATCTACAAAACCTAATCTGATAAAAAGAAGTATAGGCGCGAATAACTTGCCGCGAACAAGTTCTCTTCTTCGGTTCAAGTCCAAGCTCCCTGCAATAGTATAACTGAACAAATTCATCTCCAAATTTTTCTTGTCGGCGCTCCGGCATCCCAATCTCCCCCTCTTCGGTAACTTTTCGGCTAGATCTGTCTCCTATTTCGGTAAAACTCATGCCTAAATATAGTCCCCAATTTGCTCATAGCAATCTCTCTTCAACTCACATATATTTGTCTGTATATGTATATTATGTTATCTGGTTGAATAAATTTCTAACAATTTTATGGGTTATTCATATTTCCAAGAGCCTGTAGTTGCACAGTGATTTTGTTCGTTTGATCACACTCTATAGGATCTGCAAGTGCTTTTGTAACCAAGATGGTGGTTTTAAACTACATGAAATTTTCAAATGTTTTGCATGAACATGTATTTGTTAGGATTACTCAATATTCTACTAATTGCTCAGTCTAAAAGTTGATAAGCTTTCCGGGTACCATATTCGTTTATTATCAGAGTTGCAACTGAAGCATATAGTTCTAATTTCGGCAATGACTATTTCCCAAAATTAGTCTGTAAAACGCTTGACAATTAGTCTATTTATGGTTTTGTGAACAAAAATATGAATTTACTATTATTGTTTTATGTCCATTTATTGTTATGTATTTAACTTTGAAACTCATCCAGTTTTATTGATTGAATAGATAGACAATCAGGAGAGTAAATTTCGAGATTTTGGATATTTGTATTTGATTATGGAATTTTTTCTTTGATTAAATTTATCTTGCATATTTTTATTCATAGTTCAATGGTTATAATTAATATAAGGGTAAATTTGTAAAAGTGATATTTTTCTTTTCATTAGAACTAAAAAAATGCAAGAAAAGAAATTTTTTAAATTTTCTATTCTTTTCTATTAAAAACTCACAAATACCACAAAGAAAAACTTCAAATTTTCTATTCTTTTCTTTTTTGTTCTAATTTAAGTTTTCTATTCTTTTCTTTTCTATTCAAAACTCAGAAACAGATTTTTAGTCTTTGAATTCTGTTAATAAATCCTTATTGTTTGGGGAGTTGACCTTAGCATGATCTCTATTGTTGAATGCAATGCCTTTTATTTGTAACGGTAAGACTATAAATAGCCCCATCTATATGCAATAATATGTGTGAGTTTTCCTCTCAGTTTGATAACTTTGTTTTACGAGCATTAACATTTGGTATCAAAGCTCAATTATGTCTTTAGAGAATAACTTTGTGTATTCGACTATTCCCCGAATCTATGAGCATTGGAGCACGATCATAAAAAATTTCCTTCCCTCTAAGGAATATTGGCACATCGTTGAAAATTGAAGGATTTAAAAGCCAAGAACTACTTATTTCAGGCCATTGATCGCACCATCCTGGAAACCATTTTGACCGAAGACGAGAATTTGGGACTCTTTGAAGCAAGGGAATGTTGGTCAAAGTCCTCACCCATTTATTGTTCCTTGACCCTTTGAATTTTCCATGCACTTGGCCCTTTAAAAATTCCATCAACCTTTTCCCCATTTACTTCACCTCCCCTCATTGTTGGCTATAAAAGACAGCCAAATGGAATGAAAAAGACACACCAAAAAACAAGCTCTCATCCGAGAGTAGAGAGAAAAGGAAAAGGGTGGGTAAGAGAAATCCCATCCGGGGAGGATGGATGAAAGTAATCACATCCGGGAGAAGGTGGAAGAGAACAAGAAAAATAAAGAGAAATAGAGAGAAATATAGTTCAAATAAATATGTGTTTTATTTGGGTTCCATCACATAGTTATTGTGGTGAAGTAATTTGGGTTTATACTCAAATTAAGCTATCTTTGTATTCTCTCATTTTATTCTAGGAATTATTCGGATATCGTCCCGTGGTTTTTACCTCTTAGTTTTAGAGGATTTTCCATGTAAAATCTTGGTGTCTTGTGGTTGGATATTTTCTACTCATTATTTTCTACAGTGGTTATTATTTTTGTGGAACTGCGGATTTAATCTGTTTGACATGTACTAATATTTTATCCGTTTAATTTATCAAAGACAACAATATTTGAGAGGTGATTTTTCCCCAACAAGTGGTATCAAAGCTAAGGTTATTTGTGCAGTTATTTTTGATAAATTTTATGGAGGAATCAATTGGAGCTATGATTAAATTAGTCTCTTCAAAAGAACATGCGATGACGTGGTGAATTCTCGATGAAGAGTTTGTGATTTCCCTTAAGGTGCTCTTGATGGTGATATTGAATTCTTAATGGGTTAGCCAAGAATTGGTTCCGAGAATGGTTAGCCGAGATTTGGCGATCCACGGTGATTGAAGAGAAGATGATCAATTCATAATGAGAAGTGGATTAATCAAAGTTTGTTCCACTATGTTTCGCAGGAGATAAAACCTCACTAAAAAAAGCCATTAGTGGTGACTAGAGGAAAGAAGATAGACACTCTTTCCACGATGCAGGTGCATATGGAAGGTGTTGAAGATGGGGGATCTAGGTGCAAGAGAATGTGGTACAAAACCATGCAAGATGGGAGAAAAGCCTTGCATGAGAACCACGAGAAGAAAGGTCTTCGCTTTAAATGAGTACCAAAAGTGAAGAAGGAAAGAGATAGCTCACAGCTATGGTACAAAGCGGTTGTGAAAGAATTTGATAAGAAAAATCTGTCAAGTTTGAGTTAGATCCTCCCATCAAGAAGAGCCATGCCGATGAGATAAAGTCGGGCATGAAGACAGTTGAATATTTCAAGAAGCTTGAGTTGAGTCAAGGTTTCGTCGGGATTAACTCCAAGTGAGGAGTTGTGGTTTGACGTGAAAATTCAGTCTTGGAAGGTTATATAGAAGCAGACGTAGCAGGTTTTGAAGAGAAGAAGTCTACTTCGGGATATTTGTTTACTTTTGCAGGGGGAGCCGTGTTATGGCAGTCCAAGTTGCAGAAGTGTATTGCTTTGTCTACTATTGAGTTGACAACAAAATGTTGTGGTTTCTTCAAGAGTTGGATTTGACACATGAATCGACTCCAAGTGACGGAGTCATGGTGAATACATCCTCTAATGGGTTCGGAGTGGGATATTGTTGGTCAAAGTCCTCACCCATTTATTGTTCCTTGGCCCTTTGAATTTTCCATGCACTTGGCCCTTTGAAAATTCCATCAACCTTCTCCTCATTTACTTCTCCTCCCCTCATTGTTGGCTATAAAAGGCATCCAAATGGAATGGAAAAAGACACTCCAAAACATAAGCTCTCATCCATGAGTAGAGAGAAAAGGAAAAGGGTGGGTAAGAGAAATCCCATCCGGGGAGGATGAATAAAAGTAATCCCATCCGAGAGAGGGTGGAAGAGAGCAATAAAAAGAGAGAAAAATAGAGAGAAAGACATTTCAAATAAATAGGGGTTTTATCATAGTTATTGCGGTGAAGTAATTTTGGTTTATACTCAAATTAAGATATCTTTGTATTCTCTCAGTTTATTCTAGTGAAATTTTCGGAGATCGTCCCATGGTTTTTACCTCTTAGTTTTAGAGAGTTTTCCACGTAAAATCTTGGTGTCTCGTGGTTGGATATTTTCTACAGTGGTTATTATTTTAGTGGAACTGCAGATTTAATCTGTTTGGCATGTACTGATATTTTATCCGTTTAATTTATCAAAGACAACAATATTTGGGAGGTGATTTTTTCCCAACAGGGAATGCCCGAGTCAAGCGTGCACAACTTTAGGCTCTTCGCAAAGATTTTGAAGTTCTGCACATGAAAGAATGAGAATATGTTAATGGCTTTTTTTCTTGTACTCTCACAATTACTAACAAAATGCGCAATCTTGGTAAAGAGACGAGCGGCGTTACTGTGAATGAAAAGATTTTGCGCTCTATGTCATCCAAATTTGACTATGTGGTCTGCTCCATTGAGGAATCCAAGGATTTGGATCATATGAGTATTGACAGCGAATGTCTAGTCATGTAATTGAAGAAGCATTGAAAATTTTTCATGGGAACATTCTAGTAGTCCTGGACGTGGTTATGGTGTCGCATGTGGAATGGGACGTGGACGTGGTAGACAAGGTATGAACAAAGCTCTTATTGAATGCTATTATTATCATGATTTTGGTCACTTTCAGAATGGGTGTCCAAAGAAACAGAAGGAGCTCAGCTATGGGAAGGACTCCAAAGGTCATTTTGCCAAGACGACAAAGACGAAAGAACTTCTACTCATGACCTATGTAAATGATGATCGATCTGATGAGGAAATTATCTGGTTGCTGGACTCTAGTTGCAGCAATCACATGTGTGGAAGAAAAGAGTTATTTTCGGACCTTAATGAGACCTTCCGCAAATCTGTCGTTAAACTTGGCAATAATTCAAGTCTTCAAGTTATGGGGAAAGGACAAATCCATATGCAAGTAACAACCTTGCACACATTGTCACAAAGGTATTTTACATGCCAGATTTGAAAATTAATCTTTAAGTATCGGCCGTGTGACGCCCCCAAAATAGGTATACATCACCCATTCTGAGTCGCCAAATACATTATACATAATACAAATACAAACTTCATTTATACAATACGACAAAGCGTAGCCGAGAGTTTTTACACGAATATTGTCCAATAGACAGTATTCAAACTCAAAAAGGAGTCCTCATTACATTTATTATCACACTAAATAGTGAGGACTACTAAAACAACCATCACGGACCATCACTCCATTCCCCGACTAGTCCCGGCTACATTCTCATTTCCTGAAGAGAACAATAAAAGCAAAAGGGTGAGCTCAACTAGTCCAGTAAGAAATATTATGACTAAGATAATGCAAAATAAATTATCGTTAGCCTTCAACAGTGTTAAACTAATAAAATATAATAAACATCAAGTTTAACTGCAGCGGAACAAGCAATCCATTAGAAGAGTCAAGTAGAGCATGATATCTACTATCTTCTATGATTTAAAAGTTTATCACCAATTTTATCGCTGAGACTCAGCTAAATAAATAAACCAAATCATCGAATCATCCCTACACTACAGGCCAATGATATTCATTAGTATCACGACCACAAATTATCCATGTAGTACGGGCCAAGGATATTCGTGTTTTCACTAATGGTCATGATCATGCCAACAACTGTCCATCAATGCACTACAGGCCAATGAGGACTTTTACCACATTATTTGTAATATTACGGTCATGATTATACCGAATAATCCCTGGTCATAATCATACTAATTAACAGTCCATCAATGCACGTAAGCCAAAGATGACTTTTATCACAATATAAGCATGAGGATGATGACAATGATATAAGAATTCAATTAAATGAAAGCAAATGATAAACTTTAAAGATTTATAATTTAATTTATCCAGAATTCAAAAATGTCCAAATTGTCAACATGATACTGCTTTGTGGAGTAAAATTCAAAAATAATATTGTATCAAAAATGATTTGGACCGATAAGAAATCAATTTTTATCATGAATAGTACCCCGGGTGAATAATAACCGACTGAATAGTACCCCATGAATAGTACTTCAGGAATAGTACCCCGTAAATAGTACTTCGACATGAAAAAGTTAAAACTTATCAAGAATGCTCAGAATAATATTTCCATGAAAAGATACTGGATGAAGCGCAAATATCAAGGATATTATACTAATTTCATAGAGTATAGAAACAATACTTATCAACATAAGTGTAGAATTAGGAATATGAAAAGAAATAATATTACTTAAATAATACAAAGTATGGAAGAAAATATTATTTCTTACGAATATTGAACAAGAATAATATCACTTACGAATATCAAAGAAATAATACCCCTTACCTTAGTAGGAGATTGAATACTGCAATAGTGTAGTAACAGAATACTCATCTTCTTTCTCTCTGATTCTCTCTCTATAGAATTCTCTTGTGAGTCGCAGTGAATTGGTGAGAATGAAAGAAGAAATAAGCTTCTATTTATAGAAGATTTCTAGCTTAGCCCTAACAATGTGAAAATATAAGTGGCTTGACGACTGGTGATGTGAAAAAAAAAGTGGTTTGACGCCTGTAATGTGAAACAACAAGTGATTTGACGCCTGTAATGTGAAACAACAAGTGGCTTGACGCCTGTAATGTGAAACGACAAGTGGTTCAACACCTGTAATTTGAAACGACAATTGGTTCGACGACTGTAATGTGAAATGACAAGTGGTTCGACGCCTGTAATATGAAATAATAATTGGTTTGACGTTTGGTAAAGGTAAGAACTATTGGCGAAAGTGACTCTTAGATGATGACATATGGGCCCCATAGAATAAACCAAACTTACACCAAACGTCTCATAACAGACTTCTTATTTATATCAAAGATTGAATAAATATTTACCATAAATCATTTTATATTCAATCAACACATTTTTTTAAATCTTTCAACAATTATTCACCATTAATATTATAACTCACAATATTGACAACCAGATCATTCCCAGGAAAGAGGGGGCTTTCCGATAAGAATTTCTCCTTATTGGCGCACAATTAGGTGACCAAACCTCTTTCCTCGACAGAACTTTCTAGACATCGTCAATAATGCAAATAATAATATGAATAACTTTATCGTCTCAACTATTGATTTAATAATATAAAATATTGTGCAGATGATACTGTGACAATAATTAAATCAATAACGTGAGATACTATTGTGAGGATCCCAAAATAGGTCCATTCCATCCAACCCATTTTGAGTCGCCAAATACATGGTAAAGAAAACAACTACAACTTTATTACAACAATTGTCGTGCAAAATACAACAACACATATGCTGTGAGTTTGGATACAAATATATACCAACTGTAACTTTGGACACCAACTTTGGATAACACGTCACAATGACACCTTACATAAAGGTATAGTCAAAAACTATTTTAGAAATTAGAATCTTTAGGAAGTGCTCAAGGAAACCTTCGTACATGGGAGGCCATGCGTATAGGTTATGATAGATATCATATGGCCACAGAATTATCCTTGGTTGACCCAATAGACCCCAAAGAAAAATGAGAAGATTACTATCATATTCTTCCCAATGGTGAGTCTTCTCTTGACATATCATTATCTCCACTGTCTCTAATTGGGTATTATACTCGAAACAAACACCAAGATTATATAGGTAGTGCTTGTAAATATACTCAGCAAGTGGATGAGTACAACCATGTCTTATGATGACACGAGGTTGTATGTCATTAGATATCTTGTATGATAGTGGCAAAACACCCTTCCAAGTTAAATTCACCTCACCCTCAACATCTATAGACCACCGTTCTATTCCCCTGTTATTCCCCGCTTGTCCCAGCTACACTTTTATTACCTGAAAGGAATTGTGAAGCAAAAGGGTGAACACAACTAGCTCAGTAAAGAATATCATGACTAAAGATAAATAAATTATCAATAACCTTCAACAGTAATAAATCAGAGATTTAGCACATATGGTAGATGATAAAACTTTTCAACCATAGTTGCAGCGGTACGAGCAATCCATTAGAAGAGTCAAATAGACCATAAAGTCTATTATCTTCTCCATGTTAAAAGTCCACCAACAATGTTTTATCCTCAGTAACATCAATCAACAATTCACGCCCACAATCACATTTATAACTCATAATCGTAATTGTTGTTCTAAATTCCTTTTTCATCTAGGACAAAGATAATTTTCATCTCCTAAAACATCAAAGATCATGGTTATACCAAATCACGCTTTCATGTTCATAATCATACTAATAAATTTATCTTTTTGCAATCACGGGCCAAAGATATTCATTAACGATTCATCTTTGCACTACTACGGGCCAAATATATTTAACAACATATCATCTTTGCATTACATGCCAAATATATTCAATAATAGGTCATCTTTTGCACTACGGGCCAAAGATATTCATCAATAATTCATCTTTTACACTACAGGGCCAAAGATATTAATATATCAAAGAAATACATAATCATTTTAGAATTTATATAAACAATAATTATAACCATGTTGATCAATTCACATTTGCACTTAAGCTAAAAATATTCAATTGTAAATTCAATGGTCATGATCATACCAGTCACAATTCAACTTTGCACTACTGGCCAAAGAGAACCCATAGTCATGATCATACCAATAATCTACCCATCTTTACACTCAAGTCAAAGAGAAATTCCATCACCAAGGTTATAAAAATGTTATATATGATAATAAAAATAATATGATCAACAACTGCATTTATTTTCAAGAGCAACAATCATAAATCAACGATAATTTGGTCAGAAAAAGAAACTAATTTTTTTTTCGTGAATAGTACCCGTGAATAGTAACTCGTGAATTGTAACTCGTGAATAGTAACTCATGAATAATAACTCGTGAATAGTAATTCATGAATAGTAACCCCGACATGAAAAAGTTCTAAATTTGATAAAAAGTTCAAACCAATATTTTGGCATAATGATATTGAAGAAATAATATCATTTATGAAGAAAATAATCTCCCTTACTATCCCTTACCTCAAAAGAGCAGTACTTCTGACTTGAATAACGCTGAACGAACTTACACCGTATAGCAATACTCAAGATATCAAAATATTCAAAAGAATACACTCGATAATATAGAGAGAGAAATAGAGAGAAAACTTCAATTTCTGGTGTGTTTTTCAATTCTAACCTAAGCACCCTATTTATAGGAAAATGCTTAGAACACCAAAGTAGAAAATTTAATAAAATAATTTTATTTATTAACATTCAAGCCCACCACCCAGGAATCTGAATTCATCTCATTTACCACATATATGGGTTTGCAAAAAACGTTTTTCTAATTAAAAATAATTAAAACTTTCAAAAACCAATTATTCTGGAACCTCGGAACATCAATAATTCATAATAAATAGCTCTTTTATCAGAAAATTCGAATCTTACTACTTTTTATAGGAAATTCAATTCTCTACAACTTTGTAGAAGAAAGTTTTTCCAAATTCCAAACAGAAATTGACCGAAATCCACACACGGACGATTTTACAGGCTATAATCAAATTTTAGTCAAGAAATAGGGTCCACCGACACACAAAACACGTGTTAATCATTTAATGCAACAAAAATACTCTTTCTCCTCATATACTCATATATCACACATTCATTGTAAAAATATCATCATTATTATATTATAATAATATAATAAAATATTATTTTATCAGAAAAGATAAAATATCAATTTTCAACAATTGTCACTTTAAAAATTTTCTCCATCTATATCCATATAAAATAAATATTTTTCTCATCATATAAATTAATAATTAATTATTCACAAATAATATTACAGAATCACAATAATGACAACCAGGCAGTTCCAAGGAAAGAGGGGGCTTTCCAATAAGGATTTCTCCTTACTGGCGCGTAATTAGGTGACCAAACCTCTCCTTAGACAAAACATTCTAGACGTTGCCAATAATGTTATCTAATAATATTATTCAAATAATATAAATTATTGATTTGATAATGGAAAATACTTTGCAGTGACAATTATTAAAACAACAATAATATAAAATATCAACGCAAAGAATTATTGAATCAAAATAAAATATTGAGCAAAGAATTACATAATAATTATTGAGTAGTGCCTTCTTACGTAAGAATCAATAATTGGTGCAATACCGTGTCTTCTTGTCAACAATGCGTATTCGTGTGTTTTAACTACGGGTATTCCAACAAAGTGTTAATTGTAATAATTACGCCGCTTATTTATAAAAACTCAAATTTGTCGTTTTCTTCATCCGATGCTTATTGTGTTATGGGGCCCACAAATGGTCATACTTGTGGTGTATACGAATATTCCCCGACAGAAAGAATATTTCACGACCAAATGAATATTCCCCGACAACAATGAATATTTTATAACCACTTGCGTATTTTGAAAAAAATTCATATATCACCCTTAACTTTAAACTTTTATCAATTTAACCATTTACTGAATAGTAATTATAAGAAAAAATTGAATACTTTTATTTCATAAAATTCGGGGTTTTACAATCTCCCCTCCTTCTGAAATTTCATCCCCGAAATTTACGTACCTGTTATTTCAAAGAGTTGAGAATACCTTGCTTTCATTTCAGATTCCATCTTTCCTATCATCATGATTTCTCCATTGCTCATCTCCTGTATTTCAGATATCATTCTAGAATACAGCTTCAAAATAAGGGTTAATTTAACAAATTAACATATCACATAATATCCCGATATTATGACTGACCAACAAATAAGCTTAGGTAGGACACACTAGCGAAGGATTTACTCATCTCTCCCCTCCTGAGTTCTAATCCCGATCTCCGCCAGAGATCATATCCTAAGCTCGATACCAACCGTGATTTACCCCAAAATAGGTCCATTCCATCCAACCCATTCTCGAGTCGCCAAATACATGGTATGTAAAAAAATAACTACAACTTTATTACAACAATTGTCGTGCAAAATACAACAACACATATGCTGTGAGTTTGGATACAAATATATACCAACTATAACTTTGGACACCAACTTTGGATAACACGTCACAATGACACCTTACATAAAGGAATAGTCAAAAACTGTTTTAGAAATTAGAATCTTTGGGAAGTGCTCAAGGAAACCTTCGTACATGGGAGGCCATGCGTATAGGTTATGATAGATATCATATGGCCACAGAATTATCCTTGGTTGACCCAATAGACCCCAAAGAAAAACGAAGATTACTATCATATTCTTCCCAATGGTGAGTCTTCTCTTGACATATCATTATCTCCACTGTCTCTAATTGGGTATTATACTCGAAACAAACACCAAGATTATATAGGTAGTGCTTGTAAATATACTCAGCAATTAGATGAGTACAACCATGTCTTATGATGACACGAGATTGTATGTCATTAGACATCTTGTATGATAGTGGCAAAAAACCCTTCCAAGTTAAATTCACCTCACCCTCAACATCTATAGACCGCCGTTCTATTCCCCTGTTATTCCCCGCTTGTCCCAGCTACACTTTTATTACCTGAAAGGAATTGTGAAGCAAAAGGGTGAACACAACTAGCTCAGTAAAGAATATCATGACTAAAGATAAATAAATTATCAATAACCTTCAACAGTAATAAATCAGAGATTTAGCACATATGGTAGATGATAAAACTTTTCAACCATAGTTGCAGCGGAATGAGCAATCCATTAGAAGAGTCAAATAGACCATAAAGTCTATTATCTTCTCCATGTTAAAAGTCCACCAACAATGTTTTATCCCTGTAACATCAATCAACAATTCCTGTCCACAATCACATTTATAACTCATAATCGTAATTGTTGTTCTAAATTCCTTTTTTTATCTAGGACAAAGATAATTTTCATCTCCTGAAACATCAAAGATCATGGTTATACCAAATCACAGTTCATGTTCATAATCATACTAATAAATTTATCTTTGCAATACGGGCCAAAGATATTCATTAACAGTTCATCTTTGCACTACGGGCCAAAGATATTTAACAACATATCATCTTTGCATTACATGCCAAATATATTCAACAATAGGTCATCTTTGCACTACGGGCCAAAGATATTCATCAATAATTCATCTTTGCACTATAGGCCAAAGATATTAATATATCAAAGAAATACATAATTATTTTAGAATTTATATAAACAATAATTATAACCATGTTGATCAATTCACATTTGCACTTAAGCTAAAAATATTCAATTGTAAATTCAATGGTCATGATCATACCAGTCACAATTCAACTTTGCACTACTGGCCAAAGAGAACCCATAGTCACGATCATACCAATAATCTACCCATCTTTACACTCAAGTCAAAGAGAAATTCCATCACCAAGGTTATAAAAATGTTATATATGATAATAAAAACAATATGATCAACAACTGCATTTATTTTCAAGAGCAACAATCATAAATCAACGATAATTTGGTCAGAAAAAGAAACTAATTTTTTTTTCGTGAATAGTACCCGTGAATAGTAACTCGTGAATAATAACTCTTGAATAGTAACTCATGAATAATAACTCGTGAATAGTAACTCATGAATAGTAACCTCGACATGAAAAAGTTCCAAATTTGATAAAAAGTTCAAACCAATATTTCGGCATAATGATATTGAAGAAATAATATCATTTATGAAGAAAATAATCTCCCTTACTATCTCTTACCTCAAAAGAGCAGTACTTCTGACTTGAATAACGCTGAACGAACTTACACCGTATAACAATACTCAAGATATCAAAATACTCAAAAGAGTACACTCGATAATATAGGGAGAGAAATAGAGAGAAAACTTCAGTTTCTGGTGTGTTTTTCAATTCTAACCTAAGCACCCTATTTATAGGAAAATGCTTAGAACACCAAAGTAGAAAATTTAATAAAATAATTTTATTTATTAACATTTAAGACCACCACCCAAGAATCTGAATTCAACTCATTTACCACACATGTGGGTTTGCAAAAAACGTTTTTCTAATTAAAAATAATTAAAACTTTCAAAAACCAATTATTTTGGAACCTCGGAACTTCAATAATTCATAATAAATAGCTCTTTTATCAGAAAATTCGAATCTTGCTACTTTTTATAGGAAATTCAATTCTCTACAACTTTGCAGAAGAAAGTTTTTCCAAATTCAAAACAGAAATTGACCGAAATCCACACACGGACGATTTTACAGGCTATAATCA
The DNA here is from genome assembly GCA_020205615.1 of Panax quinquefolius. Lineage (NCBI taxonomy): Eukaryota > Viridiplantae > Streptophyta > Magnoliopsida > Apiales > Araliaceae > Panax > Panax quinquefolius. The sequence continues at coordinate 80,656,711 of CM035166.1, forward strand.
AATTTTAGTCAAGAAATGGGGTCCACCGACACACAAAATACGTGTTAATCATTTAATGCAACAAAAATACTCTTTCTCCTCATATACTCATATATCACACATTCATTGTAAAAATATCATCATTATTATATTATAATAATATAATAAAATATTATTTTATCGAAAAAGATAAAATATCAATTTTCAACAATTGTCACTTTAAAAATTTTCTCCATCTATATCCACATAAAATAAATATTTTCCTCATCATATAAATTAATAATTAATTATTCACAAATAATATTACAGAATCACAATAATGACAACCAGACAGTTTTCAGGAAAGAGGAGGCTTTCCAATAAGAATTTTTCTCTTCTTGGCGCAAGAATTAGGTGACCAAACCTCTCCTTGTATGCGAACTTTCTAGACATTGCCAATAATGTTATCTAATAATATTATTCAAATAATATGAATTATTGATTTGATAATGGAAAATACTGTGTAGTGACAATTATTAAAACAACAATAATATAAAATATCAACGCAACAATTATTGAATCAAAAATAAAATATTGAATAGTAATTACTGTAACAATTATTGAGTAGTGCCTTCTTACGTAAGAATCAATAATTGGTGCAATCTGGTATGCCATCTTTGTGCAACAACGCGTATAATCGTGTTTTTTAACCACCGGTATTCCAACAAAGGTTAATTCGGTAATAATTACGTCGTTATTTATAAAAACTCAAATTTGTCGTTTTCTTCATCCGACATTTATTCTGTTATGGGGCCCACAAATGGTCATACTATTTGTCATTTAATATTCCCTACGCGAAAGAATATTCCACGACCAAACGAATATTCCAAAACAATGAATATTTTATAACCATTTACAGTATTTCAAAAAATTCATATATCACCCTTAACTTTAAACTTTTATCAATTTAACCATTTACTGAATAGTAATTATAAGAAAAAATTGAATACTTTTATTTCATAAAATTCGGGGTCTTACAACTATGCAACAATTACTGTAGCAATAATTGAGTATAACTGAGTGACTTCTCACATAAGCATTAATATTCAATACTGTGTGCTACTATGCAACCACGCATATTACTGTACTTTTATCACCGGGTATTTCAACAGTTAACGGTAAAACTTTCGCCGTTATTTTTATAAAAAGATAATTCTGTCGTTTTCTAACTCCGATAATAATTCTGTTGTGGCGTTCACCAATGATTGAGCCATCGTACGAATATTCCCCGATAAAACGAATATTCCCCGACCAAACGAATATTTTATAACAACTTGCTTACTTTGTAAAATTTATAAATATTACACACAACTATAACATTATATTAAATTCACACCATAATATTCAAAATGATATTTAGAAAAAAATAATCTTTATTAATAAAAGTTAGGGTCTTACAGGCCGATTACAGGAGAAAGGATTAGCTATCCTAATTCAATACAAACACTGAAAAGTATTTCATAAAGTACTCATCATTGTAGCCACTATGTCACATAGACCTAATAAAATATGAATTTAGTTGGTTATGATTTTCATAATATGAGTTATGGGTCCATTAGAAACTAAAACCATATTATCTATTTAAAATATAGATAATATAATTTGAATCTATATGATTATGGTTCTAATCCAAGTTATATATTAATTCTCCTTAAAAAATGCTTATACATAAAAACGTGAGTCTCATTAATTTAAAAATACCGTGACAAAAACGTTCCTGACTATTAAAAACGTGAGTCTCATTATGTGAGAGGTTTGTAAAAATATCAAATTTATATTAATTTAAAAACGTTCCTGACTATTAAAAATGCAATAGTGATTTTATAATAATAATCCAATAATTACAATTATTTTCTTAAAATCCTAATTAATATTTATCTATTTAATAATATATTAATATTATGTATAAGCATTTTTATACCCTGCACTCTTAAAAAGAGTCCAATTTGTATTTTTTTCAAAAAAAGTAATGTCTTCATTAGACCTAACAACTAAGCGGGCTTACCTAAACTAAGTCGAAGCGGTGGCGAAGTGCATAAAAATGGCTTCGATTTTTTTACTTGGGCCAAAATCAGAATTTCAAAGTTCGGCCGTAATGGTAAACCAATTTTGTGCCTATTTTATAATATTTTTTTTTTGGGTTGGTAGGGTAAAAGCAGGCGGTAGCCAAATAGGTCCGGATTTTACTGGGCTTAAACCGCTGCATTCAAAGTCCTATCTACTTACTTAGGCCATGTTTTCCAGGTCTAGTCTCCATTCTAAAATTAGAGATACATTTTGACTTTTTAAAGTCAATTCGCAAAATTCTAAAACTCAATTGATCTAATTTCGTTCAAGTTTTGGAAACAACAAAGATAATAATTACTACCTCCATTCCATAATAACTGTTTTTTTTAGAAGAAATAATTTATTCAAATTTATTTATCCTTTACAACTTTCTAGGAGAAATAAATTATTTATTTTCCTATATCACCCCTAACTTCTCTCATTATCCCAAGAAATTTTCTCCCTTAGTTTTCAACTTCCCATAAAGGGGTAGTGATGAAATTTCATATAAATTTTAATTCTTAAATGATAGTATTAAATGAGTTTTTTAATTCATGTCCATGAAGCTAAAAAGACTATTATTATGGAATGGAGGTAGTAGTAGTTTATAATTATTATATTTGTTTGTATTAAAACTAAATAACTTCATATCAATTTTGAATTTTAGGATTTCGTGAATGAACTCAAAAAAAATCAAAATGTATCTCTAAGTTTGGAACGGAGGGAGTAATATTTTTATTAATCTTGCTATATAATGACATAATCTCATAATAATTTTATTATTATATTATTATTTTTAAATTAACAAATTTTTTAATTGAACATAAAATAGGTATAAAATCCGTTCACTCAAAGTAGTAACACCCATCCTGATAAACACAGAACTGTACATGAAAAAAAAATCAAAACAAGACGATTCAGGTATATTTGAATTCACATCCCATAGTCATAAACCTTCCTTTACATATTGCAAATACGTTGTGAATTCTGGAATACCTTTACATATCTAGAAATCAAGTAGGCAAAATAATTATAGATTAATATTGGTCAAAATTAGTTTTATTAATTCCAACTCATATTTGTAATTAATAATATGGGTCCAAAACTAACCTAAAAACTAATTAATCAACCCAATAAATCAAAGTGGTTTTGGTTAACTATATGGTTGTCAACCCAAATTGTCAAGTCTAATGTCACATAATCGTATGTTTGTTATTCGAGTAACTATCACTTCATCAGATGAACCCGATCAACCATGTTTTCATATTTTTTCTCAAAATCTAGATCATTTGTGGCATTGTCGTGGGCATTTGAGTCTTGGTGGCCTCACAACACTTTATCACAAATAGATGGACAAGGGTTTGCCACAATTGAAGAGTTCCAGTTTTTTCTGTGAAGATTGTTTAATAGGTAAACAACACAGAAATTCCTTTCCACAAAAAAGCACCTGAAGATCCTCACAAATTCTTCAGCTTGTCCATGCCGATATTTGTGGGCTTATTTCTCCAATATCCAACATCAACAAAAGGTATTTCTTGACCTTTATTGGCGATTTTAGTCGAAAAACCAGGGTATTTTTCTTAACAGAAAGACCAGAGGCCTTTGAAGTATTCAAGCCTTTCAAAACTAAGGTAAAAACAACCAAGAATACATCCATTTGAGGTCTACGTACATATATGGGTGGAGAGTTTAATTCCAATGAATTCATTGAGTTTAGCATGACCAACAGAATTCAACATCAACTGACTGCAGCCTATACTCCTCAACAAAATGGAGTGGCAGAGCGTAAGAATCGCATGATCATGGAGATGGTTCGTAATATGCTTTCATGCAAACAAGTGCTTAAGACCTTTTGGCCTGAGGCAGTAAATTGGACAATACATGTTCTCAATCGAAGTCCCACACTTTCTGTGTGAAATCAAACACCAGAGGAGGCGTGGAGTGGCACTAAACCCTTGGTTGATCACTTTCGCATATTTGGATGCCTTGCTTATGCTCATGTTCCAGATGTCAAACACACAAAGTTGGATGACAAAAGTTTGAAGTGTGTCCTTCTAGGGTGTTAACGAGGAATCCAAGGCGTATCGATTGTATGACCCCTTAATTATCAAATAAAATTGTTATAAGCGGCACCATTGTTTTCAATGAAGATGAACACTGGTCTTGGACATATACAAATTGTTAGTTCCCAGAGGCACAATAGTTATCTAGAAGGGGGGGTTAAATAGATATTTTAAAATTCTTTTACAAAATACTTGTTAGTTTAGATAATGAATTAAACACAGCGGAATTTGAGATTTGTTTGTTTTCCCTTTAAGATATAATGAGTTAATAGGAGTTAAGTAGTTAAGGCAGTTATAGCAGTTATAGCAAGAATATAAGAGACACAGTGTTTTTAAGTGGTTAAGAGCACTTAAAGCTCATATTCCACTCTTCTACTCCTCGAGTAGGAAATCCACTAAGGATATCTTTACAATCTATGAATCTCACAGATTCCTTCAAGACCAGCAGTCTTGGAACTTCTTAGTTCACTTTTGAACTCTTCAAGTCCAACAGACTTGGTACTTCTCAGTTCACTTAGAACTCTTCAAGTCCTTCTGACTTAGAACTTTTTACTTCACTTGATAGTAATAAAGTTCTTCAATGGTGTTACTCAGTTGCTGTTAAGCTTGTGTTCGAAAGAACTGAGTAGCTGAGCAAGCTTTCTTTTTCAAATCGTAGAGTTGAGTGTTCTTCAGCATTTTTGTTCAGTGCTTGCTTACTTTTTTCATCTGCTGATGTTTTGTATATATGATGCCATTGAAATGTATCCGTTGAAGACATCCGTTGAAGCATTAAATGCATTTGATATTTTTGAGCTTTAATAGAGACTTTTTGCACAACTTTTGATTAGCAGTCTGGCCCACTAACACAGCAGACTGTTGTCTCACTTAACACCTGAAAAGGTGTTTTCTGCTGACCCATAGTACTTTCCTTAGCTTCTTCAATACGTTTCTTTGTTATACACTAAGGATGACTGTTGTGTCATTGGGAGTCCCGAGAACTTCAACATTTATAATCCATTCCACATTTGTTGGGATTTATTCTTAAATAAATGGGCAATGCTTGATGCTTCTAATACAGTCAGATGATGCTCTACGATTCTGATCGTGGTGTCTTGCCACCTTGGTGCTTGATCTGATACTAGCAAAAGAGAACACTACGATTTCTCTTAAGTACTGGCACAATACGATCTTCATTTACTTGACTTGCAGACTCTACGCTTCCGAGAGCACACAACGATCTCTAAGTTGGCTTGGCAAGCATTTGGACAACTCTACGATCTCAGGAGAGGTTCTCCAAAGCAGACACACTACGATTTTTGATACTCTACGATTCTGCCTTGGCTTCTGCAATCTTCTGATCAGCTTGATAGACTACGATTTCGTTGAAGCCTATCTATTACATCTCAAGATAGATCAACCTAACAACTTTGATCTTTTCATCTATACATTCATTTACAGAATGATAAACATTAAAAGCTTAGACCAACCTAAAAATTTTGATCTTCCACTAAGTCCTTGTACATATATTCCTTGAAAGACTTTACATATAATCATGAATATTTACTTTCAACATCAAATTTAAATATGCAATCTCCCAACAATCTCCCCCTGTTTGATGTTGACATAACCAAGGAGATTTGTGTTATGATTATCAATTTCTAGATGAAGTTGCTAGAAAGTAAATATGACTTAGTGTTTCAGTGAGAAACTAAAATCTCTAGAGAATAAGCATGAATTTATTAATGTTTGTAAAGATAAATATTATAATTAAGCTTAGTTACATCAATAAGAATTGAGTTTCAACTTAGCTCTATTTCTTTTGCCTTTTGTTCCTTGGAAGATTGGCATATTCTGTAGCTCTCCTTCTCTTGCTGGCTTCGTATCTCCATGATATATCGTCCAGCTCGCTTTAACTTAGCTGTCTCAAATGATCATGTCTATTCATGAATGCAGGAACTCCAATTGGCTTGTTTAGGCCTGTGGTGGTTAAACCTTGTGAGCAGGGAGATGGCTCTTGATTTCTCAGTGGTTGTGCCATGATGATTTGCTGCTGTTTTGATCGTGGAGTATGATGGCGAGACTATCTTGCATGAGGGCTCCTTGAAGATTGAGCGATGAATTTGCCTTTGCCTCTGCCCTTGCCTTTCTCTCCTTCCCCTTTATTCTCCCTTTTTATGTCAGCATCAAAGGTTCGAATATCGTCAGATAGTCGAGTCATGCCTTGTACGAGCTCGTGGAGCTGATTCTTAGAGTGAGCAATGTCTTCACAGTTTTCTTGAATGAGAGAATCAGTTCTAGCTTCTCTCTTTTGTAGAATGTTCAAGAAAGTTTCTATTTGTTGCATTTGGCCCATAGAAAATGCTTGGAATTCTTTCATTGAGGTTCGTAGACTTGTGAGACTTTTCATCATACGATTATTTTGGGATTCTTGAGTATTCTGCAAAATAAGAACAACTTCCCTGTGTTTCTTGGCAACTTGAAAGTGGATTTGGTCCCTTTCATTGATACTCTGAATCATCTCCTTTATGATCTCCCTAAGCTTCGTAGTAAGCTCAGAACTTAGATTGCTAGGGAGAGTGCTGGCAGCATCTATTAAATGAGTCAGCCTCAGGTGAACAAGGTCTGAGTGAACTTCAAGATCATCTTGTATGTCCTTGGTCACCTTCTTGGATGCTTTAGACAACTCCGTTTTGGTGGGAAGATCTGATATGATCTCAAGGAGTTACTGATTATTTGGAGGAGAGGCTCTTGAATATTGATATTGCATATTGTAGAGAGCAATATCAAGATTGAAATAGTTATTATTTGATGAGGAAGGTATATCTGATGGAGGGGCAGGTGTGTGAGGTTGAGCTACATGAGGAGGTGACTCTACGTTTTAAGCAGCTGACTCTACGATCAGATTTGGACCAATAATCGTAGAGTGAGAGATGATAGGAGACTGGATCAACACAAAATTTGGCATGTTTGGTTCATCAGTTACAGAATGTTGGGATTCTGTAACTGGAAATTAATTGAGTGGATGAAGTATCACTTCCAACCATCTTGGCAATTCGTAGAATTTATTGAAGGTTGATGGTGGATAGTGACTAATCCTGAAAGAGATGGGAATAGTTTGTACCTCATGTCCATTTTCTGAAGAGGGGCTGTTGGTGATTAGCTTTTGGGCAAAGTTGAGGTTGTCTAGGAATCCATGAGCTAGAACTGATATTGCTGCATAGGCTTTAAAGCTCCAGAACATGTGATCTTAGGAGTTGAGGATTTGGGCCCTGTGAAATAGGTAGATAGGAGAACAGTTGATTGTAGTTGGCTCTCCTATATCCATCATAGCCCACTGCAATAATCTCAACTAGTCATCCTCTTCTTCTTCTTTGTCTTCATTTGAAGTTTCCACTACATCAATTATCTCTACTTGACTTCTTAGCTCTTCTGCTCTCTCATCCTCCACAGATTCAATCCTTTCCATTTCTACAGTTTCTGAAGCTAGAATCTCTTGAGGGACTGAGGGAGATTCATGATGATCTCTTGGCAATTCCTCCTTAGCTGTAGCCTTTTCTGATATAGGGACTTCGTGAGGCTCCCCCTCAACTCGATCATCCATTTGAATTTCAAGCAGCTCCCCCTCAGCTGGAGCATTCTCGAATGTAAGAACTTCAGGAAGCTCCCCCTCAACTTGAGCTGTACTCTCCTTACTAGCTTCGGGTAGCCCTTTCTCAGCTTCGGGTAGCCCTTTCTCAGCATCGGTTAGCCCTTTCTCAACAGCTATCCTTCTGTCTTCCTCCTTTAACACTCCTTCATTGACAAGGATGTACCTCTTGACCAATTTTCTCTTTGACTTCCTAGGCTGAGCCATAGCCTCAACACTTTCTTCAGCTTCAGCTCTGAAAGTTTGATCAGGCTGAGGAGCTGTTGTAGCATCCTCTTCGGGAGTGGTGTCAAGTCTGGACTCTAGGATCGGTAGTGACTCTACGATCGAAGAGAAAGAAGACTTCTTTGACTTATTGCTGTGCTTTCCTTTCTTAAGCAGCTGAGAGATAGTAGCTCTGTCTTCTTCTTCCTCAGACTGCTATTCTTTCCTCTTTAATTTCTTCAGAGTTTCAGTGCCTAAACTCTCTTGAGGTGCATCAGTAGTTGAACCTTGAGGTTCCTCTATCATTTGAGCCTTTATTTTTCTTTTACCCTTTCTTTTTCTGATCAAAGCAATGGGTTCCTCCTTGTTGATTTCTTCTTCTTCTTCTTCAGCTTCCTTTAAGACTGATATATTTTTTGGTAGCCCAGAATCCTTCGCTTCACCAGTTCTTCCACTGGATTTAAACATCATCCTGACATTTTCTGCTAGATTTCTTTTCCAATTTTCAAACAGCTGCTGGGTCATCCTTTTGTTGGGATTGATGGATTATCCTTCATTATCCCTAATTTTGTCACCCAGTGCTGACTGCATGATGATGCTTATAAACCGTCTGTAGAGCATCTTTCTAGAGCTCTTTGATTTCTTCGAACTGAGAATCCACTTCCCAATCCAGTCGATGTGTAGGGCTCCATAGTTGAGTTGAACCCCAAAGCAGATTGCTGTCATGAGCTTAAGTAGCACTTCATTCACAGAGTCATGGCTAGAGCTCTAACAACATATGCATTTTCTAACAATGTCAGCCAATAACTCACACCTTTGGGGAAACTCCTTCTTCTTGTACCCCTTGACGGTCTGAAACTTTTTATGATGCATCTTCTTCAGTCCTTCATGAAAGTTTATGACCTCCATAGATGGAAGTCCTTTCGATTTGAAACCTAGGGCTAGGTTTATATCTTCAGCTTTGAGTTTAATTTCCATGCCCTTGACCCTTGTGGTGATAACATCATTCTCAAAAGCTCCATTTATGTAGAACTCTTTTACCAGCTTAAGGTAGATCCATGTGCTGGTTCCCAGAGCTTCTTCAAGTCCAGCTTTCTTTAACAGAGATAGAATTTTGTGGAATTGAGGGTCAGTTGTCTTGAAATCGTCGAAGCAGAGTCTGTAACCAGTGATAACATTTAAAGCCGCCATTGATTTCTTTGCACTGAAGTTGGTTGATCTTTTCTGAAAGCTAGGGTTTCTACTTGTAGAGAGAGAGAGGAATAAGATTTTTGAACTTCTGATTTCAAAAAGATCTTTTCAAACTATACTTGTAACTTCCCTCCTTTTGATCTTCTTAGTGGGGCATGTGTTAAGTTCTGCTTGGCTCCACGATTTTGACTGCTGTGGAAAATATTGATTTGCCCTTAGCTTCTCCTGAGCTAATGCATCCTTTGGGAGGACTATGATCGTCGAGGTAGCACTACGGTCGTTGAGGTTGTCTTTACGATCGTTGAGTTTGCACTGCGATCATTGAGTCCATTGCTGAGTCTGCTCTACGAACGTTATCTACCCTGGTCCTTGTGATGAACTTTAACTTGGTATTCCTTCCGAGTTAAGGTAGCTCAGGAAGGGCCAATCTCTTAGAATAAACTAAGGATTAGGTTTGTCCCTGAGGTGCTTGACAGAGGAATTGCCTGGATTTGCTGGATATGTTGTCATCACAGGATGCTTCTTTGTCATGTCGAGGAAGCTCTACGATCATGGACTTTCTTTTGTCATCTCTACGATTTTGAACATAACCTTTATATCTGCATGGTTATCATAAACTAGAGCATAGATTTTATGATTATAGATTTAGCATGCCTAACTCACTTATTTATTTATTAAATCTGGATTCATCTAGAGGCTTTGTAAAGACATCAACAAGTTGATTTTCAGTAGGGATGTATTGTAAAGATATGGTTCTATTTTGAACATGATCCCTAATAAAATGATATCTTATTTCTATATGCTTAGTCCTAGAATGCATGACATGATTGTGTGTTATTGCTATGACACTTGTGTTATCACAATGAACATGTATAGATTTGAAATTAAACCCATAATCTGCTAGTTGATTTTTTTATCCATAATATTTGAGCACAACAGCTGACAGCAACAATGTATTCAGTTTCTGTTGTTGATGTAGATACTGAGTTTTGCTTCTTGCTAAACCAGGACACAAGTCTGTTTCCTAGCAACTGACAGGTGCCACTAGTACTTTTTCTATCTATTTTGCAACCTGCAAAATCAACATCTGTATATCCTGTTAGTTCAAAGGAGGACTCCTTCGGATACTAAAGTCCTAAGTGACGTATACCCTTGAGATACCTAAAAATCTTTTTTATAGCAATTAAGTGTGATTCCTTAGGATCATCTTGAAATCTAGCACATATGCATGTTGCAAATATTATGTCTGGTCTACTGGCAGTTAGATATAGAAGAGAGCTTACCATACCTCTGTATTGAGTTATATCAATAATTTTACCTTTTTCATCTTTGTTAAGCTTAGTTACTGGAGCAATTAGGGTTTTCATGGGAGAGGATGATTCCATGCCATACTTTTTAAGTAAGTCTTTAATGTACTTGGCTTGGTTTATGAAGATTCCTTCATCAGTCTGCTTTACTTGCAATCCAAGAAAGAATTTCAGCTTACCCATCATGTTCATTTCGAACTTGATCTGCATAAGCTTGGCAAATCTCTTACACAATTTTTCATTAGGAGAGCCAAAGATGATGTCATCAACATATATTTTAACTGATAAGACTTTGTCTTTATGCTTTCTAAGACATAATGTGGTGTCTACTCTACCTCTAGTGAACCCATTTTTAATAAGAAAGTTAGTTAGTGTTTCATACCATTCAGGAATGCACTTTTGACATCCATCTGAAATACTTTGAATTTCATATGAGCATCAAAGGCAAGGAATATTCTCATGGCTTCTAATCTGGCAACAAGTGCAAAGGTCTCGTCGTAGGCAATGCCTTCTTCTTGAGAGTAACCTTTGGCCACCAGTCTTGCTTTATTCCTTTTTCTTACTCCATCTTCATCCATCTTGTTTCTGAAGACCCACTTGGTGCCAATGATTGGATGGATCCTTGGTCTTGGAACTAATCTTCATACTTTGATTCTTTCAAACTGATTTAGTTCTTCTTGCATGGATTCTATCCAACTCGAGTCTTCCATAGCATCTTCTATTTTCTTAGGTTCAATTTGTGACAGAAAGCTCAGATAGAAACACTCATTCTGGGTGACAGCTCTTGTTTTGACTCTTGCATTTGGATCTCCAATGATTAAGTCTTGAGTGCGATCTTTTGTCCATCTGTTTCCTATTGGAACATCTGTTCTGTTTCCTTCTTGTCTGAGACCTTCAAGATCAATTTTTGCTTCTTGATGTGGAGGTTCGTTGTCTCGCGTAGTTCTTTCTACGTTCTCCTCTCCTTGCTTGACGATTTCATTTTCTGGGATTACGATCGTGGTGTTGAGCTTGACGACCTCGTTCGCAGTGTCTTAATTGTCGTTTGTAGTGTCTTGAGGCATTGTTTTGTCCAAGTTTATTTCATCGAAGATGATGTGAATCGAGACTTCAATATTCAACGTCTTCTTGTTGAACACTCTATAAGCCTTACTTTCTGTGGCATATCCAAGAAAGATTCCTTCGTCTGACTTGGGTTGAAACTTTGTCAGATACTGTGACACCCCCAAATCCCGGTACTTCATTACCTCAAGATTCGGTGTTCACTTAATTAAAACATTCATATCTAACTACCCAATCATAATATAATTGAATAATAAAACCTGCCCATACAGGATTACATTAATAAAATTATCTCCCAGGTTATCTAACCTTTAGTTACAATCAATCAAATACGAAAATTAAATTATTACATCACATCATTAAATAAAAGTCTATCATCATAACGATAAAGCAAAATTACAAATCTTCATCACTTGTACATTTTTCCATTTCCTTTGCTAGTTGTAGGTTTATTTACTTTCTCAACCATAGTTGCAATAAATGTATAAATATGCAAGAGTGAGCAAACAAAGCTCACTTGAAATAAGAATAAATAACTTTACAACATTTGCCAAATAATAGGCTCAATAGAATTGAATGATATATTCTATTAACATTACAACATTTGCCAAATCATAGGCTCAATAGAACTGAATGATATGTTCTATTAAGATTCTTAAATATACTACTGAGGGTCTAATGACCACGAACCATGTCCACAGTTATAAGTAATATTTCAACTTTAACTTTAACAGTCATATGACTATAAGGACTCCACGTACTTAGGGGGATCAATCCTTCGTACAATGTATTGTGCAAAAACATTTCAACGCTAAGCGTAAACCCCTAAAAATAGGGTTGTTCATCTCAATATTTAGAGTACAAGTCCGCACCAAAGAAAGTTTGGGTTGGATAAGCTTTCAAGGGTAATTGAAGTTTAATGATCATCAACTAGGGAACTAGTTGAATCAACAATGCTTGATAACACAATAGTTGTTTAATAACAACATAACTTGGAACATTTGAGAATCATAGGTGAACTGACTATATTCTAGACTCATGCTTGAAATAACTAGAGAGCATAAGTATTGATCAAAATAAAAAAATGGTAAACCTTGGCTTGAACAATAATAAGCTAGGTCTATAATCTTGTCAAATTAGAATTTTAGTTACCGAACATGCATTAATTGATAGCAAGCTGGAAACAATGCTTACTCCACATGGTAATAAAATATACAAAGTGATTGAACCATTCAACACAAGGAATTAAGGTTCAAGAAACATTTATTATAAAAGAATAAACTAAAGAAACTTTTTTAACTATAAACAAGTTAGAGTAAGTAAAAAATGATTAGAATTCAAATAATTTAGAATTAAAACATGCTCAATGTAATAGATGAGATTTTTGGAACTTGCATCATCATAAATAACTAGATACAATAAACTTGCTCAATCAAAAGAATGAAGTTACACAATGTAATAATAGAACTAACTCAACGAAAGTGTAGAGTTAGAAAATTTGCCTCAAGCGTAAGCTAAAATATTAAAACTCACGTTCACCTATACACAGTATTAAAACAAAAACATCTATTAGACATACTAATATTCACTTTTCAATATAAAACGCATTACTAGCTAAACTTGTTATTTTAGCACAAGTCTTATGCCACCATTTACATTTCAGAATTCCCAAGTGTGTTAACCCTCACAACACCTGTTTACTACTCATTACGCTTAATAATACACAATATGTCATTTTCATAGTTTACTATTCATTTAAAATTTTGAATTTACTAACCACATAATACAACTATGTTTTAACCTTGTTGTAACGTGTTTGACATGCTAACACATCATTAGTCCATGCATAGTGGTAAAATGAATCAGAAGCAAGAAGCAGACTTCAAAGATCTCAAACTGTGGTATGGCGCAATTGCTGCGTTATATAAAAGGCTTGGGGCGGCATAAAATTACACGGCCATAGCCTACGCCATTTTTGCCTTAGCATCGCAGCAAATGCACTGCCTGTTCGATGTAGCACGCAGAGAAGGATAATGAACAGTAGCTGACTTTAGCCCAACAAATACAAATTTCACCCAGTAGACAGTAATATCAACACATAAAATAAATATACAACTATCATAAATATGTTTGCTAACATTTACAACCACTTAGCACAATTTATCAACAACTAAAACTATTTTAATTTCTCAATTTTCATGTTTTCATAAAAACTCAATTTTCTTGACATTCATCCTAAAAATCATCACTGAGAATTCAATACATGATCAAATCATCTCATTCAAATTACTTTATGTTCGTATCTCAATGAACTAACATATACAAGCTTCAATTTATACTTTCACATACAAATTGGCCATTAAAATTGATACTTACATAGCTACATATGAAAACATATATATACTGACAATATTTATACTGATATCCGAAATTAGCATGAATTTCTCGTTTAAGCACAACCTCTAATCAGCATATACTTATATAATCACAAGTAATCCCATTGTATAGCAACAATTCAATAATTGGCAATTTATAGATTATATAAAAGTTTGTCGTAGCCTCACACACACACACACACACACACACACACACACACACACACACACACACACAACACATATATATATATATATATATATATATATATATAACACTAAGGTTGTGAACATACCTTCAATTTCTAATACAATCGCTGCTAATCACTGGAATTTGCTGTGAGAATTCTTAAGACTCTCTCAATTCCCTCACAACTTCTCTCTCAACTTTATGAACTCTCAAGCTTGGAAAATAGGATGCCTAATAAGAAAATCAACTGATATTCAAGCGCAAGAATAAAACTGATGACCCTTAATAACACTACTAATTGCAAAATTAGTTACTAACGTATATAATATAAATATATTATATTTATTATTTTAATTATTTATTTATATTATTTATTCTATTAATTTATATAAATTTAAAAATTAAAAGAATTCCAAAAGCCATAGGGTTTTGTTTGGCAAAAACCATTTAAAATTTAAACACTTAATACCATTAAGTCTTGTTTGATACAACCAAATTAAACTACTTTACTTTAATTTATTTTAATAACTCCTTATAATATAGTTATTTGTCACACTATATTTAATCAAGCTTTCATATTTAATTTAATTAATTCACATAACAATTAATTAAATTAATCATTTAATCACATAACTCAATACAAATAATTAACCATTAAATTGAAATATCAATATAATAATAAATTCCTTAATTCCTTAATTATTTATTTAACAACTAATTAACTAAAAAAAATTAAATCAATTAAACAAATATTTATTCAACGATAAACACATTCATTAAATATTTATATAATTCAATAAATATTTAATATTACAATTAAAATTAAAATGTTACATCATTCCCTCCTTAAAAGGATTCTCGTCCTCGTAATTACAATTCAAACAATCAAATCATCATATTCTTCCCTACTTACAAAGATTCTCGTCCCCGTAATCGAAGACATAAATTAAACAAATAACTCAGGTAATTTTTCATCATTTCACTTCGAGTTCCCACGCCGCCTCTTTCGACATCAGGGTTTCTCCATATCACCTTCACGTAAGGTATCACTTTATTTCGAGCACTTATCTTTCCTATCGACTATCCGGATCTAATCTCTTCATAAGACAAATCTTTATCGAATTGCAATGGTTCGTGATCGATCACGTGCTTGTAATCGGGTTTATACTACAGTAATAATCAAAATGTGAAAAAATTATGAATGTTTTCCAACTCGGAGGTAGAGCTACCTCATAAGCCACTTCCCCCACTCTTCGTAGTATTTCGAATCAGCATAATAAATCTTGGTGAGCTTTCCTTTCTTTCCAAAAACAAATTTTCCCCTTCCAAGGAGAAACTTTTAGGAAAACGAAATTTCCTTCTTCAAATTCGCGATTCTCGCTGTGTTGATCGGATAATTTTTCCTGGCTCATGCTTGGGTCGCTACTAATCTTGTCTCGATGAGTTTGACAACCTCAGCAGCTTTGTTGTACTAGTTTTGGTCTTAACAGTTGGCGTTCACCGACTTCATCCCAGCACAGTGGAGTTCTGCACTTTCTGCCGTATAATGCCTCGTAAGGCGGCATACCGATGCTCGCGTGGTAACTGTTGTTGTAGGCAAATTCTACCAATGGTAAATGTTCGTCCCAACTTCCTTTAAAATCCATGATGCATGCTCTCAGCATATCTTCCAACGTTTGGATTGTTCGTTCGCTTTGCTCGTTGGTTTGCGGATGGTATGCTGTACTCATTCACAACTGTGTTCCCATACATTCTTGTAGTCTCTTCCAGAAGTTTGATGTGAACCTTGGATCTCTATCTGATACAATTGACACTTGAACTCCATGTCTTGACACGATCTCTTTAACGTATAGTTTTGCTGGCTGATTAAGATTAAATCTAATTTTTATTGGCAAAAAGTGTGCAGATTTTGTTAATCTGTCTACTATCACCCATATTGCAATGTATCCTTTTTGAGTCGTTGGAAGACCTACCACAAAATCTATTGTGATATGCTCCCATTTCCATTCCGGTATTTCCAATGGTTGAAGTAATCCGCTTGGTCTTTGATGCTCGGCCTTGACCCTTTGACATGTCAAGCATTTTTCCACACATTCGGCAACATCTCTTTTCATGTCCAGTCACCAAAAATGTCGTCGCAAATCTTGAAACATCTTTGTACTTCCCAGATGAACCGAATATCTTGTGTTGTGTGCTTCGGTCAAGATTTTGTCTTTAAGCTATGGTACTGCTGGAATCCAAATTCTTTCCTCGAACCATAGTAGTCCTTCGTTATCGATCTCGTATTTTACATCACTACCCTCAACCACTTTCTCTTTGATCGTTTCACATTCTTTATCTTGTAGTTGAGCATTCTTCACTTTGTCCACCAAAGTTGGACTAGCATCTATCTGGAATAGTCATTCATTGGATTCCTTTGGAAATTTGATTTCCAACTCTAGCTTTGTCATTGCTGAAATAAGCTCCTCCTGAGTGGTTATCAGCATCAACTTCTCCCGACCTTTCTTGCTCAAAGCATCTGCAACCACATTCGATTTGCCCGGATGATAAAAGATCTCACAATCGTAATCCTTTATCAATTCCATCCATCTTCTTTGACGCATATTCAGGTCCTTCTGTGTGAAAATATACTTTAGACTTTTATGGTCTGTGTAGATTTCACATTTCTCTCCATAGAGATAGTGTCTCCATATCTTGAGAGCAAATACTACTGCAACCAATTTCAAATCATGAGTCGGATAACCTTTCTCATAATCCTTCAGTTGTCTTGATGCATACGCAATTACTTTGTCGTTCTGCATAAGAACACAACCCAATCCCTTATGTGAGGCATCACTATACACCACAAAGTTTCCTGTGCTATCTGGTAATGACAACACATGTGCCATGCTTAATTTCTTCTTCAAGTCCTGGAAAATTTCTTCACATTTCTCCATCCAAACAAATTTCACAGTTTTCCTTGTCAAATTTGTTAATGGAGTGGCTATCTTAGAAAAATCTTGGATAAATCGTCTATAATAACCGACCAGTCCCAAGAAACTCCTCACTTCCGACGGTGTTCTTGGTTGTTCCCAATTGATTACAGCTTCCAGTTTTGATGGATCAACTGAAATCCCATCTTTGTCAATTATGTGCCCAAGAAATTGTACACGATCTAGCCAAAATTCGCACTTAGAGAATTTCGCGTACAATTTTTTCTTTCTTAGCGTTTCCAATGTTAAACGTAAGTATTCCACGTGTTCTTCTTGAGTTTTGGAATACACCAGAATGTCGTCGATGAATACCACTATAAACTTGTCTAAGAATGGTTTAAACACCCTATTCATCAAATTCATGAATGCAGCAGGTGCATTAGTTAAACCAAAAGACATCACCAGAAACTCGTAATGTCCATACCGAGTTCTGAATGCCGTTCGAGGTATATCCTCCTTCCTTACCTTCAATTGGTGATACCCACTTCTCAAATCTATTTTCGAGAAATATTTAGCACCCTTCAACTGATCAAACAAGTCATCTATTCTTGGTAGTGGATATTTGTTTTTAATAGTGACTTTGTTTTATTCTCTATAATCAATGCAAAGATGCATCGACCCATCCTTCTTCTTCATGAATAACACCGGCGCTCCCCACTGTGATACGCTTGGTTGAATATACTTCTTGTCCAACAAGTCTTGTAACTATACCATCAGTTCCTTCAAATCTACCGGAGCCATTCTGTACGGGGCCTTCGATATCGGTGCTGTTCCCGGTGCTAAGTCGATCACGAACTCAATTTCTCTGTTAGGCAGAAGTCCTGGCAAATCTTCTGGAAACACATCCTCAAATTCCCTCACTACTGGTATCTCTTCCAGTTTCACACTCTTTTTTTGAGTATCGACTATGTAAACTAAATAGCCCACACAGCCTTGACTCAACAATTTCTTGGCCTGCATCATCATCAGACATTTCATTTGTCTAGGCGACTTGCTACCAAAGAACACTACCTTTGACGGGGTTAAAAGGTTTACACACTTCTTTTGGCAGTCAATTACTGCTCCATATTTGAACAGCCAATCCATTCCCAAAATAACATCAAACTCTCCAAGTCTAATCGAAATCAAATCTACCATCAAGATATTCCCTTAATGTTCACCCTAAAGTTCTTGTATACAAACCTAACAGGAATTACCTCCTTATTCGCAATTTCTATGTTCAAAGGGAAATTTAGTTCTTCACTAGGCAATCCTAACCTCTTAGCAAATTCATCAGAGATAAACGAGCAAGTAGCACCCGGATCAAATAATACATTAGCATTTATATCATTGATTGGGATAATACCTGACACCACATCTTTTGATTGCACAACATCTTGCATAGTCATGTTAAAGGTTCTAGCTGTGGGTTTGTTTGATGCTGTAGGTCCAACAATGGCCCATGTACCTCCACTGTTACCTCCATTGCTTCTTGTTGTCTCTCCAGCCTTCTTCTTAAGGCATTCACGAGCAAAGTGATCCTTGGATCCGCACGTGAAGCACACATTCTTCTTAGGTTGAGTGCATTTTGGGGCGATGTGACCCTCCTGGCCACAATTGAAGCATACTCGTTTCCCCATCAAGCACGCACCCTTATGAAACTTCCCGCATGTAGCACATGCTTCAAACTTCTTGTTTTGCTGGTTACCCTGCTGGTTTCCAGTACCCACACTTCCATTCCACTTCCTCTTCAAATTGTTGTTGTTGTTGTTTCCATAACTACCACCTCCATTCTTAACTTCCACCTCATTCTTCTTCTTTTTCTATTCCTGATTGAACTTTGTCACCGCCTTGCCTCTACCTTCAGCGAGTATTGCTTTCTTCATCACTGCTGCGAAAGTCTTTAATTGGAATAAGGAGACCCTACTGTACAACCAGGGCTTCAGTCCCTATTCAAATCTCTTCGCCTTGCGTTCGTCCGTGCTGACTTGATATGGCGCAAACCTCGCCAACTCGTTGAATTTAGCGGCATACTCAGATGCCGTCATCGTTCCCTGCTTCAGTTCCAGAAATTGCACTTCCAACTGACCCTTCGAACTCTCGGAAAAATAGGTCTCGAAAAATATCTCCTTAAACCTATCCCAGGTCATCACCCCTGGCCCTTCACGGGTTTTATTGGCCTGCAACCAATAACTAGCCTCTGCTGTCAACATGAATGTTGCGAAAGCAATCTTCTGATCTTCGTCTACCCTAGCGACGTCGAACACCTTTTGTGCCTCGACTAGATTCATGGACCCATGAAATTCAGGTGGTCCAACCGCCTTGAAATCCTTAAACGTTGTTCCTTGGTTCTGTGGTTGATTCTGCAACGCTCCTGTCAGTAACGTCACTAATTGTTGAACGGGGTTAGCATTAACATTGTCGTTATTGTTGGTTCCTTCGGTGGTTCTCTGTCGTGGTGGTTGACGTCTGGGAGGCATTTTCTGTTAAAAAATACACTCATTAGATTATTATTCAACTCTTTTATGTAATTTCTACTTAACTTGCCTCCACAAAAGAAATAGCTACATAATCACATAACACTTTGAATAAAATAACAACTTTTATTTATTCATAACCTCTTTGAAAATATAAAACAATAGCATCACTGCTATTTACATTACTTTCCTGAACTACAAAAGTTTCAGGACAACATCATCATCATATCCCATAGGTCACATAACACTTGGGATTCACAACTTATTTAACATTTTATTAATAGCATAACAACTACGATGTTCTACTAAGATACTTCTTAGCCTTACTACGTTCTTCCTCCATGATCCGGAACATTGTTTTGCGATCTAATACGTACGATGGCAGCGTCTCGAACTGAATTGGATAACCCATGACCCGATCCTGAGCTCGATTAACCACGGTGTTGAATACTCTATTCATCTCTTCCATCTTTATTCTCTTTGCTTGTGCGTCTTTCACTGCTATTCCGACACGTTGAAACACTTCCTCGTATGCGTCTTCGGCTCTTGCCCTCTTAGTAGCTTCTTCTTTCAGCTTGTTCTTCAGTTCTGCGACCTCCTCGATCAATTGTTCTTTATCTCCTTTAGTCTGTTCTAGCTTCTCCTCGACATTAGTCAGTCATTTTTCACGATCCTGGATCTCATCGTCTTTCTGTGTCATTGCAGTCTGTTGCTCATCTACTATCTCTTGTAATTCCTCGACTGTATCCTAAAGTTCCACGTTACGGTCATGGACTTTATCGTACATTCGAGTAGCTATCGAGGTTAGTGGAGTCTCCTCCTTGTCATCCTCGTCATCCTCATCCTCCTGTGGAAACTCAACAGGATCCTCCTCATCCGTCTCCACATCATCGTCCTCATCTTCAACCACTGTGACCAACGGAGCTGACTCCCGTGGTAGTAGTTGTTCCCAAATAACCTGAATGTCGCGAGGCTCGCCCTCTATAGGCATCTGAGGTCTATCCTCCCTAGCCTGACTGGATTCTCCGACATTAGTCATCTTGACAACAAAAGTTTTAGTTTTAATTATTAATCATTATTACTCGACACTCATGAGCACATAAGTTATAAACATATAAGCACATAAGTGTTTTATTACTTATTCCTTAAAACTAGATAAGAGTTTATTGTAAGACCCCAACTTTTATGAATAAAGATGAATTTTCTATAAATATCATTTTTGAATATTATGGAATGAATTTGATATAATGTTATAGTTGTGGGTAATATTCATAAATTTTGCACAGTACGCAAGTTGTTATATAATATTCGATTGGTCGGGGAATATTCTTTTTAACAGGGAATATTCGTACAACGACACAATCATTGGTGGACCCCACAACAAAATTATTGTCAGATTGAGAAAATGACAAAAATACTTTATGAAAATAACGGCGGAAGTTTTAAAGTTAACTATTGAAACACCCGATGTTAAAAGTACAGTAATACGCGAAGTTGCACAGTAGCACACGATATTGATTATTGATGCTTACGTGAGAAGTCACTCAGTTTTGTTCAACTATTGTTACAGTAATTGCTGCATAGTATCTCACGTTATTTGATTCAATTATTGTCAATATTTTATAATTAATAATTGAGATGACAAAGTTATTAATATTATTATTTGCAATTTTAACGATGTATAGAAGTTCTGTCAAGGAGAGGTTTGGTCACCTAATTGCGCGCCAATGAGGAGAAATCCTTATTGGAAAACCCCGTCTTTCCTGGGAACGATTTGGTCGATTAATATTGTGAATTATAATAATGATGATGAGTTTTGTTTTATTAGTATTATTAATGTAATAAAATGTAAAAAACTTTTTATATAAAATGTAATACTTTTATAAAGTTATTTGTTTTATTGACTAATAGTAAAATCTTTTATATAAAACATAATACTTTTATAAAGTTATCTATTTTATTAGACAATAATTAGAATATATTATATTTTATTATGCATAGTGTTTGCATAGTAAAATCTTTTTATATATAATGTAATAATTTTATAAAGTTATTCATTTTATTAGATTATAAATAGAATATATTATATTTTATTGTAAACCAACTGACCATCCGCTTAAAGTAAATCAATCTGACCGCTCATGAATTAGTTACTATGCGACCCATTCTTCTATAAATAGAAGCTCATTCCTTCATTATTTCTTACTTAATTCAATCGAAACTCTAGAGAGAGAAACTATAGAGAGAGTTCTTCTTCTATAATCTTGAGCGTATTTCTTTAGAGTTTAAGAAAGCTTTGAAAGCGTGGCAAGTTTTCTTTGAGTATATCCTCGCCTCTACCAAATAAAATACTCTTCTTTTACTTGCAGAAGAGATATTATTTGTTGTACTCGTTAGGGGTATTCTTTCTTTCTTATCGGTGAAATTCTTTTGTTATTCCATTCTTTATTATTCTCATTGGAATAACTCAGATACGCAGGATACCCTATACTTGGTGAAATTCTTCTCATTATTCCATTATTTATTATTCTGCTTGAACATCCTATCTCGTGCGCTTTACGCACGACCGGTTCCATTATTTATTATTTTGTTGAATATCGTGTTTGGCAAGGCTAATTTACGCATGACCTCGGTTCCATTATTTATTATTCTGTTGAATATCCTCGCTTGCGTTTACACATGACCGGTTCCATTATTTATTATTATGTTGAATATCCTCGCTTATGCTTACGCACGACCGTTCCATTATTTATTATTCATTGGAATAACTCGTCTATGCGGTCTATCGCATGCCCGGTGATTTCTTTTGTTATTCCATTCTTTATTATACTCAAATGGTTAAAGTTTTGACTTCTATACTACATGAAATTAGTGGAATATCCTTGATATTTGCGCTTCATCCAAAGATCTTTTCATGGAAATATTCTTCTCGAGCATTCTTGAAAAGTTACTCTACAAAGAAGTATATATCATGTTGATAATTTGGACATTATTAGTTCCTCGGATAAATTAATTCTTGAACTTGTTTTATCAATTCTTATATCATTGTCATCATCCTCATGTTTATATTATATTGAAAGTCATCTATGGTCCGTAGTGCATAGATGAACTTGGTATGATTATGACTCGTGGATTATTCTATGTAATCATTAATCGTAATGTTACAAATGATGTGGAAAAAGTCCTCATCAACCAGTAGTGCATTGATGGACAAGCTTGTTGGCATGATCATGACCATTGATGAATACACGAATATCCTTGGTTGTGGTGCATGGATAATTTGTGGTTATGATACTAATGAATATCCTTGGCCGTATTGCAGGGATGATGTGGATTATTTAAGTTTGAGTCTCAAATGATAAAAGTCATGAAAAACTTTTAAATCATAGAAAGATAGTAGATTTTATTCTCTACTTGACTCTTCTAATGGATTGCTTATTCCGCCGGTAGTTAAACTTGATGTTTGTTATATTTTATCGGTTCAACACTGTTGAAGGCTAATGATAATTTATTCGCATTATCTTAGTCATAATATTTCTTCTCGGGCTAGTTGAGGTCACCTTTTTGCTTTCATTGTTCTCTTCGTGAAATGAGAACGTAGCAGGTGGACTAGTCGGGGCAGCAGTGATGGTCCGGATAATAGCATTAGTAGTCCTCACTATTCTATGAAATAGTGTGATAATAAATATAATGAGGACCCCATTGAGTTTGTATATTGTCTAGATGACAATATTTGTATTAAAACTCATAAGATATGTTTAGTCGTATTTTACACGATCGTTGTATAATTAAGTTGTATTTGAATTTTGTACCATGTATTTGGCACTCGTAATAGGTGATGTATACCGATTTTGGGGGCGCTACAGTTGAGTATCAAAGCTTGGGATATGATCCTCGCTAAGATGTGAGAATAGAACTAGAGGGGAGAGACGGGAATTCCTTCGCTAGTATGACCTACCTAAGTTTATTTGGTATTTAATTGGCCTGGCATTATAATATAGGGATAATATATTACATGTCAATTAACCTTTGTTTTGTGGCGATGATTCAAAAATGACATCCGAGAATGTTGAGAATAGCAATGGAGCACATGCGACCATTGATTCACCACATATCAATAATCGTGATAATGTGTATCGTGAAGGCGACAAATCCTCATGCAAACAACAACACCGACCAAATGATGAATGATGGAATGTTTAGAGGCTTTATGCAATTCATGCAACAAAGAAAGTAGAGCGGCACCGTCCAAAATGTAGGTAGAAACACCGAAACTCTTGGACGGTCACCGCTAAATAGTTCAAGGAGCTAGGACCACCAGAGTTTATTGGAGAGCCAAAACCACTTAAGGCGGAAGCATGGATAAAGCAGATCTTTAAGATATTTGATGTCTTGGGATGCTCTAAGGAGAAAAAGGTTCCCTTTGCCGCCTTTATATTGCGAGGAGAGGCAGATTACTGGTGGGATTCGGTAAAGCGTAGTCAACCTGCCGCATTGAAGATGTTTTGGGAGAAGTTCCAAGAACTATTCAACGACAAGTACTTTCCCGAAAGTATTCATCACATAAAAGAGGTAGAGTTTATCAAGTTGGAGCAGAATAATATGACCGTGCCGCAATACGAAGCTAAGTTTGCTGAGTTGTCTCGGTTTGCGTCCCATTTGGTGGATAGTAAAGAGAGAATGACGCGAATGTTTTTAAGAGGTTTAAAGCCGGAGATATGTCAACATCTTATTTCTCATTGACTGTGTTTGTATTCAGATGTTGTAAATAGGGCTCAGTTAGTAGAGCGCGATAACGAGTCAACGCAACCAAAAGAGAGCAGCCAGCAAAATGATAATACTAGTGAGAGCAGTTATCGAAGCGGTGACAACAAGCGTGAAGGAAATCAATAGGCCAGAAGTGGTAACCACTTTGGTGGTAATCAGGGCCAAAACAATAAGAATGGACATTTCAGGAAGAGGAGATTCAACAATGATGGAAAGACGTTAGCACCAGCACTCGTTGTTAAGGAAGGAGAACGACCACCTATCATATGCTTCAAATGCGGAGGGGAGGGACACATCAGTCCAAATTGCGCGATGCCGTCCAAAGCATGTTATAATTGTGGAAGAGAAGGTCACTTAGCCCGATTTTGTCGTTCATCGAAGACAAGTTTAGCTAGGATGGAGGCACCAAAGGCCGTCCCAAAAAAGTTAAAGCCGGTAGTGCAAAGGAGAGCGTTTGTTGTGACCTCCCAGAAAGCAAGGAACCCGAATGAGGTCATCACGGGTAAGCTTATCATAAACTCTAGTGAAGTCTATACTTTATTAGATACCGGTTCTACCCATTCTTTTATTTCTCCTACTTGCGCTCAATGATTAAATTTGACTCCGGAGAAATTAGACTTTGACTTATTTGTGGAAACTCCGTTAGGAGAAATTTTCATTACATCCACTGTTTATAAGTCTTGTTTGGTTCAAATCGGTACCCTCACATTACCTGTCGATCTTATTTCATTGAAAATACTTGCATTTGATGTGATTCTAGGGATTGATTGGTTAACTACTCATCATGGTAAAATTGATTATTTTTGTAAGGTTGTTAGCTTTCATATTCCTAATCAACCTATTATGAGAATTCAAGCGACCAAACCATTAAAATCAATTATGGTCATCTCAATCCATAAAGCTATTAGTTTATTGAAAAATTGATGTCAAGCTTTCTTAGCTCATGTCACGGATCTAAACAAAAATACGTCAGTTTTGAATGATATTTCTATTGTTAATAAATTCCCTGACATATTCCCTAAAGAACTTCCTGGCCTACCCCCAGAGCGTGAAATTGAATTTTGTATCGACCTTGAACCCGGTACAAAACCCATTTTCAAAGCCCCATATCGAATGGCTCCTATTGAACTTTAGGAGTTAAAGACCCAATTGCAAGAATTGTTAGACATTGGTTTCATTCATCCTAAGACGCCTCCTCGGGGTGCTCTGCTCTATTCGTGAAGAAGAAAGATGGGAGTATGTGACTTTGTATTGATTATCAGGAGTTGAATCATGTCACCATCAAAAATAGGTACCCATTGCCACGTATTGATGACCTGTTTGACTAGTTGCAAGGAGCCCAATTCTTTTCAAAGATTGATCTTCATTCCAGATATCACCAATTGAAGATTAGAACCGATGACATTCCAAAGACAGCTATGTAAGACCCCATTGAGTTTGTATATTATCTATGTAAGACCCCAACTGTTATAAATAAAGATAAATTTTCTATAAATATCATTTTTGAATATTATGGAGTAAATTTGATATAATGTTATAGTTGTGGGTAATATTTATAAATTTTGCAAAGTACGCAAGTTTTTATATAATATTCAATTGGTCGGGGAATATTCGTTTTAACTGGGAATATTCGTACAACGGCACAATTATTGGTGGACCCCACAACGGAATTATTGTCGGATTGAGAAAAAGACAAAAATACTTTATAAAAATAACGGCGGAAGTTTTACCGTTAACTATTGAAACACCCGGTGTTAAAAATACAGTAATACGCATGGTTGCATAGTAGCACACATTATTGATTATTGATGCCTACGTGAGAAGTCACTCAGTATTGTTCAATTATTGCTACAGTAATTGTTGCATAGTATTTTGTATAGTAAAAACTTTTTATATAAAACAGAATACTTTTATAAAGTTATTCGTTTTATTAGACTAATAGTAAAATATTTTTATATAAAATAGAATACTTTTATAAAGTTATCTGTTTTATTAGACAATAATTAGAATATATAATATTTTATTATGCATATTGTTTGCATAGTGCCTGCATAGTGTTTACATAGTAAAATATTTTATAAAGTTATTCATTTTATTAGATTATAAATATAATATATTATATTTTATTTAAAAGATTTTGCTTTAAATATGGACCGTCAGATTAAATTAAATCAATCTGGACCGTTCATGAGTTAGTTACTATGCAGTCCATTTTTCTATAAATAGAAGCTCATTCCTTCATTATTTCTTACAAATTCACTGAAACTCTAGAGAGATAAACTATAGAGAGAAAGAAGAAAAGTATTCTACTACTTCACTACTCATATATCCAATACTCTTCTTCTTAAGGTAGGGGATATTATTTGTTGTACTCGTAGGGGGTATTATTTCTTTTGTATTCATAAAGAGAACTTCAGTTATTCCATTCTTAATTATTCATTGGAATAACTCAGATACGCCAAGCACCCTATACTTGGTGAAATTCTTCATTATTCCATTCTTTATCATTATGTTGAATAACTCGCCTATGCTAAGTATACCGCATGCATGGTGATTTCTCATTATTATTCCGTTCTTTATTATTTTGTTGGAACATCCCGCCTCTGCATACTTTACGCATTTAACCGGTTTCGCTTCTTTATTATTCTGTTGGAACATCCTCATGCGTGCTTTACGCATTTACCGGTTCCATTATTTATTATTCTATTGAATATCCCGCCCATGCTTTTACGCATGACCTGGTTCCATTATTTGTCATTCTGTTGGAACATCCAGTCTGTACGTTTACGCATGACCTGGTTCCGTTATTTATTATTCTGTTGAAATAACCTATCTGTGCGGTCTATCGCATGCCTGGTGATTTCTTTTGTTATTCCATTCTTTATTATATTCAGTTGGTTAAAGTTTTGACTTCTATACTCCTTGAAATTAGTGGAATATCCTTGATATTTGCGCTTCATCTAGTATCTTTTCATGGAAATATTCTTCTGAGCATTCTTGAATTTTACTCCACAAAGCAGTATCATGTTAACAATTTGGACGTTATTGGTTCCTGGATAAATTAATTCTTGAACTTGTTTTATTGAATTCTTATATCATTGTCATCATCCTCGTGTTTATATTATGTTGAAAGTCATCTGTGGCCTGTAGTGCATAGATGGACTTGGTATGATTATGACCAGGGATTATTCGGTGTAATCATGACCGTAATGTTACAAATGATGTGGTAAAAGTCCTCATTGGCCCGTAGTGCATTGATGGATAGTTGTTGGCATGATCATGACCATTAATGAATACACAAATATTCTTGGCCCGTAGTGGTTAGATAATTGTGGTCGTGATACTAAAGAATATCCTCGGTCAGAAAAGTGGGGGGTGATTCGATGATGTGGATTATTTATTAAGTTGAGTTCCAGCGATAAAAGTGATGAAAAACCTTTTAAATCATAAAAGATAGTAGATTTTATTCTCTACTTGACTCTTTTAATGGATTACTTGTTTCGCTGCAATTAAACTTGATGTTTACTATATTGTATCAGTTTAACACTGTTTAAGGCTAATGATAATTTATTATGTATTATCTTAGTCATAATATTTCTTACTGGGCTAGTTGAGATCACCCTTTCTTTCACTGTTCTCTTCAGGAAATGAGAATATAGCTGGGACGAGCCTGGGAACTGGAGTGATGGACCGTGATGATAGTATTAGTAGTCCTCACTATTCTGTTAAATAGTGTGACAATAAATGTAATGAGGACTTATTCTGAGAGTGGATATTATCTAGAAGACAGTATTTGTATTAAAACTCACAGATCTCTTGTTGTATATTAAAGATTGTATTTGTATTCTGTACCATGTATTTGGCGACTCAGAATAGGAGATGTATACTTATTTTGGGGGCGTCATAGTTGGTATCAAAGCTTAGGGATATGATCCCTGGCTGAGATGTGAGATAAGAACTAGGAGGGGAGAGACGGGGAATTCTTTCGCTAGTATGACCTACCTAAGTTTATTTGGTATTTAATTGGTCGATCATAGTATAGAGATAATATGTGATATATTATTTAACCCTTGTTTTGTGGCAGTATCTGAAAATGATATCCGAGAATGTTGAGAATAGCAATGGAGCACAGGAGACCGTTGAGTCCCCACATATCAATAATCAGGAGAATGTGCATCATGAAGGCGACAATCCTCATGCAAACAACAACACTGACCAAACGATGAATGATGGAATGTTCAGAGGCTATGCAATTCATGCAACATCAGGCGAGAGCGGCTCCTGTCCAAAATGGAGGTGGAAATAGTGAAAACTCTAGGAGGGTCACCGCTAAACAGTTCAAGGAGCTAGGACCACCAGAGTTTATTGGAGAGCCAAAACCACTTAAAGCGGAAGTATGGATAAAGTAGATCACCAAGATATTTGATTCTTGGGATGCTCCGAGGAGCAAATGGTTCCCTTTGCCACCTTTATGTTGCGAGGAGTGGCAGATTACTGGTGGGAATCGGTAAAGCGTATTCAACATGCCGCACTGAAGATGACTTGGGAGAAGTTCCAAGAATTGTTCAACGACAAGTACTTTCCCAAAAGTATTCGTCATAAGAAAGAAGTAGAATTCATCAAGCTGGAGCAAAACAACATGACCGTATCGCAGTACGAAGCCAAGTTTGCAGAGTTGTCCTGGTTTGCATCCCATTTGGTAATAATGAGGAGGGAATGACGCGAATGTTTTTAAAAGGTTTGAAACCAGAGATACGTCAATATCTTATTTCTTATAAACTATGTTTGTATTCAAATGTTGTAAATATGGCTCAGTTATTGGAGCGCGATAACGAGTCAACGTAATTAAAAGAGAGCAGCAAGCAAAATGATAATACAAGTGAGAGCAGTCATCGAAGCGGTAACAACAAGCGTGGAGGGAATCAACAGGCCAAAAATGGTAATCATTTCGGTGGTAATCAGGGCCAAAACAATAAGAATGGACATTCCAAGAAGAGTATATTCAACAATGATGGAAAGACGTCAGCACCATCACCCATTGTTAAGGAAGGAGAACGACTACCTATCATATGCTTTAAATGCGGAGGGGAGGGACACATCAGTCCAAACTACGCGATGCCGTCCAAAGCATTCTATAATTATTGAAGAGAAGGTCACCTAGCCCAATTTTGTCGTTCACCGAAGACAAGTTCAGCTAGGATGGAGGCACCAAAGGTCATCCCCGAGAAAAGTCAAAGCCAGAGTGTAAGGGAGGGCGCTTGTAGTGACCTCTCCTGAAAGCAAGGAACCCGAATGAGGTCATCACGGGTAAGCTTATCATAAACTCTAGCGAAGTCTATACCTTATTTGATACCGGTTCTACCCATTCTTTTATTTCTCCTACTTGCGCTCAACGATTAAATTTGACTCCGGAGAAGTAGACTTTGACTTATCTGTGGAAACTCCGTTGGGAGAAACCTTCATTACATCCACTGTTTATAAGTCTTGTTTGGTTCAAATCGGTACCCTTACATTACCTGTCGATCTTATTTCATTAAAAATACTTGCATTTGATGTGATTCTAGGGATTGATTGGTTAACTACTCATCATGCAAAAATCGATTATTTTCGTAAGGTTGTTAGCTTTCATATTCCTAATCAACCTATTATTCGAATTCAAGCAACCAAACCATTAAAATCAATCACTGTCATCTCAAGCCATAAAGTTATTCGTTTATTGAAAAATGGATGTCAAGCTTTCTTAGCTCATGTCACGGATCTAAAAAAAAATACGTCAGTTTTGAATGATATTTCTATTGTTAATAAATTTCCTGACGTATTCCCTGAAGAACTTCTTGGCCTACCCCAAGAGCGTGAAATTGAATTTTGTATCGAACTTGAACCCGGTACAAAACCCATTTCCAAAGCCCCATATCGAATGGCTCCTATTGAACATCAGGAGTTAAAAACCCAACTGCAAGAATTGTTAGATATTGGCTTTATTCGTCCTAGTACTTCTCCTTGGGGTGCTCCTGTTCTATTCGTGAAGAAGAAAGATGGGAGTATGCGAGTTTGTATTGATTATCGGGAGTTGAATTATGTCACCATCAAAAATAGGTACCCATTGCCACGTATTGATGACATGTTTGACCAGTTGCAAGGCGCCAAATTCTTTCCAAAGATTGATCTTCGTTTCAGATATCACCAATTGAAGATTAGAACCGATGATATTCCAAAGAAGGCTTTCAGAACTCGGTACGGGTAGTATGAATTCCTAGTCATGTATTTTGGATTGATTAATGCTCCTGATGCTTTCATGGATATGAGGAACTGAGTATTCAAGGAATATTTGGATCACTTTGTGGTCGTCTTTATTGATGACATCCTTATTTATTCCAAAAGCCGTGAAGATCATGAGCAACACTTGAGGCTGATACTTCAAAAGCTTCGTGAATATAAGCTTTATGCCAAGTTGAAGAAATGCGAGTTCTGACTTGAGGAAGTAGCATTTCTTGGGCACGTGGTATCAAGTCATGGAATATCTATTGACCCAACAAAGATTGAAGCTATTCAAAGGTGGGAGCAACCTAAATCAGTGACCAAAGTACGTAGCTTTCTCGGTTTAGCTGGTTATTATCGGAGATTCGTTGAAAGATTTTCTCGAATCGCTACTCCAATAACTCAGCTGACTTGGAAGGATACAAAGTTTGGTTGGAGCGAGGAATGTGAGAAGAGTTTTCAAGAACTCAAGAGGAGACTCATTTCAGCACCTGTTCTGACAATACCATCTAGTTCAGAGGGATTTGTCATCTACAGTGATGCTTCGGGCAAAGGGTTAGGATGTGTTCTCATGCAACATGGGAAAGTCATAGCTTATGCCTCACGATAACTCAAAGAATATGAGAGGAATTATCCTACTCATGACCTAGAGTTAGCAGATGTGGTCTTAGCACTTAAAATTTGGAGGCATTACTTGTATGGGGAGAAGGTGGAGATCTTTACGGATCATAAAAACCTCAAATATTTCTTCACTCAAAAGGAACTCAACACGCAACAACGACGTTGGCTTGAACTGTTGAAAGATTATGATCATACCATCCAATACAATCTTGGAAAAGCGAACGTGGTAGCTGACGCATTGAGTAGAAGATCATATGCAAGTACGAGTACGATATTATCAACACAAAGGCCCATTTTGTGTGACTTGCAAAGAATTGAGATAGAGTTAAAGACTCCGGGGACCCATGTGATGATGACGAATATACGAGTAGAACCGACTTTAATTGATAAAGTTAAAGCTACTCAAGCTACAGACTTGGAGCTGATGCGTATGAGGAAGAAAGTGAAAGAAGGTGATATACCGGAAGAAAGAATCGATGAAGAAGGAATACTTTGAGTCAAATCCAGACTTTTTGTTCCTAACGACCCTGATTTAAAGTATAAAATCATGATGGAGGCGCACAACACACCGTTTGAAATCCATCTTGGGAGTTCCAAAATGTATCATGATATTCGTCATACATTTTGGTGGAGCAATATGAAGAGAGAGATAACACTGTTTATCTCAAGGTGTCTAACTTGTCAACGAGTTAAAGCGGAGCATCAAGTACCAAAAGGTCCATTGCAACCACTTGAAATTCTAGAATGAAAGTGGGAGCACATTACCATGGATCTCGTTACCGGTCTTCGCAAAGTTTCTCAAGGCATAGATGTGATTTTGGTCATTGTTGATAGATTGACCAAGTCTGCTCATTTCTTACCGATACGAGAAACTTATACACTTGAACATCTTGCTCGTATGTACATAAATGAGGTTGTAAGATTGCTTGGTATGCCAGTATCCATAGTTTTTCATCGAGACCCAAGATTCACTTCAAGATTTTGGGTTAGTTTGCAAAAAGCTATGGGCATGGATTTACGATTTAGCTCGGCATATCATCCTCAGATGGACAGGCAGTTGGAGAGGACGATTCAAACTCTTGAAGATCTATTAAGACTCCGTGTCCTTGATTTCAAGGGAAGTTGGGACAAGTTCTTACCATTGGTAGAGTTTTCCTACAACAACAGTTATCAAGCAAGTATTGGCATGGCTCCATTCGAGGCATTGTATGGAAGAAAGTGTCGTTCTCCAGTATGCTAGGATAAGGTAGGTGAAGCAACGTTGTTGGGACCGGAGTTGGTACGTATGACTACGAAAAAGATTCAAATTATCTGGCAACGTATAAAAACCTCACAAGATCGACAAAAGAGTTATGCTGTTCTTCATCGAAAGAACGTAGAATTCGATATTGGAGACTATGTGTTGTTACGTGTTGCTCCATGGAAAGGAGTTACGAGATTTAGAAAGAGAGGAAATCTTAATCCTCGATTCATCGACCCATTTTTAATCCTCGATCGAGTAGGAACTGTGGCCTATAGACTCGCTTTACCGCCAAGTATGTCTCATGTTCATAACGTTTTTCACATATCCATGTTACGTAAATTTGTGGAAGACCCGAACCACATTATTGAGTTAGAACCGGATGAAATAGCAGAAGATTTGACGTATGAAGAGGTTCCTGTTCAAATCTTGGATAAGAAGGAACATATTCTACGCTCCAAGGTTATACCTCAGGTCAAAGTTTTGTGAAGAAACCATGATGTTGAGGAAATGACTTGGGAGTTAGAATCTAAAATGAAATCAAGGTATCCTTACCTCTTCAACATACCAGGTACGTACCCTAATTTCGAGGGCGAAATTTCATAAGAAGGGGAGGTTGTAAGACCCCAACTTTTATAAATAAAGATGAATTTTCTATAAATATCATTTTTGAATATTATGGATAAATTTGATATAATGTTATAGTTGTGGGTAATATTTATAAATTTTTCAAAGTACGCAAGTTGTTATATAATATTCGATTGATCGGAGAATATTCGTTTTAACAGGGAATATTCATACAACAAGACAATCATTGGTGGACCCCATAAATGTAATTATTGTTTGATTGAGAAAACGACAAAAATATTTTTATGAAAATAACGGCGGAAGTTTTACTGTTAACTATTGAAACACCCTTGTTTAAAAATACGATGTACGCATGGTTGGATAGTAGCACACGGTATTGATTATTGATGCTTACGTGAGAAGTCACTCAAGATTGTTCAATTATTGCTACATGAATTCTTGCGCATAGTGTTTTGCATAGTAAATCTTTTATATAAAAATGAATACTTTTATAAAGTTATTCGCTTTATTAGACTAATAGTAAAATCTTTTATATAAAAAATGTAATACCTTTATAAAGTTATCTATTTTATTAGACAATAATTAGAATATATTATATTTTATTATGCATATTGTTTGTTTGTAAGTGCACATATAGTGTTTGCATAGTAAAATCTTTTATAAAGTTATTCGTTTTATTAGATTATAAATAGAATATATTATATTTTATTTAATAGATTTTGCTTTAAATATGGACCGTCAGATTAAAATAAATCAAGCTGGACCGTTCACGAGTTAGTTACTATGCAGTCTATTTTTCTATAAATAGAAGCTCATTCCTTCATTATTTCTTACGAAATCACTGAAACTCTAGAGAGATAAACTATAGAGAGAAAGAAGAAAAGTATTCTGCTACTTCACTACTCATATATCCAGTACTCTTCTTCTTAAGGTAGGGGATATTATTTGTTGTACTCGTAGGGGTATTATTTCTTTTGTATTCATGAAGAGAATTTCTGTTATTCCATTCTTTTATTATTCGTTGGAATAACTCAGTATAATGCTGGATACCCTATACTTGGTGAAATTCTTCATTATTCCATTCTTTATCATTATGTTGAATAACATGTCTGCACATGGGCACCGCATGCATGGTGATTTTTGTTGTTATTCCGCTCTATATTATTCTCGTGGAATATCCTCGCTTATGCTTTTACGCATGACACAGTTCCGCTCTTTTTATTATTCTCGTTGGAACATCCTCGTCAGGCTTTTTACGCATGACCGGTTCCATTATTTATCATTCTGTTGGAACATCCATCTCAAGCGCTTACGCACGACCGGTTCCGTTATTTATTATTCATTGGAATAACTCGTCTGCATGCGATCTATCGCATGCCCGGTGATTTTTTTTATTTCATTCTTTATTATACTCAAATGGTTAAAGTTTT
Organism: Panax quinquefolius; assembly: GCA_020205615.1. NCBI lineage: Eukaryota > Viridiplantae > Streptophyta > Magnoliopsida > Apiales > Araliaceae > Panax > Panax quinquefolius. The sequence continues at coordinate 80,691,127 of CM035166.1, forward strand.
GACTTCTATACTCCATAAAATTAGTGATATATCCTTGATATTTGCGCTTCATCCAGTATCTTTTCATGGAAATATTCTTCTGAGCATTCTTGAATTTTACTCCACAAAGCAGTATCATGTTAACAATTTGGACGTTATTGGTTCCTGGATAAATTAATTCTTGAACTTGTTTTATTGAATTCTTATATCATTGTCATCATCCTCGTGTTTATATTATGTTGAAAGTCATCTGTGGCCTGTAGTGCATAGATGGACTTGGTGTGATTATGACCAGGGATTATTCGGTGAAATCATGACCGTAATGTTACAAATGATGTGGAAAAAGTCCTCATTGGCCCGTAGTGCATTGATGGATAGTTGTTGGCATGATCATGACCATTAATGAATACACAAATATTCTTGGCCCGTAGTGCTTGGATAATTGTGGTCGTGATACTAAAGAATATCCTTGGCCGTAGTGTAGGGGTGATTCGATGATGTGGATTATTTATTAAGTCGAGTCCCAAATGATAAAAGTGATGAAAACCTTTTAAATCATAAAAGATAGTAGATTTTATTCTCTACTTGACTCTTTTAATCGATTGCTTGTTCCGTCAAGCAGCTTAAACTTGATGTTTACTATATTGTATCGCTTTTAACATCATTTAAGGCTAATGATAATTTATTCTGCATTATCTTAGTCATAATATTTCTTCTTTGGGCTAGTTGAGCTCACCCTTTCTTTCACTTTTTTCTCTTGAAATGAGAATATAGCCGGGATGGGTCTGGGAACGGAGTGATGGACCGATGATAGTATTAGTAGTCCTCACTATTCTCGTTAAATAGTGTGACAATAAATGTAATGAGGACTTATTCGAGAGTGGATATTATCTAGAAGATGATTTGTATTAAAACTCACAAATTCTGTTGTTGTATATTAAAGATTGTATTTGTATTCAGACCATGTATTTGTGATTTACTCGCATAGGTGATGTATACCTATTTTGGGGCGCCATGCCTAGATGACAATATTTGTATTAAAACTCACAAAGATATGTTTAGTCGTATTTTACACGATCGCTTTTATAATTAAGTTGTATTTGAATTTTGTACCATGTATTTGGCGACTCAGAATAGGTGATGTATACCAATTTTGGGGGCGTCACATTTATCATCACTATCTTTTCAAAGGTTACTTCCTAAGGCTTTTCCCCACCTAAGGTTTATAACCTAAAGCTTTGATACCAACTTGTGACACCCCCAAATCCCGGTACTTCATTGCCTCAAGATTCGGTGTTCACTTAATCAAAACATTCATATCTAACTACCCAATCATAATATAATTGAATAATAAAACCTGCCCATACAGGATTACGTTAATAAAATTATCTCCCAGGTTATCTAACCTTTAGTTACAATCAATCAAATGCGGAAATTAAATTATTACATCACATCATTAAATAAAAGTCTATCATCATAACGATAAAGCAAAATTACAAGTCTTCATTACTTGTACATTTTTCCATTTCCTTTGCTAGTTGTAGGTTTATTTACTTTCCCAACCATAGCTGTAATAAATGTATAAATATGCAAGAGTGAGCAAACAAAGCTCACTTGAAATAAGAATAAATAACTTTACAACATTTGCCAAATAATAAGCTCAATAGAATTGAATGATATGTTCAATTAACATTACAACATTTGCCAAATCATAGGCTCAATAGAACTGAATGATATGTTCTATTAAGATTCTTAAATATACTACTGAGGGTCTAATGACCACGAACCATGTCCACAGTTATAAGTAATATTTCAACTTTAACTTTAACATTAACAGTCATATGACTATAAGGACTCCACGTACTTAGGGAGATCAATCCTTCGTACAATGTATTATGCACAAACATTTCAACTCTAAGCGTAAACCCCTAAAAATAGGGTTGTTCATCTCAGTATTTAGAGTACAAGTCCGCACCAAAGAAAGTTTGGTTTGGATAAGCTTTCAAGGGCAATTGAAGTTTAATGATCATCAACTAGGGAACTAGTTGAATCAACAATGCTTGATAACACAATAGTTGTTTAATAACAACATAACTTAGAACATTTGAGAATCATAGGTGAACTGACTATATTCTAGACTCATGCTTGAAATAACTAGAGAGCATAAGTATTGATCAAAATAAAGAAATTGTAAACCTTGGCTTGAACAATAATAAGCTAGGTCTATAATCTTGTCAAATTAGAATTTTATTTACCGAACATGCATTAATTGATAGCAAGCTGGAAACAATGCTTACTCTGTAAAACCCCAACTTTTTGAATAATGATGAATTTTCTATAAATATTATTTTTGAATATTATGGAGTGAAATTGATATAATGTTATAGTTGTGGGTAATATTTATAAATTTTGCATAGTATGCAAGTTGTTATATTATATTTGATTAGTCGGGGAATATTCATTTTAGCGGGAATATTAAATACAATAACTACAATCATTGGTGGACCCCAATGAAATTATTGTCGGATTGAGAAAAAGCGACAAAATATTTTTATGAAAATAACGGCGAAGTTTTAGCGTTGATCTTTGTTGAACTACTTTCGGTAGTAAAAAGTATAATAATGGCGTGGTTGTATAGTAGCACACGGTATTGATTATTGATGCTTACGTGAGAAGTCATTCAGTTTTGTTCAATTATTGCTATAGTAATTGTTGCATAGTATCTCACGTTATTTGATTTAATTATTGTCGATATTTATTATATTGTTAAAATCAATAATTGAGACGATAAAATTATTAATATTATTATTTGCAATATTAACGATGTCTAGAAGTTCTGTCAAGGAGAGGTTTGGTCACCTAATTGCACGCCAATAGGGAGAAATCCTTATTGGAAAGCCTCCTCTTTCCTGGGAACGACCTGGTCGATTAATATTATGAATTGTAATAAAGATGATAAATATTGTTAAAATTATTAAGGTGATTTTTATGAAGTTTGCTTATTTTATGGATTCCTATTTATCCATTTTTCAAAATAATCAGTAGAAAATTATTTAAAGGTGGGGCCCACATGTGGGGGCCACATGTGGGGCCCATATGTGTTGGAATTTTTTTTTTGGAAATGGAAGGGTATATATATGGAAGTATATGTATGTATTGAGTATATGGTGGGAGAAAGTGATATGTGAAAGTGATATGTGTGTGATGTGTGTGTGAGTGGAAAATGGTGGAAAAGTGGTAGTGTGATAGTGATGTGTAAGAGTGTAGTGAAATTGATTTTTGGGTGGGTGGGGGATTGATGTTGGTTATAGGGGAGAAAAATTAAGTGGTGTATATATAATATTGATATATATAAGTTGAAAACATGTGTTTATATATATGTATTATATTTTAATTTTTGTTGTGATTTTATTGGTTAGTTGATTGAATTTATTGTATCTAGTTGAAGAAATAATTGTGCAGAAATAATTTGTTCATAAATAGTACACTTCCATTCTCCTATAAATAGAAGCTCATTCCTTCATTATTTCTTACGAATTCACCGAAACTCTAGAGAGAGAAAATTATAGAGAGAAAGAAGAAAAGATTTTTGCTACTTAACTACTCTTATATTCAGTTCTTTTATGGTAAGGGGTGTTATTCTTTCTTATTCATGAAGAGAACTGTTGTTATTCCATTGCTTATTATTCTGTTGGAATAACCTGTATACGCGGTCTACCCTATACTTGGTGACATTCTTCTATTATTCTTTTGGAACATCCTGTGCATATGTTTTACACCGGACACGGTTCGATCTTTTATTATTATTACATTAGAACATCCCATATCATGTGTTTTTACACCGGACTGGTTCCGTTTATTATTATTACATTGGAACATCCTCATGTATGTGTTTTTTACACGGACTGGTTCCGCTCTTTATTATTATTACATTTGGAACATCACATGCATGTGTTGTACACGACCGATTCCGCCTTTTTATTATTCTCGTTGGAATAACTTTTGTCTATGCGCGATACCGCATGCATGGTGATTTCTTTTGTTATTCCATTCTTTATTATACTCAGTTGGTTAAAGTTTTGGCTTCTATACTCCATGAAATTAGTAGAATATCCTTGATATTTGCGCTTCATCCAGTATCTTTTCATGGAAATATTCTTTTGATCATTCTTGAATTTTACTCTATAAAGCAGTATCATGTTGACAATTTGGACATTATTAGTTCCTGGATAAATTAATTCTTGAACTTATTTTATTGAATCCTTATATCATTGTCATCATTTTCATATTTATATTTTTTGAAAGTCATCTGTGGCCTGTAGTGCATATATGGACTTGGTATGATTATGAACAGGGATTATTCGCTGTAATCATGACCGTAATGTTACAAAGGATGTGGTAAAAGTCCTCATTGGCCCGTAGTGCATTGATGGACAGTTGTTGGCATGATCATGACCATTAATGAATACACAAATATTCTTGGCCCGTAGTGCATGGATAATTGTGGTCGTGATACTAAAGAATATCCTTGGCCGTAGTGTGCGGGGTGATTCGATGATGTGGAATATTTATTAAGTTTGAGTCTCGGCGATATGATGATGAAAAACCTTTTAAATCATAAAAGATAGTAGATTTTATTTTCTACTTGACTCTTTTAATGGATTGCTTGTTCATTGCAGATTAAACTTGATGTCTATTATATTTTATCGGTTTAACATTGTTGGAGACTAATGATAATTTATTACGCATTATCTTAGTCATAATATTTCTTCTTGGGCTAGTTGAGCTCACCCTTTCTTTCACTATTCTTCTCTTGAAATGAGAATATAGCTGGGACGAGTCGGGGAATGGAGTGATGGTCCAGAGTATAGCATTAGTAGTCCTCACTATTCTGTGAAATAGTGTGATAATAATTGTCACGAGGACTCCTTTTGAGTTTGTATAATCTCTAGTAGACAATATTTGTATTCAAACTCACAGTTTATGTTTTGTCGTATTATTATACCACGGCAGTTGTATTAGTAAGTTGTATTTGAATTACGTACCATGTATCTGGCGACCCAAGATGAGTGATGTATACCTAATTTTGGGGGCGTCACAGTTGGTATCAAAGCTTAGGGATATGATCCCTGGCTAAGATGTGAGACTTGAACTAGGAGGGGAGAGACGGGGAATTCCTTTGCTAGTATGACCTACCTATGTTTATTTGGTATTTAATTGGTAGGTCAAAGTATATGGATAATATGTTATATGTTAATGAACCTTTGTTTTGTGGCAGTATCTGAAAATGACATCCGAGAATGTTGAAAATAGCAATGGAGCACAAGTGACCGTTGAGTCTCCACATATCAATAATAAGGAGAATGTGCATCAGGAAGGCGACAATCCTCATGCAAATAACAACACTGACCAAATGATGAATGATGGACTGTTCAGAGGCTTTATGCAATTCATGCAACATCGGTGAGAGCGGCTCTGTCCAAAATGTAGGTGGAAACACTGAAACTCTCGGGACGGTCCTTTGCTAAATAGTTCAAGGAGTGGGGGACCACCGGAGTTTATAGGAGAGCCGAACCACTTAAAGGCGGAAGCATGGATAAAGCGGATCACCAAGATATTTGATGTCTTGGGATACTCAGAGAGGAAAAGGTTCCTTCGCCACCTTCATGTTGCGTGAAGAGGCGATTCTTCGGTGGGAATCAGTAAAAGCGTACTGACTGATGCACTCAAGATGTCTTGGGAGAAGTTTCAAAAGCTATTCAACGACAAGTACTTTCTCGAGAGTATTCGTCACATGAAAGAAGTGGAGTTTATCAAATTGGAACAAAATAATATGGCCAGTGTCGCAATACGAGGCTAAATTTGTGGAGTTATCCGGTTTGCATCCCATTTGGTCGATAATGAGGAAGCGAATGACGCGAATGTTTTAAGAGGTTTGAAAGCGGAGATACGTCGATATCTAATTTCTCATAAACTGTGTTTGTACTCATTTGTTGTAAATAGGGCTCGATTATTGGAGCGTGGTAATGAGTCAACGCGCAACTAAGAAAGCGGTGCGGCAAGCAACATGAAAATACCAAATGGTATCGGTCATCGAAAACAGCGACAACAACAAACGGAGGAATCAACATGCGAAATGGTAACCTCTTGGTGGTAATCACGGCGAAGACAAGTAAAATGGACATTTCAAGAAGAGGAGATTCAACAATGATGGAAAGACGTCGGCCAAAGCACCCATTGTTAAGGAAGGAGAACGACCACCTATCATATGCTTCAAATGCGGAGAGAGAGGACACATCGATCAAAGCTGCGTGCGATGCCATCCAAAGCATGTTATAATTGTGGAAGAGAAGGTCATCTAGCCTGATTTTGTCATTCACCGAAGACAAGTTCAGCTAGGATGGAGACACCAAAGGCCGTCCCAGAAAAGTCAAAGCCAGTAGTGCAAGGGAGAGCGTTTGTAGTGACCTCCCAGAAAGTAAGGAACCCGAATGAGGTCATCACGGGTTAGCTTATCATAAACTCTAGTGAAGTCTATACTTTATTAGATACCGGTTCTACCCATTCTTTTATTTCTCCTACTTGCGCTCAATGATTAAATTTGACTCCGGAGAAATTAGACTTTGACTTATTTGTGGAAACTCCGTTAGGAGAAACTTTCATTACATCCACTGTTTATAAGTCTTGTTTGGTTCAAATCGGTACCCTCACATTACCTGTCGATCTTATTTCATTGAAAATACTTGCATTTGATGTGATTCTAGGGATTGATTGGTTAACTACTCATCATGGTAAAATTGATTATTTTCGTAAGGTTGTTAGCTTTCATATTCCTAATCAACCTATTATGAGAATTCAAGCGACCAAACCATTAAAATCAATTATGGTCATCTCAATCCATAAAGCTATTAGTTTATTGAAAAATTGATGTCAAGCTTTCTTAGCTCATGTCACGGATCTAAACAAAAATACGTCAGTTTTGAATGATATTTCTATTGTTAATAAATTCCCTGACATATTCCCTAAAGAACTTCCTGGCCTACCCCCAGAGCGTGAAATTGAATTTTGTATCGACCTTGAACCCGGTACAAAACCCATTTTCAAAGACCCATATCGAATGGCTCCTATTGAACTTCAGGAGTTAAAGACTCAACTATAGGAATTGTTAGACATTGGCTTTATTCGTCCTAGTACATCTCCTTGGGGTGCTCCTGTTCTATTCGTGAAGAAGAAAGATGGGAGTGTGCGACTTTGTATTGTCGGGAGTTGAATCATGTCACCATCAAAAATAGGCACCCATTGCCACGTATTGATGACCTGTTTGACCAGTTACAAGGAGCCAAATTCTTTTCAAAGATTGATCTTAGTTTCCGTATATCACCAATTGAAGATTAGAACCGATGACATTCCAAAGACGACTTTTCGAACTTCGATGCGGGCATTATGAATTCCTAGTCATGTCCTTTGGATTGACTAATGCTCCTGCTGCCTTCATTGATATGATGAACCGAGTATTCAAGGAATATTTGGATCACTTTATGGTCGTCTTTATTGATGACATTCTTATTAATTCCAAAGCCGTGAAGATCATGAGCAACACTTGAGGCTGATACTCTAAAAGCTTCGTGAATATAAGCTTTATGCCAAGTTGAAGAAATGCGAGTTCTGGCTTGAGGAAGTAGCATTCCTTGGGCACGTGGTATCAAGTTATGGAATATCTGTTGACCCATCAAAGATTGAAGCTATTCAAAGCTGGGAGCAACCTAAATCAGTGACCGAAGTACGTAGCTTTCTTGGCTTAGCTGGTTATTATCGGAGATTCGTAGAAGGGTTTTCTCGAATCGCTACTCCAATAACTCAGCTGACTTGGAAGAATACAAAGTTCGGTTGGAGCGAGGAATGTGAGAAGAGTTTTCAAGAACTCAAGAGGAGACTCATTTCAGCACCTGTTCTGACAATACCATCTAGTTCAGAGGGATTTGTCATCTACAGTGATGCTTCGGGCAAAGGGTTAGGATGTGTTCTCATGCAACATGGGAAAGTCATAGCCTATGCCTCACGACAACTCAAAGAATATGAGAGGAATTATCCTACTCATGACCTAGAGTTAGCAGCTGTGGTCTTAGCACTTAAAATTTGGAGGCATTACTTGTATGGGGAGAAGGTGGAGATCTTTACGGATCATAAAAACCTCAAATATTTCTTCACTCAAAAGGAACTCAACATGCAACAACGACGTTGGCTTGAACTGTTGAAAGATTATGATCATACCATCCAATACAATCTTGGAAAGCGAGCGTGGTAGGCGGCGCATTGAGTAGAAGATCATATGCAAATATCTGTGCGATATTGTCAACACAAAGGCCCATTTTGTGTGACTTGCCAAGGATGGAGATAGAGTTAAAGACTCCAGGGACCCATGTGATGATGGCAAATATACGAGTAGAATCGACTTTAATTGATAAAGTTAAAGCTTCTCAAGCTACAGACTTGGAGCTGATGCGTATGAGGAAGAAGGTGCAAGAAGGTGCTATGCTGGAAGCAAGAATCGATGAAGAAGGAATACTTCGAGTCAACTCCAGACTATGTGTTCCTAACGACCCTGATTTAAAGTATAAAATCATGACGGAGGCGCACAACACACCGTTTGAAATCCATCCTGGGAGTACCAAAATGTATCATGATATTAAATACATACATTTTGGTGGAGCAATATGAAGAGAGAGATAACACTGTATATCTCTAGGTGTCTAACTTGTCAACGAGTTAAAACGGAGCATCAAGTACCAAAAGGTCCATTGCAACCACTTGAAATTCCAGAATGAAAGTGGGAGCACATTACCATGGATTTCGTTACCGGTCTTCCCAAAGTTTCTCAAGGCATAGATGCAATTTGGGTTATTGTTGATAGATTGACCAAGTCTACTCATTTCTTACCGATACGAGAAACTAATACACTTGAATGTCTTGCTCGTATGTACATAAGCGAGGGTTGTAAGATCGCATGGTATACCAAAGATCCATAGTTTCGATCGAGACCCAAGATTCACTTCACGATTTTGGGTTAGTTTGCGAAAAGCTATGGGCACAGATTTATGATTTAGCTTCGGCATATCATCCTCGAACGGACGGACGATCGGAGAGGACTATTCAAACTCTTGAAGATCTATTAAGACTACGTGTCCTTGATTTCAAGGAAGTTGGGACAAGTTCTTACCATTGGTGGAGTTTTCCTACAACAACAAGTTATCAAGCAAGTATTGGCATGGCTCCATTCAAAGCATTGTATGGAAGAAAATGTCGTTCTCGATATCTTTGGGATGAGGTGGGTGAAGAAACGTTGTTGGGACCGGAGTTGATACGTATGATGACTACGAAAAAGATTCAAACGATCCGTGATGTATAAAAACCTCACAAGATCGACAAAAAGAGTTATCTTTGATCTTCATCGATGGGACGTAGAATTCGATATAGGAGATCATGTGTTGTTACGTGTTGCTCCATGGAAAGGAGTTACGAGATTTGGAAAGAGAGGAAAGCTCAATCCTCGATTCATCGGCCCATTTTTAATCCTTGATCGAGTAGGAACTTTGGCCTATAGACTCGCTTTATCGCCAAGTATGTCTCGTGTTCATAACGTTTTTCACATATCCATGTTACGTAAATATGTAGAAGACCCGAACCACATTATTGAGTTAGAATCGGACGAAATAGCGAAAGATTTGACGTATGAAGAGGTTCCTGTTCAAATCTTGGATAAGAAGGAATATATTCTACGCACCAAGGTTATACCTCAAGTCAAAGTTTTGTGGAGAAACCACGATGTTGAGGAAATGACTTGGGAGTTAGAATCTGAAATGAAATCAAGGTATCCTTACCTCTTTGACATACCAGGTACGTACCCTAATTTCGAGGGCAAAATGTCATAAGAAGGGAGATTGTAAAACCCCAACTTTTTGAATAAAGATGAATTTTCTATAAATATTATTTTTGAATATTATGGAGTGAAATTGATATAATGTTATAGTTGTGGGTAATATTTATAAATTTTGCATAGTATGCAAGTTGTTATATTATATTCGATTGGTCGGGGAATATTAGTTTTAGTAGGGAATATTAAGAAATGCAGTAGCAATCATTGGTGGACCTCACAAGCGTAATTATTGTCGGATTGAAAAAAACGACAAAAAATATTTTATATGAAAATAATGGCGGAAGTTTTACCGTTATTAATCTTGTTGAACTACTTTCGGTAGTAAAAGTATAGTAATATGTCTGGTCAGGTTGTATAGTAGCTGTTGTATTGATTATTGATGCTTACGTGAGAAGTCATTCAGTTTTGTTCAATTATTGCTATAGTAATTGTTGCATAGTATCTCACGTTATTTGATTCAATTATTGTCGATATTTATTATATTGTTAAAATCAATAATTGAGACGACAAAACTATTAATATTATTATTTGCAATATTAACGATGTCTAGAAGTTCTGTCAAGGAGAGGTTTGGTCACCTAATTGCACGCCAATAGGGAGAAATCCTTATTGGAAAGCCTCCTCTTTCCTGGGAACGACCTGGTCGATTAATATTGTGAATTGCAATAAAGATGATAAATATTGTTAAAATTATTAAGGTGATTTTTATGAAGTTTGCTTATTTTATGGATTCCTATTTACCCATTTTTCAAAATAATCAGTAGAAAATTATTTAAAGGTGGGGCCCACATGTGGGGGCCACATGTGGGGGCCACATGTGGGGGCCACATGTGGGGCTCATATGTGTTGGAAAAATGTTTTTGGAAATGGAAGAGTATACGTATGGAAGTATATGTATGTATTGAGTATATGGTGGGAGAAAGTGATATGTGAAAGTGATAGGTGTGTGATGTGTGTGTGAGTGGAAAATGGTGGAAAAGTGGTAGTGTGATAGTGATGTGTAAGAGTGTAGTGAAATTGATTTTTGGGTGGGTGGGGGATTGATGTTGGTTATGGGGGAGAAAAATTAAGTGGTGTATATATAATATTGATATATATAAGTTGAAAACATGTGTTTATATATATGTATTATATTTTAATTTTTGTTGTGATTTTATTGGTTAGTTGATTGACTTTATTGTATTTAGTTGAAGAAATAATTCTGCAGAAATAATTCGTTCATAAACAGTACACTTCCATTCTCCTATAAATAGAAGCTCATTCCTTCATTATTTCTTACAATTCTACTAAAACTCTGTAGATAGAAAATTATAGAGAGAGAAGAAAAGATTTACGCTTACTTAACTACACTTATATTCAGGTTGTTTCTTTCTTATTCAGAAGGGTGTTATTCTTTTTTTATTCATGAAGAGAACTATTGTTATTCCATTGCTTATTATTCTTCTATTATTGGAATAACTTATTGTTATACGCTGATCTACCCTATACTTTGGTGACATTCTTCTATTATTACATTGGAACATCACATGCATGTGTTTTACGCAGGACCTGGTTCCGCTCTTTATTATTATTACATTGGAATATCCTCATTTTGTGTGTTTTATCTTTGGACTGGTTCCGTCTTTTTATTATTACATTGGAATAACTTTTATCTGTCTGGAATAAGTATCGCATACATGGTGATTTCTTTTGTTATTCCATTCTTTATTATACTCGGTTGGTTAAAGTTTTGGCTTCTATACTCCATGAAATTAGTAGAATATCCTTGATATTTGCGCTTCATCCATATCTTTTCATGGAAATATTCTTACGATCATTCTTGAATTTTACTCTATAAAAGCGATTATCATGTTGACAATTTGGACATTATTAGTTCTAGATAAATTAATTCTTGAACTTGTTTTATTGAATTCTTATATCATTGTCATCATCCTCATATTTATATTTTTTGAAAGTCATCTGGCACATGGTGCATAGATGGACTTGGTATGATTATGAATGAGGATTATTCGGCGTAAATCATGACCATAATGTTACAAATGATGTGGTAAAAGTCGCCATTGGCCTGTAGTGCATTGATGGACCGATTGTTGGCATGATCATGACCATTAATGAATACACAAATATTCTTGGCCCGTAGTGCATGGATAATTGTGGTCGTGATACTAAAGAATATCCTTGGCCATAGTGCGGGGTGATTCGATGATGTGGAATATTTATTAAGTTTGAGTCTCAAATGATAATGATGATGAAAAACCTTTTAAATCATAAAAGATAGTAGATTTTATTTTCTACTTGACTCTTTTAATGGATTACTTGTTTTTCATTGCAGATTTAAACTTGATGTCTATTATATTTTATCGGTTTAACGATTGTTGGAGACTAATGATAATTTATTACGCATTATCTTAGTCATAATATTTCTTCTTGGGCTAGTTGAGCTCACCCTTTCTTTCACCGTTCTCTCTTGAAAAATGAGAATATAGTCCGGGACGAGTCGGGGAACGGAGTGATGGTCCGAGAGGATAGCATTAGTAGTCCTCACTATTCGTGAAATAGTGTGATAATAATTGTAATGAGGACTCCTTTTGAGTTTGTATAATCTCTAGTAGACAATATTTGTATTCAAACTCACGGTTTATGTTTTGTCGTATTGTACACGACAGTTGTATTAGTAAGTTGTATTTGAATTCTGTACCATGTATCTGGCGACCCAAGATGGGTGATGTATACCTAATTTTGGGGGCGTCACATACTGCACATGGTAATAAAATATACAAAGTGATTGAACCATTCAACACAAGGAATTAAGGTTCAAGAAACATTTATTATAAAAGAATAAACTAAAGAAACTTGTTTAACTATAAACAAGTTAGAGTAAGTAAAAAATGATTAGAATTCCAATAATTTAGAATTAAAACATGCTCAATGTAATAGATGAGATTTTTTGAACTTGCATCATCATAAATAACTAGATACAATAAACTTGCTCAATCAAAAGAATGAAGTTACACAATGTAATAATAGAACTAACTCAACGAAAGTGTAGAGTTAGAAAACTTGCCTCAAGCGTAAGCCAAAATATTAAAACTCACGTTCACCTATACACAGTATTAAAACCACAACATCTATTAGACACACTAATATTCACTTTTCAATATAAAACGCATTACTAGCTAAACTTGTTATTTTAGCACAAGTCTTATGCTACCATTTACATTTTAGAATTCCCAAGTGTGTTAACCCTCACAACACTTGTTTACTACTCATTACGCTTAATAATACACAACATCTCATTTTCATAATTTACTATTCATTTAAAACTTTAAATTTACTAACCACATAATACAACTATGTTTTAACCTTGTTGTAACGTGTTTGACATGCTAACACATCATTAGTCCATGCATAGTGGTGAAACAGAATCTACAAAGAAGACAGAGACTTCAAATCTCAAACTGAGGGTATGGCACAATCAAGGTCATATACAAGGCTTGGGGCCACAAGCGTATGCTGCTTTTGCCTTTTACTGCTAGCATCGGCAAGCAACTTGCTGGCAGATGTTCAGACAGACGCAGAGAAGGCTAATGAATAGTAGCCAACTTTAGCCCAACAAACACAAATTTCACCCAATAGATAGTAATATCAACACATAAAATAAATATACAACTATCATAAACATGTTTGCTAACATTTACAACCACTTAGCACAATTTATCAACAACTAAAACTATTTTAATTTCTCAATTTTCATGTTTTTCATAAAAAATCAATTTTCTTGACATTCATCCTAAAAATCATCACTGTGAATTCAATACATGATCAAATCATCTCATTCAAATTACGTTATGTCTGTATCTCACTGAACTAACATATACAAGCTTCAATTTATATTTTCACATACAAATTGGCCATTAAAATTGATACTTACATAGCTATATATGAAAACATATATATACTGATAATATTTCTACTGATATCCGAAATTAGCATGAATTTCTCGTATAAGCACAACCTCTAATCAACATATACTCATATAATCACAAGTAATCCCATTGTATAGCAACAATTCAACAATTTGCAATTTACTGATTATATAAAAGTTTGCCGTAGCCTCATACACACACACACACACACACACACACACACACACACACACACACATATATATATATATATATATATATATAACACTAAGATTGGGAACATACCTTCAATTTCTAATACAATCGCTGCTAATCACTGGAATTTGCTGTGAGAATTCTTAAGACTCCCTTAATTCCCTCACAACTTTCTGAACTCTCAAGCTTGGAAAATAAGATGCGTAATAAGAAAATCAACTGATATTCAAGTGCAAGAATAAAACTGATGACCCTTAATAACACTATTAATTGCAAAATCAGTTACTAACGTATATAATATAAATATATTATATTTATTATTTTAATTAATTAATTTATATTATTTATTCTATTATTTATATAAATTTAAAAATAAAAGAATTCCAAAAGCCATAGGACCTTGTTTGGGAAAAACCATTTAAAATTTAAAAACTTAATACCATTAAGTCTTGTTTGTACAACCAAATTAAACTACTTTACTTTAATTTATTTTAATAACTCCTTATAATATAGTTATTTGTCACACTATATTTAATCAAGCTTTCATATTTAATTTAATTAATTCACATGATAATTAATTAAATTAATCATTTAATCACATAACTCAATACAAATAATTAACCGTTAAATTGAAATATCAATATAATAATAATTTCCTTAATTCATTAATTATTTATTTAACAACTAATTAACTAAACAAAATTAAATCAATTAAATAAATATTTATTCAACGATAAACACATTCATTAAATATTTATATAACTCAATAAATATTTAATATTACAATTAAAATTCTGGAATTTTACAGATAATGTTCCCCATTGTTGAGAATGTAGCATGCACAACCGAATACATGAAATTAGCTGACAGTTGGATTTCTTCCTTTCCACAGTTCATAGGGAGTCTTATTTATCGTAGAGTGTATAAGCGATCTGTTCTGAGTGTAGCATGCAATGTTGATAGCTTCTACCCATAAATATTTAGGTAGATGGGCTGCTGCTAGTAGAGTTCTTCCAGCCTCTATAAAATTAGTTCTATTCTTTCTCTCAGCTACTCCATTTTGTTGAGGAGTTTGTGGAGCTGAGAAGTTGTGACTGATGCCATTGTTTGTCCAGAACTGGTCCATCTTAGAGAAGTCGAATTCTCTGCCATGATCACTCCTTATAGCCTTGATTTTCTCCCCCTTCTTGTTCATCACCAGTCTGAACATCTTAATTAATTGGGAGCTCGTTTCATCTTTTGAGTTTAGAAAGAACACCCATGTGAATCTGGTGTAGTCATCCACCACGACCAGAGAGTATCTCTTCCCTCTAAGGCTTGTTGTTGGAATTAGCCCAAATAGATCCATGTGAAACAGCTGCAGAGGCTTGTCGATTGAGTTAACAATTTTACTTTTGAATGAGCTTCTAGTCTGCTTTCCAAGTTGACAGGTATTGCATTGCCTTTCTTTGACGAAGCTGAACTTGGGTAAGCCTACAACTAGATCTTTAGAGGCTAGTTTAGACATGCTTTTGAAGTTGAGATGAGATAGTCTTCTATGCCATAACCAGCTTAATTCTTCAGATGCTTTAGCCATAAAGCATATCATCTCGTCTGAGCTTAGTTGACCAAGATTAACAGTGTAGACATTTCCTTCTCTTGTTCTGGTCAACTTTATAGCGGATGTCTTCAGATCTCTGACTTGACATGGATTGTTGAGGAAGGTGACTTGATGACCCTTATCGCAGAGTTGGCTTATACTCAGGAGATTGTGTTGTAAACCTTCCATATATGCTACTTTACTAAAGGACACTGCATCATTCCCAGTTGAGCCATATGCTTCTTGCCCAAGCCATTGTCTCCAAAGATGACTGAAGGGCCCTCATTCTCTATGTAGTTATACAGAAGAGCTTTGTTCCCAGTCATGTGCCTTGAGCATCCACTGTCCAGATACCAGGTTGTGATCGTGGAGCTCTATTCCTGTGGTAATATTAAACTTTCATTTTGGTACCCATACTTGTATGGGTCCTACTTTGTTAGTACCATTGGGAACCCAAATCTGCTTGATTGTGGGTCTTACATGCATATGATTATGATAGCACATTGTAGCCTTATGACCAACCTTATTGCATACAAAACATCTAATATGATGCATACTTGTGTGTGTATGTGGATTCTTCTTCTATTTGGACTTATATGGATTCTCAGCACTCCTTCCTTTATACTGGTTCTCCTTTTTCATGTGTCTTTGTGTTTCATGATTTATGAGAAGTGAAGCTTACCTCTACTGTTCCTTCCCAGTTGGTTCGTGGAGTTAGTTTTACTCGAATCTACGATCCTTCGAGGTTGGAAAGTAGTGACTAAGTTACTCTTTTCTTTTCTAAAACCCAGGCCAACATGGGATCCTTTATTCCTTGGAATATGGAATGGATCAGAAGAGCAGGGTTGAACTGGTTCTTCCATTTGTGAGGATTTCATAAATATAATGCTTCTACTAAAACATGAAGCATTACTAGTGCTAGTCTCTTTTATCTTTTCCACATATGGCTCTACGGAGGATTCCCCAAAGCATAAACCTGTTCTGTCAGATGCACTTCTCTGATTGGATATCAAGGAGTCCATGGATGAAGAGGATTTATTTCATGTAGAGATTGTCTTTTATAGTTCCTCAATTTTAGAGGTTAGACTTAACTCTCTTTGTGCATTGAGCTCATCGGTCTGTTTTAAGAGCTTATTCTCAGCTTCAACCTTGGAGAGAGAGTCAG
Organism: Panax quinquefolius; assembly: GCA_020205615.1. Lineage (NCBI taxonomy): Eukaryota > Viridiplantae > Streptophyta > Magnoliopsida > Apiales > Araliaceae > Panax > Panax quinquefolius. Next base: position 80,707,905 of record CM035166.1, read on the forward strand.
TACTTAGAAGGGCTGCTTCCAGTTCTTCCTGAACTTTCTCTTTCTTCTTTTGAAGAAGTGAATAATTTTTGGACAGAACTCTGAACCATTTCATGTACTGATATTGATTAGATGTTATGCCATATAGTGTAGTTCTTAAATCATCAATGTCTACATCAAGAGAGTTAAAGTCAAATACCTCATCTATACTTACTTCATGAATGTCAGATCTCTTCTTATCCTTTGTATGTTTGACCATCAGGTAAAGATTTGCTATTTGAGGATCTTCATCATCTCCAGATTCAGGAGTTGAGTCGTTGTCTGAGTCACTCCATGATCCTCCAGCTACAAGACCTTTGTCTTTCTTTTGAGGCCTTTTGTTGCCTTTGAATTCTTTCTTTGAATTTGATTTCTTCTTCAGTTCTTCTCTAAGAGGTTTGTTGCAGTTTGTAATGAAATGACCAGGCTTCTTGCAGTTGTAGCATAGGTCATTTATCTGCTTATGGCTGCTATAGTTGTTGACTTTCTTTGGTTTGCTTATTCTGCCTTAACGCATGAACCTTCTGAGTCTTCTTTCCAGCATTGCAAAGTCCTCATCATCATCTTCATCATAGTCAAAGTCATTTTCAATATTAGCTTTAGAGATGTTATCAGTTGCTTTGAGAGCAACCAATTTATCATTATTTCTTCCATTAGATAGAGTTTCTGCTCATTGAGTCAGCTCCAGTTCATATGTAAAAAGGTTGCCCTATAATTGTTGAATAGTTATTTCATGGAGATTCTTTGATTCTCTGATGGAAGTGGTTTTGGCATCCCACTTGATAGGTAAAGCTCTCATAAACTTTATGATTAGATCTTTATTTGGATAGATCTTTCCATAGGCTCAGAGAGAGTTGAGCAGTACATTAAATCTTTCGTAGGCGAAAGTGACATTTTCTCCTTGAACGTGTGCAAACAGCTCATATTGTTGAGTCAGGAGAGATTGTTTATTTTCTCTGACTTCTTTTGTTCCTTCATGTATGATGAGAAATGCTTCCCATACCTCCTTTGCTATTTTGCTATTGACCACATTCTCAAACAGATCATCTTCTAAGGATTGGAACAAAATGTTCTTGGCCTTTTGTCGAGTTGGACAACTTTCTTTTCGTTGTCAGTTCATTTTTCTTTAACCTTGATCTGGATTCTGTTTGGGTCATCTGAAGTTGGTGCAAGCTTTGTAGGAATTGTTAGGTTTGTAATATTCAAGAACGCAATCAAATTGCAAAAATTAAGCGGAAGCGAGATAAAATCAGAGTTTAAAAAAATTTACAAACCATATACCCGGATCACCCTTTATGCATAATTATTAATTAAACGAAAAGATAAAGAATAAAATCATACCCTTGAAGATCGAGCTTCCTCGGTACAAGTTCACCTCCAAATCCTTTCGCTCAACTTGAATCCACCGGGTTTGGTTCCTTCCTTTGATCAACGTTAGCCACCCATATGTTTGGCCTCTGAGGGTGATCCACCAAGGAAGAAGAAAATTCAAGAAGAAGGGTGGTTGGCTAAACCCTAGTTTTTCTATCTCTATAGAAAAGTGTACTCTCCCAACAATTGGAATTACATGTCGTATGTTCAAAAATCAACAACCACATCACCCATAATAAGACTCCTCTTATTTATTGATGTGGCAACCCTCCTTAACAATTAAGAAATTGGGTTTTATTTAATTAATTAAATTCTTTTAATTAATTAGGCTCCTAATCTTATTAGGGATAATTAATTAAACTCCTTTAACTAATTTTCCTCCTAATCCTATTAGGAATAAATGAGAGTACTTATATTAAATTAATTCCTAAACTCTTTTAGAAATTAAAATAATAATAATTGTAATAATATTAATAAGACTCTTCTTATTAATTTATATTTAATATTTCTAAAATATTAAATAATAAATATTAAGTTATTTAATTTATTCTATCACCATAGATTAAATTAAATATACTTAACATATTATTACCATTATGCCATTAACTTCTTAAATAATTATTCTTCCTTTTATGGTGTGACCCTTTAGGTTCTCCATATTAAACCGGTTGTGAATAAATCAATTAGAACAATTCTAATCTTATTTAAATAAATAAATTAAACAATTAATTTATTTAAATAAATAATATTTATTCTACAATAGGGATAAGCCTCCCTAGCGATCAACGACTTTCCAGATAATATAGATTTCAACATTAATCATTAAAGAACCTTTGAGTAAATAGTTACTGTACAATTCAATCCTTCCACCATACAATGTCCCAATTAAATATAAGACATGGAATTACTGTCAAGTCTTATTTTATTTAATTATATGTATTTCGACTCTTAAATGCACAACTCAAATAATGCAAATTAGAAACTCCTTTCTAATTTCATTCTCGCGCCGCCAGGACTACTTGGGTTGTCATTTATCGAATCACATAGGACATTTCTCTTCTTTTATTAGAAGTGGTAGATTCTTTATTGATCATTCATTATCTCCATGTACAACTTATTATACCCAAGCATACCCTTTGATATACCCTAAGGGTCTTAAGGAATAAGTCAAAGTATAACTCATCATACACAAGATACTATGATGATCTCAAGTCCAAGGATTACTTGTACTTACTATCACTCTGAGAATTCCTATTGACAGCAAATAAAACTCCATTAGGTATTCCTTAGCGAGCCACGTTCAATGAACTTATTCTCTAATAAGCACCTACATACTTGCTTTTAGTGTCTCCACACAAAATGATCATGAGATCAATCATCCTCATCCAATGAGCAAGCAGCGTATGTACCAATCTATCCGGATTCACTAATCCCCAATTTAGTAATCCAACGATTGGGAACTATTTTAGTTTTAAGCTTTCTAAGAATTTAGATCTCATTAGAATGATCATCATCATTATTCTAAAAGCATTGCTTAAAACTATGGGTTTATCACATATTATAAAACAGCATCATGTAGATAATTAAAAGCCTTTAATAAATTAATACTTTTTATTAATAAATGAATAAGATTGTTACAAAGTATATGCTTTATCATCAAACATGATTGGCTTGTATGCATACTACTTTCAATCTCCCACTTGCACTAAAGCCAATCGTCATGGTAACTCATACTCTTCTTCTCAAAGTGACGATTATCCTGTCATTGGATAAGCTTTAGTTAATGGATATGTAATGTTGTTTATGAGAGTCCACTATCTCTATAGTGATTTCCCATCTTTCAATGATTCTTATAATCAAATGAAAGTGCCACAACACATGTTTAGATCCAAGATGAGACTTGGGAACTGTTCCTAGTTCTGTAATGAACTTTTAATCCAAACAATCAACTTGCAGCTTCATTTATAGCTATATACTTTGTCTTTATCACTAAACCAAAGAATCTCTTTCTTTGTTTGGAACCTTTCCAATTCAACGCACCACCGCTTCGAGGTAACCCTTTACCTTAAAGTGGATTTTTCGTCGTCTTGGTCTGCGAAAAACTTGAGTCTCATTAAGCCCTCTAGTTTTAATTAAGACCCACCATGAATATGATCACATCCTTAGTGCCGGTTAAGCACTTTAAGATTTTTTTCACTGACTCATAGTGAACTTCCCAAAATATGACCGATCAACATCGTGTCTCGTACATTTCATTGCATACGTGATTGTCACTCATGCGACCTCTCTTTTCGTGGAGACTATTAAGAGATACACTCCATAGCTCATCGACATGAGACATCTCTTGAGTTTGCCATGCTAAACGACTTTAGCATCAAATGAATATATCGTTCCTTGGGTTAAGTCGAGCATCCTCTTAAATCTATTTATATAGATTTTATCCCCAATTAAGATACTCTTCCCAAACCATTCATGGAGGAATGTTTAGACAACTTTATCTTTACTGATTGTAGCATTGGTATGTAATTTCTCATCCGTAGTATATCAACATATAATACTAGAAATTTCACGACGCTCCCACTGACCCTTTTGTACACACTAGAACTCTTACCTCATCGTATTTAACTCTGGATCATCATCTTCTATGATGCATACCTCATCATCATCATCCATGAAGAATCCATACCTCCTAGGTATCTTCTTGTACTATTCCGTGTTTATGATTCTTGCCAGGTACAATAGGTCTATCTACAGGTTCCTCTTATTTGACTTATAGTGTTTTGTGGATCATGAACTTTTCAAGATATATAATCCTCCCACTAGCCCTTTCAATGATAAACACCTTTATCTTAGAAGGCAGCGTGTTTCGCAACAAACACCTTTTGCTAAGTAGGATTATAGAACACATGCCCTAAACTTACTTTAGGATGTCCCACAAATCTGTACATGTCAAATTTTGTCCCAAGCTTATCCTTTGAAACATTTTCACATAAGTTGGACAACCCCTTAACTTAACATACTTAAGATTAGGAATCCTCCCAGTCCATAACTTTTATGGAGTCTTGGGATCGGATTTTGAGGTTACCTTTTTCGTAGATATACAGCCATTTCTAGGACATGACCCTAGAAGAATACTGGAATGTCGGTAAAATCATTATGGACCGCACCATGTCCAATAAGGTACAATTTTTCCTTTAGATACATCAATCAATTATTGCATATCAGGATGTGTCCATTATGAGAAAACCATTTGAGATGATCTAAAAACTTATTGCACAAGTATTTATTCCTTGGTCTAATCAAAGAATCTTAATACATTGCCAATTTGTTTCACTTCTTCAATTCTTTGAACCTTTCAAATAATTCACACTTGTATTTCAAAGAAATACACACATTCAACTCTTTGAATGATCATCTCCTTTTCTTATACTAATTTGTTCAATCAAGAAAATTATTTTCATGTAAGTCAAGTATACAAAATTTATTAAGTAATATTCCGTTCTATACAAAACATTATTATTATAAATAGAACAACAATTGTTCTTAATTATAATACCAAAGATTTCATTGTCCAACAATAAAATGGAAATAATATTTTAACAAGAACCTGGAATACAATAACAACTTATTGACTTAATAGATTTGCCCGTAGGCATTGCTAAACTATAAGTTTCTATGGCTAATATGGCAACCTTTGCTATATTTTCCACATATAGATTACTTATATTTATTTAGCTTTACTATACATTTGGTCCCTTCATAAATCTATATTTATGATAACCAAAGTCGGTATCCAATACCCAAGTAGAACCTTGACTTAAAGAAAATTTTATTTTAAATCATGAACAAATTTGTATTTATAACCAAAACTTCACTAAGCTTCTTTTGGTTAGCCTCTGCAAGATGCTTCTCATGATTTCTTTCTAGTGTCCGAAGCTTATTGCGGTGGAAGCAAACTCCTTTGCTATCCATATCGGTTTTGTTCTTATTATCCTTTGTTTATGCCTTTCTATTTACCTTCTTTGAATCGTTCTTCTTTTCGAAAGATCCTTTGGCCCCTACCAGTAAGACTTGATCTTTCTTGGTTGGAAAGTGACTCTCAACATTTTTCAATATGTTAAGCAAATCAGCGAGGCTGATATCTAGCTTGTTCATATGAAAATTCACAACAATTGTGAAAGGAGTCCGGGAGTGAGTGCAAGATCAAATCTTGGCTCAACTCTCCATCCATGACAAAACTTCGTTGTCCTAATTGATCAATCAAATTGATAATGTTAAGGACTTTTATCTGCTTCAGAGTGTCATCGGTCATTCTAGATCGGAAGAGCTCCTTAGATATCGATATCTATCGGTCCCCATTTCCTCACCATCAACTACTTGATGTGCGGGAATATAGTAAAACATCCATAGTTTTATCTTTGACGCTAAAGCTCGTTACTCATGGATGCGAGCATGATGCATTGAGCCAATGTGCATCATTTTGCCACTTTCTAAAAGTAGCAATCTCTTCCTCGGAGGCATTATGCGCAACCATTGCGAGGATAGGCATATTAAGGACATAAGATAGCTTTTTCAACTATGAGAACTATTCTCAAATTCCTTAACCAATCCGCTTTATTTGATTACGGTTAATTTAGCATCTAATATGCTTCATGATGATAGTAATTTTAGACATTGTAAAATTACGTAAATAAATTTGTAATTAACAACATTTTAACATACATTCTTTTATTAATTACCAAAATAAATTAGGTCTTGTTTTAAATTGGTATCTCCCACTATTTTCTTCAAACTATATTACCCTCACTTATATAGTTCGCAAAATCTAATTAAAGATTTGCTAGTGAGAATAAGGATCCCATTTCAAATGTATATAGCCTTGTGGTGACACAACAAACTATATATAAATAAATAGGTAGACAACTTTTGTCAATTACATCAACTATGCAACTCCTTGTATTTTGCCTCTTAGATTATTTTGATCAAGTGGTGGCACATCCGAATCAAAATTATCCAAGTTAAGTCCAACCTAGCACTCCATATATTCAAAAAAGAAAAATATCATCCTTGTGGTGACACAACAAAACAATATTGTTCAATTTTCTTTATAAGCATCAAATGTGATAAATTAACATCTTAAATACTTAATACTTGCCTTGTGGTGACACAACAAACTCATATTAAATATTTAATACTCTATGAATTTTATCATGCTAGAAGGCGACGTTCGATATTCCAAATATCTTTGAACGCTTAGGACTTAATATAAAATTTGAGGGTTTTGTTATTAATTTGTCTCATCTTATTTAGCGCGCATGCACATATATATATAAAATACGCGTCATATTAATGAACATGCGAAGCATGTTTGCATAATATATAATATATATATATAGTATAGCATGCACATATAGAATACTATATTCTACCCGGATTGATTATGGACTTTTATTCTAGTTTGGTTCACTAGAGCCACCAAGTGAACCAAAAGGTCAAACCCTAGGGGTGCAAGAAATAATATTTAAATATAACTATTACATTTAAACCCGGGCTCTATTACAAACGGGTCTTCAAGCGCTCCTTGTTCCTTGATCTCCAATTCTTCAAAATAATTCTAACTATTCCTATTACAAAACTATTTAAAATAAATAGAAACCTTGATCGTGATCGAGGGAAGTACATAGGAGGGAGATAGAATTTACATTCAGAAAAATTAGAGAAGACGAGGTACGCAGACCCCATTTAATAAAACCCATACATTCATGCATCCAACTAAAATAAAATCCAATTATATTGGTCAATAGTCCATAATCAATCCCATTTATTATCATACACATCACCATATGCATCAATAAATAACATTCATCTCATGAATAATAAACATTTAATATATATATTGATATCATTTAATGGGCAAATTTAGTTAGTATAAAATCTATTTTTGAATAAAAATAAACTCCTTTATTTAAATCCAAATTTAAATCAAAATAAAACTATTTTATTTTAATTTATCTAATTTTGAATAAAATAAACTATTTTATTTTAATCAAAATCTTTAATCAAAATAAACTCCTTTATTTTAATTAATTATGGAATCCAATTCCATATAAAAAAAAAATCTTATTAAAGGAAACACGAATTATCTTTCCTATTCATAAATAAACTCCTTTATTTTGAATAATATGAAATCATATTTCATATCTAAATAAACTCCTTTATTTAAGGAAATTAGGATTCTCTTTCCTATTCACAAATAAACTCTTTTATTTTGAATAATATGAAATCCTATTTCATATCTAAATAAACTCCTTTATTTAAGGAAATTAGGCAATCCAATTTCAACTCCAATTAGTTATCATGGAATCAAATTCCAACTCTAATTAGTTAGCATGAAATTCTAATTTTAAAATTAAAATAAATCTTTTATTTTAATATTAAAATAAACCTTTTATTTTAAGATTAAAATAAACCTTTTATTTTAATTATAAAATTATTAAAATTAAAATAAAACTTTATATTTTAATATTAAAATAAACCTTTTATTTTAAAATTAAAATAAACTTTTATTTTAATTATATAATAATTAAGAATATATATATATATATATATTAAGTAATATAATATATATATATATATATATATATATATATATATATATATATATATATATATATATATATATAATATTTTAAATATGGCAGTGAAAAACAATGATTCATGTGAATCATTTGTTTGAAAACCGCTGATTCATGTTACTTCACACGTGGCCTCCTTTTTTTTTTTTTTTTTTTTATGCTAGTTTCATGTGATCCAGGAGCAAGAAAACATTGGCCACGTTGGAATCATATCAGGAACAGCTTTTTTTTTTTTATGTTATTCCGTGCTATCCCTTGAACATATATCATATATATATCCGTTCCTTTATTTAAGTAGAAGCACGGAAATCAAGTGGCCTTTTTTTTTTTTTAATAAATTTTATACAATAAAATTATGCCCAATTAAATTGTTCTAAACACATATCAATATACATATCAAATTAAAACAATTAATAATTCGCATAAAGGTTTGGCTCGATGCCACTTGTTAGGTTTGTAATATTCAAGAACGCAATCAAATTGCAAAAATTAAGCGAGCGAGATAAAATCGAGTTTAAAAAATTTACAAACCATATACGGATCACCCTTTATGCATAATTATTAATTAAACGAAAAGATAAAGAATAAAATCATACCCTTGAAGATCGAGCTTCCTCAGGTACAAGTTCACCTCCAAATCCTTTCGCGTTCAACTTGAATCCACCGGGTTTGGTTCCTTCCTTTGATCAACGTTAGCCACCCATATGTTTGGCCTCTAGAGGTGATCCACCAAGGAAGAAGAAAATTCAAGAAGAAGGGTGGTTGGCTAAACCCTAGTTTTTCTATCTCTATAGAAAAGGTGTACTCTCCCAACAATTGGAATTCTGTCGTATGTTCAAAAAGTCAACAACCACATCACCCATAATAAGACTCCTCTTATTTATTGATGTGGGCAACCCTCCTTAACAATTAAGAAATTGGGTTTTATTTAATTAATTAAATTCTTTTAATTAATTAGGCTCCCTAATCTTATTAGGGATAATTAATTAAACTCCTTTAACTAATTTTCCCTCCTAATCCTATTAGGAATAAATGAGAGTACTTATATTAAATTAATTCCTAAACTCTTTTAGAAATTAAAATAATAATAATTGTAATAATATTAATAAGACTCTTCTTATTAATTTATATTTAATATTTCTAAAATATTAAATAATAAATATTAAGCTATTTAATTTATTCTATCACCATAGATTAAATTAAATATACTTAACATATTATTACCATTATGCCATTAACTTCTTAAATAATTATTCTTCCTTTTATGGTGTGACCCTTTAGGTTCTCCATATTAAACCTATTGTGAATAAATCAATTAGAATAATTCTAATCTTATTTAAATAAATAAATTAAACAATTAATTTATTTAAATAAATAATATTTATTCTACAATAGGATAAGCCTCCCTAGCGATCAACGACTTTCCGAGATAATATAGATTTCAACATTAATCATTAAAGAACCTTTGAGTAAATAGTTACTGCAATACAATTCAATCCTTCCACCATACAATGTCCCAATTAAATATAAGACATGGAATTCTTCGCAAGTCTTATTTTATTTAATTATATGTATTTCGACTCTTAAATGCACAACTCCAAATAATGCAAATTAGAAACTCCTTTCTAATTTCATTACGCTTTAACCAAGGACTCTTTGGGTTGTCATTTATCGAATCACATAGGACATTTCTCTTCTTTTATTAGAAGTGGTAGATTCTTTATTGATCATTCATTATCTCCATGTATAACTTATTATACCCAAGCATACCCTTTGATATACCCTAAGGGTCTTAAGGAATAAGTCAAAGTATAACTCATCGTATACAAGATACTATGATGATCTCAAGTCCAAGGATTACTTGTACTACTATCACTACAGAATTCCTATTGACAGCAAATAAAACTCCATTAGGTATTCCTTAGCGAGCCACGTTCGCTGAACTTTATTCTCTAATAAGCACCTACATACTTGCTTTAGTGTCTCCACACAAATGATCATGAGATCAATCATCCTCATCCAATGAGCAAGAACGTATGTACCAATCTATCCGGATTCACTAATCCCCAATTTAGTAATCCAACGATTGGGAACTATTTTAGTTTTAAGCTTTCTAAGAATTTAGATCTCATTAGAATGATCATCATCATTATTCTAAAAGCATTGCTTAAAACTATGGGTTTATCACATATTATAAAACGACATCATGTAGATAATTAAAAGCCTTTAATAAATTAATACTTTTTATTAATAAATGAATAAGATTGTTACAAAGTATATGCTTTATCATCAAACATGATTGGCTTGTATGCGACTACTTTCAATCTCCCACTTGCACTAAAGCCAATCGTCATGGTAACTCATACTCTTCTTCTCAAAGTGACGATTATCCTGTTTGTTGGATAAGCTTTAGTTAATGGATATGTAATGTTGTTTATGAGAGTCCACTATCTCTATAGTGATTTCCCATCTTTCAATGATTCTTATAATCAAATGAAAGTGCCACAACACATGTTTAGATCCAAGATGAGACTTGGGAACCTGCTCCTAGTTACGTAATGAACTTTTAATCCAAACAATCAACTTGCGACTTCATTTATAGCTATATACTTTGTCTTTATCACTAAACCAAAGAACTTTCTTTGTTTGGAACCTTTCCAATTCATTTGCACCACCGCTTCAAGGTAACCCTTTACCTTAAAGTGGATTTTTCTGTAGTCTTGGTGCATGCTCGAAAAACTTGAGTCATTAAGCCCTCTAGTTTTAATTAAGACCCACCATGAATATGATCACATCCTTAGTGCCGGTTAAGCACTTTAAGATATTTTTCACTGACTCATAGTGAACTTCCCCAAAATATGACTGATCAACATCAGGTCTCGTACATTTCATTGCATACATGATTATCACTCATGCGACCTCTCTTTTCAGGAGACTATTAAGAGAGATACACTCCATAGCTCATCGACATTAGACATCTCTTGGAGTTTGCCATGCTAAACGACTTTAGCATCAAATGAATATACGTTTCTTGGGTTAAGTCGAGCATCCTCTTAAATCTATTTATATAGATTTTATCCCCAATTAAGATACTCTTCCCAAACCATTCATGGAGGAATGTTTAGACAACTTTATCTTTACTGATTGTAGCATTGGTATGTAATTTCTCATCCGCAGTATATCAACATATAATACTAGAAATTTCACGACGCTCCCCACCGAACCTTTTGTACACACTAGAACTCTTACCTCATCATATATGTAACTCGGATCATCATCTTCTATGATGCATACCTCATCATCATCATCCATGATGAATCCATACCTCCTAGGTATCTTGATCTTATTCGGTTTATGATTGATTTGTGGTACAATGGAATTCTATCTACGTTCCTCTTATTTGACTTATAGTGTTTTGTGGATCATGAACTTTTCAAGATATATAATCCTCCCACTAGCCCTTTCAATGATAAACACCTTTATCTTAGAAGGCGTGTGTTCGCAAACAAACACCTTTTGCTAAGTAGGATTATAGAACACATGCCCTAAACTTACTTTAGGATGTCCCACAAATCAGTACATGTCAAATTTTGTCCCAAGCTTATCCTTTGAAACATTTTCACATAAGTTGGACAACCCCTTAACTTAACATACTTAAGATTAGGAATCCTCCCCATCCCATAACTTTTATGGAGTCTTGGGATCGGATTTTGAGGTTACCTTTTAAAGTAGATATCTGTACCCATTTCTAGGACACGACCTGAAGAATACTTGGAATGTCGGTAAAATTATTATGGACCGCACCATGTCCAATAAGGTACGATTTTTCCTTTAGATACATCAATCAATTATTGCGTGTCGGGATGTGTCCATTATGAAAAACCATTTGAGATGATCTAAAAACTTATTGCCTGAGTATTTATTCCTTGATCTAATCAAAGAATCTTAATACATTGCCAATTTGTTTCACTTCTGAATTCTTTGAACCTTTCAAATAATTCACACTTGTATTTCAGCAAATACACACATTCCAGGTATTGAATCCATTCTGAACAGTTTTAAATAGATCTTCATCTATTGAATCCATGTATGCTTGCATACGAACTTTCCAGTTGACGAATTTATCTTTGTTGCACATAGGTGGCTTGCTGCCTCCTCTAGTCTTTGATTCACTTATCAGATGTGTCATTGGATCTACTTAAGCTTTGTAGGCTATTTAATAGAACCTGCTTTGATACCAATTGTTAGTTCCTAGAGGAACAATAGTTATCTAGAACGGGGGTTGAATAGATATTTTAAATTCTTTTCGAAATACTTTGATAATGACTTAAACACAGTGGAATTGTGAGTTGTTTGTTTCCCCTTCAAGATATAATGAGTTAATGAGTGTTAAGCATTTATAGCAAGAATATAAGAGACATAGTGTTTTTAAGTGGTTCAGAACACTTAAAGCTCCTAGTCCACTCTTCTACCCCTCCAGTAGGAAATCCACTAAGGATATCTTTACACTTTCTGAATCTCACAGATTCCTTCAAGACCAGTAGTCTTGGAACTTCTTAGTTCACTTTTGAACTCTTCAAGTCCAGCAGACTTGATACTTCACAGTTCACTTAGCACTCTTCAAGTCCTTCTGACTTGGAACTTCTTATTTCACTTGATAGTAGTTGATAAGTTATTGATTGGTGCTACTCAGTTGCCGTTAAGCTCATGATTGAAAGAACTGAGTAGCTAAGCAAGCTTTCTCTTTCAGATCGTAGAGTTGAGCGTTGAGTGTTCTTCAGCATTTTTGTTTAATGCTTGCTTAGTTGTATCATCTGCTGATGTTTTTCATATATGAGGTCTTTGAAATGTATCCATTGAAGACATCTGTTGAAACATTAAATGCGTTTGACATTTCTGAGCTTTGATGGAGGCTTTTTTTATAACTTCTGATTTGCAGTCTGGCCCACTGACACAACAGACTACTATCTCACCTAACACCTAAAAAGATGTTTTCTGCTGATCCATAGTACTTTCCTTAGCTTCTTCAATACGCTTCTTTGTTATATACTAAGGATGACTATTGACATTGGGACTGCCGAGGACTTTAACGTCTATAATCCTTTCAACATTTGTTGGGATTTATTCTTTAAACAAATGGTAAAGGTTTGATGATTCTGATGTAGACAAATGATGTTCAACGATCCTGATTCTGGTGTCTAGCCATCTTGGTGCTTGTTCTAATACTAACAAATGAGAACACTACGATTTCTCCTAAGGACTGGCACACTACGATCTTTACTTTCTTGGCTTGCAGACTCTACGCTTCCGAGAGCACACTACGATCTTTGAGTTGGCTCGACAGGCGTTTGGACCACTCTACGATTTCAGGAGAGGCCCTTCAAGGCAGACACACTACTATCCTCGATGCTCTATGATCCTATCTTGGCTTTTGCAATTTCATGATCAGCTTAATAGACTACGATTAAGTTGAGGCCTATCTATTACATCTCAAGATATAGATAAACCTAACAGCTTTGATCTTTTCATCTATAAATTCAATTACAGAATGATAAACATTAGTATCTCAGATCAACCTAACAATTTTGATCTATCACTAAGTCCTTGTACATATATTCCTTTAAAGATTTACATATAATCATGACTAATTGCTTTCAATATCAAATTTAAATGTGCAATCTCCCAACAACATGCTTTTGAAGTTGATATAAGACAGTCTTCTATGCCATAACCAACTCATTTATTCAGATGATTTATCCAGAAAGTATATCGTCTCGTTCGAGCTTAGTTGACCAAGATTAATAGTGTAGACATTTCCTTCTCTTGTTCCGGTCAGCTTTATAGAGGATGTCTTCAGATCTCTAACTTGACATTGATTGTTGAGGAAGGTGACTTGATGACCCTTGTCGCAGAGTTGGCTTATGCTCAGAAGATTGTGTTGTAATCCTTCCACATAGGCTACTTTACTAAAGGACATTGCACCATTCCCAACTGAGCCATATCCTCTTGTCTTGCCAGAGCCATTGTCTCCAAAGATGACTGACGGACCCTCCTTCTCTATGAAGTTAGATAAAAGGGCTTTATTCCCGGTCATGTGCCTTGAGCATCCATTGTCCAGATACTAGGTTGTGATCGTAGAGCTCTGTTCCCGTGGTAAGATTAAAATCTCATTTTGGTACCCATACTTGCATGGGTCCTATTTTGTTAGTACCCTTGGGAACCCAAATTTGCTTGATTTTGGGTCTCACATGCATCTAATTATGGTAGCATATTGCAGCCTTATGACCAATCTTATTACATACAAAGCATCTATTATGATGCATGCTTGTGTGTGTATGTGGATTCTTCCTCCATTTGGACTTATGTGGGTTTTTAGTAATCCTTCCTTTATACTTGTTCTCCTTTTTCCATGTGTCCTTGTGATTCATGATTTGAGAGGAGTGAAGCTTGACTATACTATTCCTTCCCAGTTGGTTCGTGGAGTTGATTTTACTCGACTCTACCATCCTTCGAGGTTCGAGAGTAATGACTGAGTTACTCTTCTCTTTTTTGAAATCTAGGCCAACATAGGATCCTTTATTCCTTGGAACATGGATTGGATCAGAAGAGCAGGGTTGGATTGGTTCTTCCTTCTATGGGGATTTCATAAATGTAATACTTCTACTAAAACTTGAAACATTACTAGAGCTAGTTTACTTTATCTTTTCCACATATGGTTCTAGGGTGGATTCCCCAAAACCCGTTCTGTTAGATGCACTTCTCTGACTGGAGATCAGGGAGTCCATGGACAAAGATGATTTATTCCATGTAGAGATTGTCTTTTCTAGTTCCTCAATTTTAGAGGTTAGACTTGACTCCCTTTGTGTATTAAGTTCATTGGTCTGTTTTAAGAGCTTATTCTCATCTTCAAATTTAGAGAGAGTTAGTACTTAGAAGAGTTGTTTTTAATTCTTCCTAAACTTCCTCTTTCTATTTTTGAAGAAGAGAATAATCTTTGGACAGAACTCTGAACCATTTCATGTATTGATGAAGATTAGATGTTATGTTATGTAGTGCTGTGACGGCCCCGAATCCAGGTCCCAAATCACCTCGGATCCAGTTCGATCACTCTATACAACTATTACTTTTTGTGGAAGATATAAACATAAATTGTTTATACAATACAATACACACTATTCCCCAAGGTCGAGTAATCTTAACTTAATACACAATTCATAATTATCTAACACATAACTTTATTATCAAACTACACTATTACATTTCTAATCGCATACATAAACTAAAGCTGGAACTTTCTTTAATCTTTTCCTGTATCCGACGCATTCGTCTTAATCTGCAATGTTTATCATGATATAGCAAGGGTGAGCATGAAAGTTGCCCAGCAAGTTTAAGTTCAATAATATAACGATATATCATGATTGAAATGATTTGAATAATTGGTAAGCTATAATTCAACAATATAATTATGAACTAAGCGCAGAACAAAATTTTCTTGAACAAGTATTTTACATGAACAATTATATCTCGAACCAAGGGTAATGATTTGTGATCGATCTTTCATACGACTTATTTATACATGCAATATGTACAGAGTACAATTATACATGGCAATCAGCAATGATTAACCATAAGCATATCCAAATGAAACAACTCTTCGTAGAGTTAAGTAAAAACAAACTTACCTGAACCGTTGATTACCGCTACGCAATTTATATCGCCTTATCCGAAGACCTAATATTAGTAATATAGATCTCCAATATTAGAATAATATCATCACAATATAATATTATTATATATATAGATATACATAGAATAACCTAAACTCATAACACATAACACATAACCCTATCAGTCAACAACACACACATGACTTGGTATCAAGTCAAACTATTGCAGTCTGAGTTGAACCCGACACAATTCTGACATCCCGACAGTCTAGTCGGACTTTTATTGAGTCTAAGTTCCATTAAACTCTGCCTAAGACTTAACAATTATCTCAGATAATTTTAATATTAGTCCAAATAATTTTCACAAGTTCGTAATAATTTTTAAATAATTATTACTATTTATCTTATATTTTCAATCATTAAAATTGTATTTAAATGAATTAAATACCTCATAATTCTTTTATCATTAATATTTATTTATTATCAAATATTAATGAAATACATCATCATAATATTATAATATATTTATAATATCACAAAGTATTTTAATACTTTAAAATAATATTTATATAATTTTTAAACACTTAAATTCATTATCCTAAAATTACTATTAATTTTAAAATATTAATATTTTCATGACAAAATATCAAAAGTTATATTTTATAACTTCAAATATTTTTCTAACCCTTAAATCATTTTAATATGATTTATAAAACATTAATTCTATTTTTCCTTAATTTATTTATTAAATAAACTAATTATCATTAATATTGATTAATTAATAAAATTCATCACAAAATATTAAAAGTCACCGAAAATATCTTTAAATATTTTCTTATATCATAATATTATTTTTCATGATTTTTCATGTATTAAAATTATTTTTAAATCATTTATTTAATATTATAATTAAATAAATTAAATACCATTTATATTCCAAAAATATTAAATATTTATGAAATATACTCAAAATAATTAAAAACTATTTTTCGGACTTTAAAATAAATTTTCTGAATTTTCTATGTATTTTTAATAATTAAAATCAATTTATTTCAATTTATTTAATAAAAATAATTATTTTCTAATTTATCTGTCAAAGTAGGGCCTATAAATGACGCATCTGGCCGCTATATAGTGTTCTTGGCATGTTCTTCACCAAGCCCAGAACTCATCGTCAGAGAGTAAGGCACTCACTTTGACCGATTCTTATTTCCAATCCATACATGTTCTGAGCTAACTAATGATTATATATCGTAGTACTAATGTAACATTACATGTTCCAACCACTAGATATGTCATACAACATCAAATCCGAGAGATCTAAACTCCAGAAATATCTGACAACGCTGTTCTTCATTTCTCGGTTTTCCAGAAAATGAAGAACAGTCAAGGGTACTAGTTTACGATCCTTATAACTGTTATTCTGTAATTTTTTTTGGGTGAACTATTGGTTCCATAAGGTAGACCACATGTCAGGGTACAACGACATAAAATCAGAACATCATAACAACATTGAATCTAACAGATAAAGTAAATTACGACCTCGACAAAACAACTCTACCGATGAAGATCTGGGTTTTCCAGAAAACCTTCATGAGGTAGTTTGGTCAACCTACTTTGACCGTGATTATATTTCATTCTAGTTGTGATCTAAGTGATCTAGTAGCATACATGTGTAGTTAATATACTCTTCTACAACCACAAACTAACAACACGACCAAAAGATCAAACAACTGCAAGATCAGAGGCTTGCAAAAGCTTGTCAGGAATTCTGGGAAACTTCTGGGTAACCCAGAAACAAATTTCGTGAACGGTCAATGTGGTTTGACCAAGCATAACTGATGATCTAGACTAGATCTGACCCTACTTCCAGTTTCAGCTCAAAGTCCTCATGTCATAGAACAGATTTAAAACATAAAACACCCTAAAACAATAACACACAAAGATCTAAGGCCTCTGACATATGACTGTCAGACAACTTTTTAAACTTTTTCCCAGATTTCTTAAAATGATTATTTCGAGCACTTTGAGGTTATGGATTCACTATACAGTAACCCAGATCATTATGTGACACCATCTAACACAACTTAAAACAACAAATCATAACAAATAACATAAGATCTAAAGATTTCGAATTTTGAAGGTTTATACCTTTCTAGTGCTTGATCTTGACTTTTGACCTTTGATCTTGTTATTGAAAGGCTATGAATTGATCTTAGCTTGGATTCTCTCTCTCTTTCACTCTAGATTTCTAAAGTAAGTATTTTCTTACTTTTAAATCTCTTATGTTTTGATTCATTGAATCTAATGTTGCTAGGTGGCACATATATCTGATCTTTTAAGATAATAAGCACATGGGATAAACATAGAGTGATGACTCACCAAGATTGCAAAATCTTTTGCTTACGTTTTAAGAAAAGGGCATTTTAGTCTTTTTCCTTTTAATTTAATGGCATACTAGTAATTGGCCAAACCCTTAGGGTTTAGGGTTTGGAAAACCTTAGGGTTTAGGGTTTGAAACCCTTAGGGTTTGCAATTTAATATTCTAATTTTTTTCCAATTTAGGTTTCAAAAATAGAAAATTAACATTTCTAAATTATAATTAGGATTTTCTAATTATATTAAAATTTCTTAATCATAATTTTAATCTTGCTAATTAGGATAACATTTCCTAATTAAAATGATAATTTAGCAATTAGAATCAAAATTGCTCATTAGGGTTTATAACCCAAAAATTAGGGTTTCTAATAGAAAAATAACTTCCTAATTTAGAAAATAGATTTCGTAATTAGATTAGGGTTTGCTAATTACTTAAGCTTTACGCTAATTAATCTTATAATTATTTACACTTACGCCATTAAGTTCCCAATTTAGGGTTTTATACACCGAATTAGGGTTTTGGATTCCCGGAACTGAAATTAGGGTTTCCAGAGTCGGTTTTAGGGTTTCTTGTTAATCACTAGGGTTTTCTAACCGAACATTGACGTTCTTAATATATAATTAGGGTTTGTTACAGATATCGTTTATCTGGTCAACCCTTGACCCTTAACCACATCATGCACACATATACACAGAACATAAACGCTTATTCCCTTAATCCTGAATAATTCACTTAAATCATTCACAAAATTTTGAAATCCTCAAAATTCTATCTTAAAAATATCAAACGCATACTCTTATTTTCTGTCCAGGTTCTAATTTTGAACTTTAAATCAATTAATAATTTTTTTTAAAATATTCAAATTTCTCGGGTTGTCACATTCACCCTTTCTTCTAAAAATTTCGTCCCCGAAATTTACCTTACACCTTGCACCTTACACCTTGAACCATTCACCATTCATCATACACCATTCACACACATTCGCTCATGCTACCCAATACACCACTCACAAGAGTAAAAGTTTTCAAATTGTGCTGAGGGGTCATATAGACCATGAACACATAGTTTTAATGGTATTGATCATACCGCAAAACAATTCAATACTTGGTATGTTTACAATCACAAAGAAGGTAAACTACCGCTGCTTAGTACTTTTTTAGTGATCACTTTGTTGTACTTTTTACGCCATGCATAACGTATTAATTATGTATAGCGAATATTTACGCTACTTGATTGGATTATTTATCCAAACAACCTAGTTCACCTCAGTCTTATCATAGGATTCCGTACCAAAGAAATTTGGTTCGGGAAATTTCTTTCAATGAACACTTTAGAGTTTTCATAACATTAGTCTTGCTGAATCGAATAGCACAGACCCATACCAATAATTCAATTCAATCGAATTTAAAGTGTAGCCAAACCCCGTTGGCAAATTAAAATATTTGAAAATATTTTCGAGAATGACGTCATGATGCCGCACTGTATTAACAGTCCATTTGAGGACGCCGTCATTGTATGACTTTGTCATAACACATCATACAATAGTGGAACAACGATTTTAGATCAAATTCACACTAAGTATACCTGTATTTACAACTCCATCAAATTTTTATCATCTCTGCACCAGATTACATGGTACATGAGTGATAATTAAAATATATTTTTGATATTTCAAATCATCTTCGTCTAGCTGAAACAAGTAGCATAGACTATTTTAAACCGTTTCAAAAATGATTACGAGTCTACATATTTTTTCTTAAAAGCACATAGTGCGTATTTAGCTTGATGTCAAAATTTTGAAGTCTAGCATAGCTAGGAGTTTTGGAAAACTTAATTCTCCACTAATAATCATTTGCTTAATAATCTATCTGTTCCTATTATCCTCTATACTCCATTTTCAAATAACTATACCCAGTTCATAAAACAACACTTATGAGTCCATAAATTGCCACAATCATATGAGTTTAATAACTTTCCTAGTCTGACCTTTGGCGTCCATTCGCTGAGGGGTTCATAAACATTTCTTATAACTATGAGTCAAGCATGTCACATAAGTATGATTTTTAAGAACTCGTACTTAACCTTATATCCTCTACTTATGACCTATGTATCTGTTATACACATGAGAAAGGAATCACCGTCTTAACATGCATATACCAAATAGCGCGACACAACATTTCAATGATTATCAATGCCAGATACTAAGTAGTTTTACACCAAGTACAATTCCCTGCCCATACAAGGAATCATACAACTCAGCTGCCGACATGAATCTTCAATTGAATCCCCACCTAACACTAACCCCCTTTTCCATACGAATTTCATTTAACTCGTATTCATAATCCTTTCCTGAATCTGTACCAATTCACAGTACAATTGACAACCAGCAATCTTGCTATAAACTTTTCAATTATTCGCTTGATCCTCCTCCATACTATAACCTTATCCGATCACGGAGTGATCTCATCGTATATATTACGATTCATGTCTATATCTTGATCGTTTTATTTTACGATCTCCTATCACTGTTCTTTTAGTCTTTTAGACTCTATCTATTCACCACTATAGTTCAACTTTATTATCAGAGTTAGGGAACTCTGTATCTTTATAACTCGCCGAGATTCGTCTTTGAATCTTACCGACCAACTAACTCTATTTGAGTTAGTACTTATCCTAATCACTGCGGTTATTAGTCTCGGGTATTCCTACCTAAGCTTAATAACCAACAGCTTTGATACCAACTGTGACGGCCCCGAATCCAGTCCAAAATCACCTCAGATCCGGTTCGATCATTCTATACAACTATTACTATTTGCGGAAGATATAAACATAAATTGTTTATACAATATACTACACACTATTCCCCAAGGTCGAGTAACCTTAACTTAGTACACAATTCATAACTATCTAACACATAACTTTATTATCAAACTACACTATTACATTTCTAATCGCATACATAAACTAAAGCTGAAACTTTCTTTAATCTTTTCCTGTATCCGACGCGTTCGTCTTAATCTGCAATGTTTATCATGATATACCAAGGGTGAGCATGAAAGTTGCCCAGCAAGTTTAAGTTCAATAATATAACGATATATCATGATTGAAATGATTTGAATAATTGGCTGTCTATAATTCAATAATATAATTATGAACTAGCAGGAACAAAATTTTGACTGAACAAGTATTTTATATGAACAATTATATCTGAACCGAAGGGTAATGAAGGTGATCAGCCTTTCATACCTGACTTATACGTGCAATATGTACAGAGTACAATTATACATGGCAATCAGCAATGATTAACCATAAGCATATCCAAATGAAACAACTCTTAGTAGAGTTAAGTAAAAACAAACTTGCCTGAACCGTTGATTACCGCTACGCAATTTATATTGCCTTATCCGAAGACCTAATATTAGTAATATAGATCTCCAATATTAGAATAATATCATCACAATATAATATTATTATATATATAGATATACATAGAATAACCTAAACACATAACACATAACACACAACCCTATCAGTCAACAACACACATATGACTTGGTATCAAGTCAAACTATTGCGTGATCGAGTTGAACCCTACACAAATTCGACATCCCGAAGCGATTCTAATCGGACTTTTATTGAGTTTAAGTTCCATTAAACTCCGCCTAAGACTTAACAATTATCTCAGATAATTTTAATATTAGTCCAAATAATTTTCATAAGTTCGTAATAATTCTTAAATAATTATTACTATTTATCTTATATTTTCAATCATTAAAATTGTATTTAAATGAATTAAATACCTCATAATTCTTTTATCATTAATATTTATTTATTATCAATTATTAATAAAATACATGTCATAATATTATAATATATTTATAATATCACAAAGTATTTTAATACTTTAAAATCATATTTATATGATTTTAAACACTTAAATTCATTATCCTAGAATTACTATTAATGTTAAAATATTAATATTTTCATGACAAAATATCAAAAGTTATATTTTATAATTTCAAATATTTTTCTAACCCTTAAATCATTTTAATATGATTTATAAAACATTAATTCTATTTTTCCTTAATTTATTTATTAAATAAACTATTTATCATTAATATTGATTAATTAATGAAATTCATCACAAAATATTAAAAGTCACCGAAAATATCTTTTTAAATATTTTCTTATATCATAATATTATTTTTCATGATTTTTCATGAATTAAAATCATTTTAAATCATTTATTTAATATTATAATTAAATAAATTAAATACCATTTATATTGCAAAAATATTAAATATTTATGAAATATACTCAAAATAATTAAAAACTATTTTTCGGACTTTAAAATAAATTTTCGGAATTTTTTAAGTATTTTTAATAATTAAAATCTATTTATTTCGATTTATTTAATTAAAATAATTATTTTCTAATTTATCTGTAGCTAAAGGGGCCTATAGCCACAGACCCGTCGCTATAGGTGTTCTTGGCCTGTTCTTCACTAAACCCAGAACTCATCGTCAGAGAGCAAGGTACTCACTTTGACCGATTCTTATTTCCAATCCATACATGTTCTGAGCTAACTAATGATTATATATCGTAGTACTAATGTAACATTACATGTTCCAACCACTAGATAGGTCATACAACATCAGATCCGAGAGATCTAAGCTCCAGAAATATCTGACAACGCTGTTCTTCATTTCTAGGTTTTCCAAAAAATGAAGAACAGTTAAGGGTACTAGTTTACGATCCTTATAACTGTTATTCTGTAATTTTTTTTGGGTGAACTATTGGTTCCATAAGGTAGACCACATGTCAGGGTACAACGACATAAAATCAAAACATTATAACAATATTGAATCTAAGAGATTAAGGCCGGTCAACCTCTAACAGATAACTCGGCTGATGAAGATCTGGGTTTTCCAGAAAACTTTCATGAGGCAGTTTGGTCAACCTACTTTGACCGTGATTATATTTCATTCTAGTTGTGATCTAAGTGATCTAGTAGCATACATGTGTAGTTAATATACTCTTCTACAACCACAAACTAACAACACGACCAAAAGATCAAACAACTGCAAGATCAGAGGCTTCCAAAAGCTTTTCAGGAATTCTGGGAAACTTCTGGGTAACCTAGAAACAAATTTCGTGAACGGTCAATGTGGTTTGACCGAGCATAACTGATTATCTAGACTAGATCTGACCCTGCTTCCAGTTTCAGATCAAAGTCCTCATGCCATAGAACGGATTTAAAACATAAAACACCCTAAAACAATAACACACAAAGATCTAAGGCCTCTGACATATGATTGTCAGGCAACTTTTTAAACTTTTTCCCAGATTTCTTAAAATGATTATTTCGAGCACTTTGATGTTATGGATTCACTATACAGCAACCCAGATCATTAAGTGACACCTTCTAACACAACTTAAAACAACAAATCATAACAAATAACATAAGATCGAAAGATTTTGAATTTTGAAGGTTTATACCTTTCTAGTGCTTGATCTTGACTTTTGACCTTTGATCTTGTTATTGAAAGGCTATGAACTGATCTTAGCTTGGATTCTCTCTCTCTCTCTCTCACTCTAGATTTCGAAATTGAAGAGAGAGAATGGTCTTGGCAAAAATGAAAAGTAAAGTAAGTATTTTCTTACTTTTAAATCTCTTATGTTTTGATTCATTGAATCTAATGTTGCTAGGTGGCACACATATCTGATCTTTTAAGATAATAAGCACATGGGATAAACATAGAGTGATGACTCACTAAAATTGCAAAATTTTTACAAAAGGGCATTTTAGTCTTTTTTCTTCTAATTTAATGACATACTAGTAATTGGCCAAACCCTTAGGGTTAGGGTTTCGAAAACCTTAGGGTTTGAAACCCTTTGGGTTTGCAATTTAATATTCTAAATTTTTTCCAATTTAGGTTTCAAAAATAGAAAATTAACATTTCTAAATTATAATTATGATTTTCTAATTCTATTAAAATTTCTTAATCATAATTTTAATCTTTCTAATTAGGATAACATTTCCTAATTAAAATGATAATTTTACAATTAGGATCAAAATTACTCATTAGGGTTTACAACCCAAAAATTAAGGTTTCTAATAGAAAAATAACTTCCTAATTTAGAAAGTAGATTTCGTAATTAGATTAGGGTTTGCTAATTACTTAAGCTTTACGCTAATTAATCTTATAATTATTTACACTTACGCCATTAAGTTCCCAATTTAGGGTTTTATACACCGAATTAGGGTTTCAAATTCCCAGAACTGAAATTAGAGTTTCCAGAACCGGTTTTAGGGTTTCTTGTTAATCACTAGGGTTTTCTAACCGAACATTGACGTTCTTAATATATAATTAAGGTTTGTTACAGATATCGTTTATCTGGTCAACCCTTGGCCCTTAACATCATGCACACATATACACAGAATATAAACGCTTATTCCCTTAATCCTGAATAATTCACTTAAATAATTCACAAAATTTTGAAATCCTCAAAATTCTATCTTAAAAATATCAAACGCAAACTCTTATTTTCTGTCCAGGTTCTAATTTTGAACTTTAAATCAATTAATGATTTTTTTTTAAAATATTCAAAATTCTCGGGTTGTCACAAGTGCAGTTCTTAAATCATCAATATCTACATCATGAGAGTTAAAGTCAACTACCTCATCTATACTTATTTCATGAATATCAGAGCTCTTCTTATCCTTTGCATGTTTGGCCACCAGGCAAAGATTTGCCATTTGAGGATCTTCATCATCTCTAGATTCGGGAGATGAGTCGTTGTCTGAGTCACTCCACGATCCTCCGGCCACAAGACCTTTGTCTTTCTTCTGAGGCCTTTTGTTGCCTTTGAATTCTTTCTTTGAATTTGATTTCCTCTTTAGTTCTTCTTTAAGAGGTTTATTGCAGTTTGCAATGAAATGGCCGGACTTTTTACAGTTTTAGCATAAGTCATTTATCTGCTCCTGGCTTCTGTAGTTGTTGACTTTCTTTAGTTTGTTTATTCTGCCTTGACGCATGAACCTTTTGAGTCTTCTTACCAGTATTGCAAAGTCCTCATCATCATCTTCATCATAGTCAGAGTCATTTTCAGTGTTGGCTTTAGATATGTAGTCTATTGCTTTGAGAGCAACTCCTTTATCCTTCTTTCTTCCTTCAGATAGAGTTTATGCTCGTTGAGTCAGCTCCAGTTCATATGTGAGAAGATTGTTATATAACTGTTGAATAGTCATTTCATGGAGATTTTTTGATTCTCTAATGGCAGTGGTTTTGGCATCCCACTTACTAGGTAAAGCTCTCATGAACTTGATGATTATATATTTATTTGGATAGATCTTTCCAAAGGCTCGAAGAGAGTTGAGCAGAACATTTAATCTTTCGTAGGTGGAAGTGACATTTTCTTCTTGAACGTGGGCAAACATTTCATATTACTGAGTCATGAAAGATTGCTTATTTTCTCTGACTTCTTCTGTTCCTTCATGCATGATGAGAAATGCTTCCCATACTTCCTTTGCTATTTTAATATTGACCACATTCTCAAATAGGTCATCTTCTAAAGATTGGAACAAAATGTTCTTGGCCTTTTTTTTGAGTTGGACAACTTTCTTTTCGTTGTCACTCCATTATGCTTTGAACTTAATCTGAATTTTGTTTGGATCTTCAGAAGTTAGTGCAAGCTTTGTAGGAACGTAGGGCCTTTTCTAAACAGTTTTAAATAGATCTTCATTTATTGAATCCATGTGGGCTTGCATACGAACTTTCCAGTTGGTGAATTTATCTTTGTTGCACATAGGTGGCTTACTGCCTCCTCCATTCTTTGATTCGCTCATCAGATGAACCATTGGATCTACTTAAGCTTTGTAGGCTATTTGATAGAACCTGCTCTGATACCAATTATTAGTTCCCATAGGCAAAATAGTTATCTAGAAGGGGGGGGGGGAGGTTGAATAGATATTTTAAAATTCTTTTATAAAATACTTGTTAGTTTAGATAATGAATTAAACACAACAAAATTTGAGATTTGTTTGTTTTCCCTTTAAGATATAATGAGTTAATAGGAGTTAAGCAGTTAAGATAGTTATAGCAGTTATATCAAGAATATAAGAGACACAGTGTTTTTAAGTGGTTCAGAGAACTTAAAGCTCCTACTCCACTCTTCTACTCCTCGAGTAGGAAATCCACTAAGGATATCTTTACAATCTCTGAATCTCACAGATTCCTTCAAGACCAGTAGTCTTTGAACTTCTTAGTTCACTTTTGAACTCTTCAGGTCCAACAGACTTGGTACTTCTCAGTTCACTTAGAACTCTTCAAGTCCTTCTGACTTGGAACTTCTTACTTCACTTGATAGTAGTTAAGTTCTTGAATGGTGCTACTCAGTTGCCATTAAGCTTGTGTTCGAAAGAACTGAGTAGCTGAGCAAGATTTCTTTTTCAGATCGTAGAGTTAAGCGTTGAGTGTTCTTCAGCTTTTTTGTTCAGTGCTTGCTTACTTTTTTTCATCTGCTAATGTTTTTTATATATGATGCCTTTGAAATGTATCCATTGAAGACATCCATTGAAGCATTAAATGTTTGACATTTCTGAACATTGATGGAGACTTTTTGCACAACTTCTGATTAGCAGTCTGGCCCACTGACACAACAGACTGCTGTCTCACCTATAAGTTATATATATGTTGATAGTTGACTATGATTGTGACGCCCCCAAAATTAAGTATACGTCACCCATCTTGGGTCGCCACTTACATGGTACATAAATTCAAATACAACTTACTAACCTAACTCGTCAGGTATGCAATACGACATAAATCGTGAGTTTGAATACAAATATTGTCTACTAGATATTATACAAACTCAAAAGGAGTCCTCATTACAACTATTATCACACTATTTCACGAGAATAGTGAGGACTCCTAATGCTATCCTCCGGACCATTACTTACTTCCCCGACTCGTCCCAAATGTTCTCATTTCAAAGAGAACAAAGGAAAGAAAGGGTGAGCTCAACTAGCCCAAAGAAGAAATATTATGACTAAGATAATGCGTAATAAATTATCATTAGCCTTCAACAAATGTTAAATTGATAAAATACAATAGACAACCAGGTTTAATCTGCGGTGGAATAAGCAATCCATTAAAAGAGTCAAGTAGAGAATAAAGTCTACTATCTTTTAGGTTTTAAAAGGTTTTCATCAATTTTTATCGCCGAGACTCACTTTTATAAATAAACCACCACATCTAATTATCCCCGTATTACACGGTCAAGGATTTTCATCAAATTATCAATGGTCATGACTATACCGAATCACCCCTCAGTCATAATCATACCAAAACTATCCATCAACGCATTACAAACCAATCGAGGACTTTTGTCACATCATTTATATCAAGTCATGATTATACCGAATGATCCTCGGTCATAATCATACTATGTTCATCTATGCACGTAAGTCAAAGATAACATAATATAACATGAGGATGATGACAATGACATAATAATTCAATAAAACAAGTTCAAAAATTATTTAATCCATGAATTATTAACGTCCAAATTGTCAACATAATACTTTATTTAGTGAGTAAAATTCAAGAATGATCGTAAGAATATTTCCGTGAAAAGATATCGGATGAAACGCAAATATCAAGGATATTCTACTAATTTCATGGAGTATAGAAGTCAAAGTTTTAACCAACCGGGTATAATAAAGAATGGAATAACAAAAGAAATCACCATGCATGCGGTGATTGCAGATGAGGCGTGTTATTCCAATGTAATAATAATAACGGAACCAGTCGGTGAAATTCACACCGAAGCGGGATGTTCCAATGTAATAATAAAGATGGAACTAGATCCGGTGTAAAACACACGATAGGATATTCCAACGTAATGATAAAGATTTTACCCAGTCCTGTAAAACACACGCATGTGATGTTCCAATGTAATAATAATAAAGATTTTAATCAGTCCTGTAAAACACATGTATGTGATGTTCCAATGTAATAATAGAAGAATGTCACCAAGTATAGGGTAAACCGCGTGATACAGATTATGTATAGGGTATGCCATGTATCACAAAGTTATTTCAATGTAATAATAAAGAATGAAATAACAGAGGATTTCACCAAGTATAGGTAGGTATATGCACAGATACAAAGTTATTCCAATGTAATAATAAAGAATGGAATAATGTAAGTTCTCTTCAAGAAGAAAGAATAACACTCCTTACGGGTACAACAAATAATATCCCTTACCTTAGAAGAACTGAATATTGGAAAAGTGAAGTAGCAGAATACTTTTTCTTCTTTCTCTCTATAGATTTTCTCTCTATAGCTTCTCTCTATAATTTCTCTCTCTAGAGTTTCCGTGAATTCGTAAGAAAATAATGAAGGAATGAGCTTCTATTTATAGGAAAATAGAATGCATAGTAATTAATCCATGAACTATCTGTATTGATTTACTTTAATCGACGGTCCATATTTAAAGCAAAATCTTTTAAATAAAATATCATATATTCTATTTATATAAAACATTTTACTATGCAAACACTATGCAACACTATGCAAAACACTATGCAAAATAAAATATAATATATTCTATTTATAGAATAACTTTAATAAAGTATTCTTTTTATATAAAAGATGTTTCGCTTTTATTACGTTAATAATACGAATAAAACAAAACGTCATTATCGCTATAATAATTCATATTATTAATCGACAATAATGGAATCAAACTGGAGTGACTTCTCACATAAGCATCAATAATCAATACTGGTGTGCTACTATGCAACCACACGACATTCGTGTTTTTTACTAATGAAAGTAGTTCAACAAGATTATCAATGGTAAAACTTCCGTCGTTATTTCAATAAAATATTTTTGTCGTTTTCTCAATCCGACAATAATTACATTATTAGGGTCCACCAATGATTGAGCCGTTGTATGACGAATATTCCCCGCTAAACCGAATATTCCCCGACCAATCGAATATAATATAACCACTTGCATACTTTGCAAAATTTATAAATACTACCCACAACTATAATATTATCTCAAATTCACACCATAATATTAAAAATTATTTCGACAAAATTTAAATCTTTATTGATAAAATCTGGGGTCTCACAATGATTAAATATTTGTTTTAACTGTTTATTCAATGTAAAGCTGTGATATTAACGTTTATGGACTAGATTTATCTAAATCTAGCCATATCTAACTTTAAACCGGTTCAAAATATAAAACTGGAACCGTTAAGCTAGAATGGCTAAGATTTATTTAAATCTAGTTTTCTTTCTAGTTTGTTTTTATAAATATTAACCAATCACGTGTCCCTAGATCTGTATCTAGAGGAAACAGGAAGCTTGGATACGTGCATATAAAAAATTAACTAATGAATCCTTTATTTTGCGACGTTTAGATTAAGTATCTATTTTTTTATTTTATTATATTTTCTATGCAAGCTATTCATGTGGAAATATGTGAGCCTAGGAACCACAAGATTTAAGATCCAGCTGACGGATCAAGATTTGGTTCCCATAATGGACCTTTTCCCGTTGTATAACCATCTTACAAATCCTAGCTGAGGTGTTCGGGTTACTTTGATGGATTTCATGCCCATAAGGAGCTCAACACTTGTATGTATATTATTTTGTCGAATGCTTTGCATCTCAAGAATAAAATCAAAATAAGCCGAATATGGAATAAAAATAGAAGTATCATTGGCGTCAATTACTATGTGAGAATAAGTGTTTGAAAGTATGTTTTCAAAATATCATTTTACATGACTTATATTAAAATTGAACTTTTATACAAGTCAAGCCCTGTGTATATAGGTGTAAATAAGGCATAGCAATACTTCCAAATAATGAACTTAGGCCCAATTAACTTCACACACACTTCAAATAATTAGGGAATTAAAAAGATGCGGTAACCGTGTTTTCACGGAAGTCGGGGGGTGCCTAACACCTTCCACCGTTTAATCATCCCCCGAACTCTATGAATCTTGGTTTCCAAGGACTGTTAAACAGATTCCAATAATTGGTCCTTTTTGTAAAACATTTCATAACTCGGTTGAGTTGGTACAACCATTTCACTACTACCAACTGGCTACTCTGAATTTTCAAATCATCGACATTTTGTGTCGAATTCTTTTATCAAAGTCGCCCTTTCAAACAAAATTCAAACACATATATAGAACATAAAGCATAGAAATACTAAAAGAGGAATTCCAAAAAAAGGAAATTTTTCCCGACGTCGACAATACTTTCCTAGTTTGGTTGTTGCTACCTTTGATTGTTGATCTTTTTGGTTGATGGCTTGCTTGTTCTTCTTCTTATCCTCTCCCCTCCTAGTTTGTTGGACTCTCTCTTCTCTTTTCTCTCTTTACTTGGCTTTTATCTTGTGCTGGTAAAGTGTAGGATGAAGAGAGGGGTTCGGTATTTATAGCCAAAATTTTGCCTTTACATTTCCTCCTTCCATGACTTCTTTATTTTATAGTTAAACCATCCAACTTCCCACTTTTCTAATACACCTCATAGGTTAATTAGGCTAAAACTTATCCATATACAAGTAATTTCCATGATTATGGCTAATTACACGATTAAGGACTTCATTTGGAATGTATGTCTAAGACAAAGGTCATATATCACCTTTCAAATTTAGCTAACACAAAAGGGGGTCACATGGACCCTTTGACCTCCCCCATGTGGCCGAATTCTCTCCCTTCTCTTCCCCCCCCTTTTTTGGGTTCTTTACGAAATATACAACAATTAGAAAGTAATTACACCATTAGTGCATCAACAAAATAATTACAAAAAGAGTGTAATTAAGACCCATATTATAAAAATAGTACAATTCACATTAATAAGGAAACCTAAAATCAAGGAAAAATAACTACCATAATTAATAATTAAAATTCAAATATTTGGTATCTAACAACAAAAACAAATTCAAAACAATAATTCAAATTCAAATTCAAATATTCAAATTCAAATCTTAATTTCCATCACATACACTTTGAAATAATAGTTAACAAATAAATAAAAAAATAAAATATTTGTACATGTAAATTGGGCTTTGTAAAATATTTTTACTTTTTTAGTTGTCTCTTCCCGCTGGCTTCTCTTCCACTACTCCGCCGCTACACCGTCGCGAATCTCCATTGTCCAAGATGCCAATGAGAAGAAGAAGATTCGCCCTACAAAAAGTTTAAAAATAAATAGATGTAACATTTACTGTTCTGAAATTTTTTATGACTATTTTGTTACTCATAAATACTAAAATGGTTACCTTTGTATGAATGGTTGGCTACCAACTGCATCACATGCAAACGAAATTGGTAACTTAATAAAATTGAATTGGTTACCTTGATCTGAAGATTTGGCTACCAACTGCAATATGAAAAAACTGCAGGTGTGGATGTGAATTGGTTACCTTGGTATGAAGGTTTTGTTACCTTGCTATGAAGGTTTCCTTACCTTGATCTGAAGGTTTGGTTATCAACTGCACTAAGAAAAAATTTAAAGTGTGGAGGTTGATTGGTTACTTTGGTATGACAGTTTGGTTACCTTAATATGAAGGTTTGGTTACCATCATCCAGTATTTGAAAGAACACATTAAACACGTCAAAATGGACTTTCTCAATCTCATCAAACAAAATAACTTTGAAACTGCACCGCCCACTCTTTCCGCCCACTCTTGTAGACTTGTTTGACCAAACCATAATCCCCAAATAATCTTTTGGATAGCCTCTTCTTGTACTATAACAGAATGCTTCTCATCAAGCACAGTGAATAACGTTTTTGTAACTGTCTTTTCAATCTCAAGACGAATGAATTCAAAGTTATCCAATGGTACGGCCACCTTCTATAGATGATGAGAAGGTTGACGTTGTATCTGCTTCAAAAAGATATAGGTCAGAGAAGTTGTCGCCCTTAGGGAGGGCTGAATTATCCTTCACAGATCTTCTATCAGGTTTTAGGAGCCAAACTAATTCCTCACATGATCTCTGTATACCATCTAATACTCAAACTGTAGCTATTGCAAACTCGATGAAACTTCAATTGCCCAATCAAGAAGGCATGTTCAACCTATTTTTAAGCCCATGGTCTATGTCGTCTTCCAATCTCTCTCTAATTCGCAAGTAATGGCAAGTTCAACCTATTTCAAGGAATCCTAATTGCATACTAATTCCCTAAATTAAGGAATCCTAATTGTACTAATATTATAAATAAATATAAAATTGTATTAATTGTGTAAATATTTTATGAGTACACTGTTGTTGTAATTATTTTCAAAAATGTAATAGAATATGTAATTCATCCTTTTTTTTTTCTTGTAATGTTTATCCATGTGTGCTTATACAATTGTCTAGATTTAGGCTTGAGCTTATTAAAGTGGGCTTTGTTATTGGGCTTGGCCTTTGCTAATGGACTTGGTTGGTTAATATGCTTAAGTGGGCTTGATTGGCTTGTGTGTATAAGTGGTTGGGTTATCTAATGGTCCAATGGCTTATTATTTCCTATTAGGCCAATGCTTGTTATTTCATTACTATCCTTAGTCCATTTCCTTTTTGGGTTTTTCTTCTAACTTGTAAACTAAATTTGTATTTCCTTCCATTCCATTAGTATAAATGTAATTCATGCATGATTATAATTCACATTTCAAGATTGTAATTTTAACTTTATTGAACAATTACCAATTTTCATTACCTTATGTACAAAAATCTTTCGGGTATTACACCTTATCTGGCCAAACATGTGTTTCATGGCTTTAAACATTTCTAACTTATCAAATTGAGCTAAGTCCATAATTACCTTAGAGTCAAAGTCACATTTTGAACTCTCTATATTTCATGAGTCACTGCTTGCACTAGCCATGAGATAAAGGTGTGTATGCTCCTCTGTAACGCCCCCAAAATAGGTCCAATCTAACCAACCTATTCTGAGTCGCCAAAAACATGGTACAGAAAACAAATATAACTTTATTACTACAATTGTCGTGCAAAATACAACACATATGTTATGATTTTTGATACCAATATATACCAAATGTGACTCATGTCCCAACCTTGGATAGTACATCACAATGGCACCTTACATAAAGGTACAATCAATAACTGTTTTAGAAATTAAAATCTTTGGAAAGTGCTCAAGGAAACCTTCGTACATGGGAGGCCATGCGTCTAGGTTATGATAGATATCATATGCCCACAGAATTATCCTTGGTTGACCCAATAAACCCCAAAGAAAAATGAGAAGATTACTATCATATTCTTTCCAATGGCGAGTCTTCTTCTGACATATCATTATCTCCACCATCTCTAATTGAGAATTATACTTCAACCAAACTCCAAGATCATATAGGTAGTGCTTGTAGATATACTCAGCAAGTGGATGTGCACAACCCTGTCTTATGATAACACGAGGTTGTATGTCATTAGACATCTTGTATGATAGTGGCAAAACACCCTTCCAAAGTTGGGTTCACCTCACCCTATTCGGTTCACCAAAATTAAATATCAAATAACGTATACAATTCGACACACTTATCTAAAGTTCTCAATAAAAATTATTTCCATACTATTTAGGGAGAACCTCAACATGCCTATAGACCACCGCTCTATTCCCTCATATCCCCGCCGCTCGATCTTGAACACTCTTATTATCCGAAAGGAATTGTGAAGCAAAAGGGGGAGCACAACTAGCTCAGTAAAGAATATCATGACTAAAGATAATTAAATTTTCAATAGCCTTCATCAGTAATAAATCAGAGATTTAGAACATATGGTAGATGATAAAACTTTTTAACCATAGTTGCAGCGGAACGAGCAATCCATTAGAAGAGTCAAATAGACCATAAAGTCTATTATCTTCTCCATGTTAAAAGTCCACCAACAATGTTTTATCCCTGTAATATCAATCAACAGTTCTGGTCCACAATCATATGAATAACTCATAATCATAATTGTGGTTCTAAATTTCTCTTCTCATCCAGGACGAAGATAATTTTCATCACCTGTCTTTACCTGAAACGTCAAAGATCATGGTTATACCAAATCACAGTTCATGTTCATAATCATACTAATAAATTCATCTTTGCACTACGGGCCAAAGATATTCATCAACAGTTCATCTTTGCACTACATGCCAAAGATATTCAATAACAGGTCATCTATGCACTACGAACTAAAGATATTCAACAACAGGTCATCTTTGCACTACATGCCACAGATATTAATATCCCAAAGAAATATATAATCATTTCAGAATTTATATAAACCATAATTATAACCATGTTAATCAATTCACCTTTGCACTTAAGTTAAAAATATTCAATTGTAAATTCAATGGTCATGATCATACCAGTCAACAATTCAACTTTGCACTACTGGCCAAAGAAAACCCATAGTCACGATCATGCCAATAATTTACCCATCTTTACACTCAAGTCAAAGAGAAATTCCATCACCAGGGTTATAAAAATGTTATATAGGATAATAAAAACAATAGGATCAACAACTGCATTTAATTCCAAGAGGAATATTCATAAATCAACGATAATTTGGTCAGAAAAAAAACCAATTTTGTCGTGAATAGTAACTCGTGAATAGTAACTCATGAATAGTACTTCGTATTCGTACATAGTACCGTATACGTAAATAATGTCATATACATGAATAATGCAATATATGTGAATAGTGTCGTATACGTGAATAGTGTCGTATACGTGAATAGTAACTTTGACACAAAAAGGTAGAAATTCCACAATATATTTATATCAATATTTTCGTCATAATGATATTGAAAGAAATAATATCATTTACGAAGAAAATAACATCCCTTACCATCCCTTACCTCAAAAGACAGTACTTCTGACTGGAATATTGGATATAACGCTAATGGAAACTTGCATTGTATAGCAACACTCAAGATATCTATATACTCACAAAAATACGCTCGATAATATAGAGAGAGAAAATTTCAGTTTCTGGTGTGATATTCAATTCTAACCTAAGCACCCTATTTATAGGAAAATACTTAGAACACCAAAGCAGAAAATTTAATAAATTATTAATATATTTATATAAATTTCCTACGCCCACTTTGAATAATTGAATTCAGCCATTTCAACAACTAGTGTGGCCCCCCAAACATAACAAAAATGTTTTTATTAAAAAAAATATTTAAAATGTCAAAAATTAATTATTCCGGAACTTCAATAATTCATAATAAAGAGCCCTTTTATCAGAAAAATTCGAATCTTATGTCCTTCAATAGGAAATTCAATTCTCTACAACTTTGTAAGTTTAAGTTTTTCCAAATTCCAAAAAGAAATTGACCGAAATCCACATACGGACGATTTTACTGGCTTTAATCAAATTTCAGTCAAAAATTGAGGTCCACCAACACACAAAACATGTGTTAAACATTTTTTTATAACAAAAATACTCTTCCTCCTCATTTACTCATATATCACACATTCATTGTAAAAATATCACCATTATTATATTATTATAATATAATAAATTATTTTATCAAAAAAGATAAAATATCAATTTTCAACAATTGTCACTTTAAAAATTTTCTCCATCTATATCCACATAAAATGAATATTTTCCTTATCATATAAATCAATATTTAATTATTCACAAATAATATTACGTAATCACAATATTGACAACCAGTGTCATTTTCCTCGGAAAGAGGGGCTTTTCAATAAGGATTTCTCCTTCTTGGCCAAGCGCAATTAGGTGACCAAACCTCTCCTTGATGAACTTTCTAGACATTGCCAATAATGCTATCTAATAATATTATTCAAATAATATGAATTATTGATCCGATAATTAAAAATAATGTGTAGTGACAATTATTGAAACTACAATAATATAAAATATCAACGCATCAATTATTAAATTAATAAAATAAAATATTGAACAATAATTACTATAACAATTATTGAGTAGTGACTTCTTACGTAAGAATCAATAATTGGTGCAATACCGTGTGCTACTGTGCAACGACGCGTATTACTATATTTTAACCACCGGGTATTCCAACAGTGTTAACGGTAACAACTACGCCGTTATTTGTAAAAACTCAAACTTGTCGTTTTCTTCATCCGACAGTTATTCTGTTATAGGGCCTACAAATGGCTGTGCCGTCGTACGAATATTCTCCGACAGTAAGAATATTTCACGACCAAACGAATATTCCCCGACAATAATGAGTATTTTATAACCACTTGCTTATTTTGCAAAATTTTCACATTTCACCCATAACTTTAAACTTTTACCAATTTAACCATTTACTGAATAGTAATTATAAGAAAAATTGAATACTTTTATTTCATAAAATTCGGGGTCTTACAATCTCCGCTCCTTATGAAATTTCGTCCCTGAAATTTATGTACCTGGTATTCCGAAAAGTTTAGAATACCTAACATTCATTTCAGATTCCATCTTTCATGTCCTCATGATTTCTCCATTGCTCATCTCTTGTATTTCAGATATCATTCTAGAATACAGCTTCAAAACAGAGGTTAATTGACATATCACAATTTGTCGACTTAAGTAAGAAAATTTAGCTTAGGTAGAACACACACTAGCGAAGGATATTACTCGTCTCTCCCTCCTAGTTCTATTCCCTGATCTCCGCCAGAGACCATATCCCTAAGCTCTGATACCAAATGTAACGCCCCCAAAATAGGTCCAATCCAACCAACCTATTCTAAGTCGCCAAAAACATTGTACAGAAAACAACTATAACTTTATTACTACAATTGTCGTGCAAAATACAACAACACATATGTTATGAGTTTTGATACCAATATATACCAACTGTGACTCATGTCCCAACCTTGGATAGTACGTCACAATGGCACCTTAGATAAAGGTACAATCAATAACTATTTTAGAAATTAAAATCTTTGGGAAGTGCTCAAGGAAACCTTCGTACATAGGAGGCCATGCGTCTAGGTTATGATAGATATCATATGCCCACAGAATTCTCCTTGGTTGACCCAATAAATCCCAAAGAAAAATGAGAAGATTACTATCATATTCTTTCCAATGGTGAGTCTTCTCTTGACATATCATTATCTCCACCGTCTCTAATTGAGAATTATACTTCAACCAAACTCCAAGATCATATAGGTAGAGCTTGTAGATATACTCATCAAGTAGATGTGCACAACCCTGTCTTATGATAACACGAGGTTGTATGTCATTAGACATCTTGTATGATAGTGGCAAAACACCCTTCCAAAGATGGGTTCACCTCACCCTATTCGGTTCACCAAAATTAAATATCAAATAACGTATATAATTCGACACACTTATCTAAAGTTCTCAATAAAAATTATTTCCATACTATTTAGGGAGAACCTCAACAGCTATAGACCACCGTTCTATTCCCCTGTTATCCCCGCTCGACGCGGCAACACTCTTATTATCTGAAAGGAATTGTGAAGCAAAAGGGTGAGCACAACAAGCTCAGTAAAGAATATCATGACTAAAGATAATTAAATTTTCAATAGCCTTCATTAGTAATAAATCAGAGATTTAGAACATATTGTAGATGATAAAATTTTTCAACCATAGTTGCAGCGGAACGAGCAATCCATTAGAATAGTCAAATAGACCATAAAGTCTATTATCTTCTCCATGTTAAAAGTCCACCAACAATGTTTTATCCCTGTAATATCAATCAACAGTTCTGGTCCACAATCATATGAATAACTCATAATCATAATTGTGGTTCTAAATTTCTCTTCTCATCCAGGACGAAGATAATTTTCATCACCTGTCTTTACCTGAAACGTCAAAGATCATGGTTATACCAAATCACAGTTCCTGTTCATAATCATACTAATAAATTCATCTTTGCACTACAGGCCAAAAATATTCATCAACAGTTCATCTTTGCACTACATGCCAAAGATATTCAACAACAGGTCATCTTTGCACTACGGGCCAAAGATATTCAATAACAGGTCATTTTTGCACTACATGCCAAAGATATTAATATCCCAAAGAAATATATAATCATTTCAGAATTTATATGAACCATAATTATAACCATGTTAATCAATTCACCTTTGCACTTAAGTTAAAAATATTCAATTTTAAATTCAATGGTCATGATCATACCTGTCAACAATTCAACTTTGCACTACTGGCCAAAGAGAACCCATAGTCACGATCATGCCAATAATTTACCTATCTTTACACTCAAGTCAAAGAGAAATTCCATCACCAAGTTTATAAAAATGTTATATATGATAATAAAAATAATAGGATCAACAACTGCATTTAATTTCAAGAGCAATATTCATAAATCAAAGATAATTTGGTCAGAAAAACAAACCAATTTTTTCGTGAATAGTAACTCATGAATAGTAACTCGTGAATAGTAATTCATGAATAGTAACTCATGAATAGTAACTCATGAATAGTACTCCGTATTCGTACATAGTACCGTATACGTAAATAATGTCATATACATGAATAGTGCAGTATATGTGAATACTGCCGTATATGTGAATAGTGTCGTATACGTGAATAGTAACTTCGACACAAAAAGGTAGAAATTCCACAATAATATTCATATCAATATTTTCGTCATAATGATATTGAAAGAAATAATATCAATTACGAAGAAAATAACATCCCTTACCATCCCTTACGATCCTGTACCATCCCTTACCTCAAAAGACAGTCTGACTGGAATATCGGATATAACGCTGACGGAAACTTGCATTGTATAGCAACACTCAAGATATCTAAATACTCATAAAATTACGCTCGATAATATAGAGAGAGAAAACTTTAGTTTCTTGTGTGATTTTAAATTCTAGCTTAAGCACCCTATTTATAGGAAAATGCTTAGAACATTAAAGCAGAAAATTTAATAAATTATTAATATATTTATATAAATTTCCTACGTCCACTTTGAATAACTGAATTCATCCATTTCAACAACCAGTGGGGCCCCCCAAATATAACAAAAACGTTTTTATTAAAAAAATATTTAAAACTTCAACAATCAATTATTCCGGAACTTCAATAATTCATAATAAATAGCCCTTTTATCAGAAAAATTCGAATCTTATCTCCTTTTATAGGAAATTCAATTCTCTACAACTTTGTAAGTTTAAGTTTTTCCAAATTCCAAAAAGAAATTGACCGAAATCCACACACGGACGATTTTACTGGCTTTAATCAAATTTCAGTCAAAAATTGGGGTCCACCAACACACAAAACATGTGTTAAATATTTTTTTATAACAAAAATACTCTTCCTCCTCATTTACTCATATATCACACATTCATCGTAAAAA
This sequence comes from Panax quinquefolius, assembly GCA_020205615.1. Taxonomy (NCBI): domain Eukaryota; kingdom Viridiplantae; phylum Streptophyta; class Magnoliopsida; order Apiales; family Araliaceae; genus Panax; species Panax quinquefolius. Next base: position 80,747,334 of record CM035166.1, read on the forward strand.
TATCACCATTATTATATTATTATAATATAATAAATTATTTTATCAAAAAAGATAAAATATCAATTTTCAACAATTGTCACTTTAAAAATTTTCTCCATCTATATCCACATAAAATCAATATTTTCCTTATCATATAAATCAATAATTAATTATTCACAAATAATATTACAGAATCACAATATTGACAACCAGGCTGTTCCCAGGATAGAGAGGGCTTTTCAATAAGGCTTTCTCCTTATTGGCACGCAATTAGGTGACCAAACCTCTCGTTAGATAGAACTTTCTAGACATTACCAATAATGCTATCTAATAATATTATTCAAATAATATGAATTATTGATCTGATAATGGGAAATACTGTGCAATGACAATTATTGAAACAACAATAATATAAAATATCAACGCAAAGAATTATTGAATCAATAAAATAAAATATTGAATAAGAATTACTTTAACAATTATTAGTAGCGACTTCTTACGTAAGAATCAATAATTGGTGCAATACTGCGTGTCTACTCTTGTAACGACGCCAGACATCGTATTTTAACCACCGGGTATTCCAACAGTGTTAACGGTAACAACTTCGCCGTTATTTGTAAAAACTCAAACTTGTCGTTTTCTTCATCCGACAGTTATTCTGTTATGGGGCCCACAAATGGCTGCACCGTCGTACGCATATTCTCCGACAGTAAGAATATTTCTCGACCAAACGAATATTCCCCGACAACAATGAGTATTTTATAACCACTTGCTTATTTTGCAAAATTAGCACATTTCACCCATAACTTTAAACTTTTATCAATTTAAGCATTTACTGAATAGTAATTATAAGAAAAATTGAATACTTTTATTTCATAAAATTCGGGGTCTTACATCCTCACCATTAGACATTTCTTCATCTGTTCTCAGAGTCGCTCCAGGTTACTTTTATTGCTTTAGCTTCTTTTTTCTTGTACTTGTCTGGAATGTACTTCTTTTCTTTCTCCTTTTTGTTTAACTGAGGAGAATCAAATTTGTAGTGTCCTGACTTTCCACATTCATAACAGGTTGTTATGTTTGCCTAAATCTATACTAGCAAATTCACACGTAAATATACGCGATCAACTCAGCAATATAGTGGCAAATAGAGTATTATTCCCACGAATAGTACTCAATAACCTCTTAATTCAACTACGAATCATACATAAATTCAATTTTATATAAAAAATCCAAATTCAGTTATAAAACAAACTATTAAAACTACTTGACTACGTAAAAATGAATTTCCACAGTTTAACATGTGACGCCCCCAAAATAGGTATACATCACCTATACTGAGTCGCCAAATATATGGTACAGAACATAAATACAAACTTAATTATGCAACAAGAGAGCTGTGAGTTTAAATACAAATACTATTTTCTAGACAATATCTACTCTCAGAATGAGTCCTCATTACATTTATTGTCACACTATTTAACAGAATAGTGAGGACTACTAGCTAATACTATCATTCGGACCATCACTCCGTTCCCCGACTCGTCCCAGCTATGTTCTAATTTCCTGAAGAGAACAATGAAAGAAAGGGTGAGCTCAACTAGCCCAGTAAAAAATATTATGACTAAGATAATGCAGAATAAATTATCATTAGCCTTAAACAATGTTAAACTGATACAATATAACAAATATCAAGTTTAACTGCAGCGGAACAAGCAATCCATTAGAAGAGTTAAGTAGAGAATAAAATCTACTATCTTCTATGATTTAAAAGGGTTTTCATGACTTTTATCGCTGAGACTCAGCTTAATAAATAATCCACATCATCGAATCACCCTTGCACTACGGCCAAAGATATTCTTTAGTATCACGACCACAAATTATCCATGAACTACGGGCCAAGGACATTAGTGTATTCATCAATGGTCATGATCATGCCAACAATGGTCCATCAATGCACTACGGGCCAATGAGGACTTTTACCACATCATTTATAATATTACGGTCATGATTACAATCAATAATCCTCGATCATAATCATACCAAGTCCATCTATGCACTACAGGCCACAGATGACTTTCAAAAAAAATATAAACATGATGATGATGACAATGATATAAGAATTCAATAAAACAAGTTCAAGAATTAATTTATTCAGGAACTAATAACGTCCAAATCGTCAACATGATACTTCTTTGTAGAGTAAAATTCAAGAATGCTCAGAAGAATATTTCCATGAAAAGATACTAGATGAAGCGCAAATGTCAAAAATATTCCACTAATTTCATGGAGTATAGAAGTTAAAACTGTAACCAACCGAGTATAATAAAGAATAGAATAACAAAAAAAAATCACCGTATGCGATAGATCGCATGCAAGCGAGTTATTCCAATAGAATAATAATTAATCTAACCCGTGTCGGCGTAAAAGCGCAGTATGTGATATTCCAACGAGAATAATAAAGATTTTAATCGGTCCAAAGATAAAATGCATGACGGGATATTCCAACGTAATAATAAAGAGGAATCAGTCCCACATAAAACGCATGATGGATATTCCAACGAGTAATAATAAAGATTTTAATTAGGTCCGTGTAAAAACGCATGCACAAGATATTCAAATGAAATAATAACGAATGGAATAACGGTAAGAATTTCACCAAGTATAGGGTAGCTCACGTGATACTGAGTTATTCCAACGAAATAATAAATTATGGAATAACGTAAGTTCTCTTCATGAATAAAAAAGAAATAATACCCCTTCTACCGTAAAAGAAATCGGATATAGGAAAAGAAAGTTAATGCTTTTCTCTTCTTCTTTCTCTCTATAATTTTCTCTCTAGAGTTTCAAGGTGAATTTGTAAGAAATAATGAAGGAATGAGCTTCTATTTATAGAAGAATGGACCCATAGTAACTAACTCATAAATCTGCTTCGATTGATTTACTTTTTAATCGGACGGTCCATATTTAAAGTAAAATCTTTTAAATAAAATATAATATATTCTATTTATAGTCTAATAAAACAAAACTTATATAATATATATGTATATATATATATTATATCAGTACCCGTGATATATATAATACTGAACACGGCTTAATTTACAAGCACCAAAACATTTTCTCAACTCGTCTTGACACTAGAGACAAGCTACGCAACATTCCAGTCTTTTCAAAATATGGCCATGAGCTTCTGTTTAAAGCAATCAGTACAGCTATCATAATTGAAAATCTTTGCACCTTTTTGTAACTTTGTATGATATAAGCAAAAAGTAAACAAATTATTCAAATAATTATGTAGACATTTCACACTTAACGGGACACCACACCCACAATATTCCACTCACACACCCACATTAATCCACCCACTCACACACAATATTATATATATATACTTTACAACTTTCTACCGATTATTTTGAAAATTGGGTAAATGGAAATCCAAATAATAAGCAAAATTTTCAACAATTACTATAGCATTAATTGAACAAAGCTGAGTGACTTCTTACGTAAGTATCAATAATCAATACCGTGTGCTACTATGCAACCACGCCAGACATCGCATTTTGTTTTTACTACCGAGTAGTTCAACTCAGTATTAATCGGTAAAACTTCCGTAGTTATTTTCAATAAAATATTTTTGTCATTTTCTCGATCCGAAATAATAATTCGGTTGTGGGGTTCACTAATGATTGTGCTTGCCGCATCTAATATTTCTGTTAAAACGAATATTCCCCGACCAATCGAATATTATATAACAACTTTCATACTTTGCAAAATTTATAAATATTACCCACAACTATAACATTATATTAAATTCATTCCATAATATTCAAAAATGATATTTATAGAAAATTCATTTTTATTTATAAAAGTTGGGGTCTTACAATCTCCCCTTCTTATGAAATTTCGTCCTCGAAATTAGGGTACGTACCTGGTATGTCAAAGAGGTGAGGATACCTTGATTTCATTTCAGATTCTAACTCCCAGGTCATTTCCTCAACATCGTGGTTCCTCCATAAAACTTTGACTTGAGGTATAATCTTGGAGCGTAGAATATGTTTCTTCTTATTAATGATTTGAACAGGAACCTCTTCATACGTTAAATCTTCCGCTATTTCATCCGGTTCTAACTCAATAATGTGGTTCGGGTCTTGCACATATTAACGTAACTTGGATATGTGAAAAAAGTTATGAACACGAGACATACTTGGCGGTAAAGCGAGTCTATAGGCCACAGTTCTTACTCGATCAAGGATTAAAAATGGGCCAATGAATCAAGGATTTAGCTTTCCTCTCTTTCCAAATCTCATAACTCCTTTCCATGGAGCAACACGTAACAACACATGATCTCCAATATCGAATTCCACGTCCTTTCGATGAAGATCAACATAACTCTTTTGTCGGTCTTGTGAGGTTTTTATACGTTGTCGGATCGTTTGAATCTTTTTCGTAGTCACACGTACCAACTCCGGTCCCAACAACGTTGCTTCACCCACCTCATCCTAGCATACTTAAGAACGACACTTTCTTCCATACAACGCCTCGAATGGAGCCATGCCAATACTTGCTTGATAACCGTTATTGTAGGAAAACTCCACCAATGGTAAGAACTTATCCCAACTTCCCTTGAAGTCCTCTCTGATTGTCCGTCCGTCTGAGGATGATATGCCGAACTAAATTATAAATCCGTGCCCATAGCTTTTTGCAAACTAACCCAAAATCGTGAAGTGAATCTTGGGTCTCGATCAGAAACTATGGATACTGGCATACCATGCAGCCTTACAATCTCGTTTATGTACATACGTGAGCAAGATGTTCAAGTGTATAAGTTTGTCATTATTGGTAAGAAATGAAGCGGACTTGGTCAATCTATCAACAATGACCCAAATTGCATCTATGCCTTGAGAAACCTTGGGAAGACCAAGATGTAAATCCATGGTAATGTACTCCCACTTCTATTCGGAATTTCAAGTGGTTGCAATGGACCTTTTGGTACTTGATGTCTCCTTTTGACTCGTTGACAAGTTAGACACCTTGAGATAAACAACGCTATCTCTCTCTTCATATTGCTCCACCAAAATGTATGACGAAGATCACGATACATTTTGGTACTCCCAGGATGGATTGCAAACGGTGTGTTGTGCGCCTCCATCATGATTTTATACTTTAAATCAGGTTCGTTAAGAACACAAAGTCTGGAGTTGACTCAAAGTATTCATTCTTCATCGATTCTTGCTTCCGGCATAGCACCTTCTTGTACTTTCTTCCTCATACGCATCAGCTCTAGGTCTGCAGCTTAAGCAACTTTAACTTTATCAATTAAAGTCGGTTCTACTCGTATATTCGCCATCATCACATGGGTCCCTGAAGCCTTTAACTCTATCTCCATCCTTTGCAAGTCACACAAAATGGGCTTTTGCGTTGACAATATCGCAGTCGTACCCGCATATGATCTTCTACTCAATGCGTCAGCCACCACGTTCGTTTTTCCATGATGGTACTGGATGGTATGATCATAATCTTTCAACAGTTCAAGCCAACATTGTTGTCGCATGTTGAGTTCCTTTTGAGTGAAGAAATATTTGAGGCTTTTATGATCTGTAAAGATCTCCACTTTCTCCCCATACAAGTAATGCCTCCAAATCTTTAGTGCGAAAACAATAGCTGCCAACTTTAGATCATGAGTAGGATAATTCCTCTCATATTCTTTGAGTTTTCATGAGGCATAGGCTATAACTTTCCCATGTTGCATTAGAACACATCCTAACCCTTTGCCCAAAGCATAACTATAGATGACAAATCCCTCCGAACCGGATGGTATTGTCAAAATAGGTGCTGAAATGAGCCTCCTCTGGAGTTCTTGAAAACTCTTCTCACATTCCTCGCTCCAACCGAACTTTGTACCTTTTCAAATTAGCTGAGTTAGTGGAGTAGCGATTCGAGAAAATCCTTCCACGAATCTCCGATAATAACCAGCTAAACCGAGAAAGCTACGTACTTCGGTCACTGATTTAGGTTGCTCCCAGCTTTGAATAGCTTCAATATTTGCTGGGTCAACAGATATTCCATGATTTGATACCACGTGCCCAAGGAATGCTACTTCCTCAAGCCAGAACTCGCATTTCTTCAACTTGGCATAAAGCTTATATTCACGAAGCTTTTGGAGTATCAGCCTCAAGTGTTGCTCATGATCTTCACTACTTTTTTGGAATAAATAAGGATGTCATCAATAAAGACGACCACAAAGTGATCCAAATATTCCTTGAATACTCGGTTCATCATATCCATGAAGGCAGCAGGAGCATTAGTCAATCCAAAGGACATGACTAGGAATTCATAATGCCCGTACCGAGTTCTGAAAGCCTTCTTTGGAATGTCATCGATTCTAATCTTCAATTGGTGATATCCGAAATGAAGATCAATCTTTGAAAAGAATTTGGCTCCTTGCAACTAGTCAAATAGGTCATCAATACGTGGCAATGGGTACCTATTTTTGATGGTGACATGATTCAACTCCTGATAATCAATACAAAGTCGCATACTCCCATCTTTCTTCTTCACAAATAGAACAGAAGCACCCCAAGGAGACGTACTAGGACGAATGAAACCAATATCTAGAAATTCTTGCAATTGGGTCTTTAATTCCTAAAGTTCAATAGGAGCCATTCGTTATGGGGCTTTGGAAATGAGTTTTGTACCGGGTTCAAGGTTGATACAAAATTTAATTTCACGCTCTGGGGTAGGCCAGGAAGTTCTTCAGGGAATACGTCAGGGAATTTATTAACAATAGAAATATCATTCAAAACTGACGTATTTTTGTTTAGATCTTTGACATGAGCTAAGAAAGCTTGACATTCGTTTTTTAATAAACGATTAGCGTTATGGCTTGAGATGACAGTGATTGATTTTAATAGTTTGGTTGCTTGTCTTCGCATAATAGGTTGGTTAGGAATATAAAAGCTAACAACCTTACGAAAACAATCAATTTTTGCATGATGAGTAGTTAACCAATCAATCCCTAGAATCACATCAAATGCAAGTATTTTTAATGAAATAAGATCTACAAGTAATGTGAGGGTACCGATTTGAACCAAACAAGACTTATAAACAGTGGATGTAATGAAGGTTTATCCCAACGGAGTTTCCACAGATAAGTCAAAGTCTAATTTCTCCGGAGTCAAATTTAATCTTTGAGCGCAAGTAGGAGAAATAAAAGAATGGGTAGAACCAGTATCAAATAAAGTATAGACTTCGCTAGAGTTTATGATAAGCTTACCCATGATGACCTCATTCGGGTTCCTTACTTTTTGGGAGGTCACTACAAACGCTCTCCCTTGCACTACCGGCTTTGACTTTTCTGGGACGGCCTTTGGTGCCTCCATCCTAGCTAAACTTGTCTTCGGTGAAAGACAAAATTGGGCTAGGTGACCTTCTCTTCCACAATTATAACATGCTTTGGACGACATCACGCAGTTTGGATTGATGTGTCCCTCTCCTCCGTATTTGAAGCATATGATAGGTGGTTGTTCTCGTTCCTTAACAATGGGTGTTGGTGATGATGTCTTTCCATCATTGTTGAATCTCCTCTTCTTGAAATGTCCATTCTTTTTGTTTTGGCCCTGATTACCACCGAAGTGATTACCATTTCTGGCCTATTGATTCCCTCCACGCTTGTTGTCACTGCTTCGATGACTGCTCTCACTGGTATTATCATTTTGTCGGCTGCTCTCTCTTAATTGCGTTGACTCGTTATCGCGCTCCAATAACTGAGCCTTATTTACAACATCTGAATACAAACACAGTTTATGAGAAATAAGATATTGACGTATCTTCGGTTTCAAACCTCTTAAAAACATTCGCGTCATTCTCTCCTCATTATCAACCAAATGGGACGCAAACCGAGACAACTCGGCAAACTTGGCTTTGTACTGCGATACGGTCATGTTGTTTTGCTCCAGCTTTATGAATTCTACTTCTTTCTTGTGACGAATAATTTCGAAAGTACTTGTCGTTGAATAATTCTTGGAACTTCTCCCAAGTCATCTTTAGTGCGGCAGGTTGAGTACGCTTTACCGATTCTCACCATGAATCGCCTCTCCTCAACACATAAAGGTGGCAAAGGGAACCTTTTGCTCCTCGGAGCATCCCAAGACATCAAATATCTTGGTGATCTGCTTTATCCATGCTTCCGCCTTGAGTGGTTTTGGCTCTCCAATAAACTCCAGTGGTCCCAGCTCCTTGAACTGTTTAGCGATGACCATCTGAAAGTTTCCAGTGTTTCCACCTACATTTTGGACAAGAGCCGCTCTTTCATCATTTGGTCAGTGTTGTTGTTTGCATGAGGATTGTCGCCTTCCTGATGCACATTCTCTTGATTATTGATATATGGAGACTCAACGGTCTCCTGTGCTCCATTGCTATTCTCAACATTCTCGGATGTCATTTTCAGATATTGCCACAAAACAAGGGTTAGTTGACATGTAACATATTATCTCTAAACTCTGACCAACCAATTAAATACCAAATAAATTTAAGTAGGTCATACTAGCGAAGGAATTCCCCGTCTCTCCCCTCCTAGTTCTAGTATCACATCTTAGCCAGGAACCATATCCCTAAGCTTTGATACCAACTGTGACACCCCCAAAATAGGTATACATCACCTATTCTGAGTCGCCAAATACATGGTACAGAACATAAATACAATCTTAATTATACAACAAGAGAGCTGTGAGTTTAAATACAAATACTATTTTCTAGATAATATCCACTCTCAGAATGAGTCCTCATTACATTTATTGTCACACTATTTAACAGAATAGTGAGGACTACTAGCTAATACTATCATTCGGACCATCACTCCGTTCCCCGACTCGTCCCAGCTATGTTCTAATTTCCTGAAGAGAACAATGAAAGAAAGGGTGAGCTCAACTAGCCCAGTAAGAAATATTATGACTAAGATAATGCAGAATAAATTATCATTAGCCTTAAACAGTGTTAAACTGATACAATATAACAAACATCAAGTTTAACAGCAGCGGAACAAGCAATCCATTAGAAGAGTCAAGTAGAGAATAAAATCTACTATCTTCTATGATTTAAAAGGGTTTTCATGACTTTTATCGCTGAGACTCAGCTTAATAAATAATCCACATCATCGAATCACCCCTGCACTACGGCCAAGGATATTCTTTAGTATCACGACCACAAATTATCCATGCACTACGAGCCAAGGACATTCGTGTATTCATCAATGGTCATGATCATGCCAACAACGGTCCATCAATGCACTACGGGCCAATGTGGACTTTTACCACATCATTTATAACATTACGGTCATGATTACACCAAATAATCCCTGATCATAATCATACCAAGTCCATCTATGCACTACAGGCGACAGATGACTTTCAAAAAAATATAAACATGAGGATGATGACAATGATATAAGAATTCAATAAAACAAGTTCAAGAATTAATTTATTCAGGAACTAATAACGTCCAAATCGTCAATATGATACTTCTTTGTAGAGTAAAATTCAAGAATACTCTGAAGAATATTTCCATGAAAAGATACTGGATGAAGCGCAAATGTCAATAATATTCCACTAATTTTATGGAGTATAGAAGTTAAAACTTTAACCAACTAAGTAAAATAAGGAATAGAATAACAAAAGAAATCACCAGGCATGCGATAGACCGCACAAGCAGGTTATTCCAACAGAATAATAATTAACGAAATTAGGTCCTACAGAAAAACACACGACGGGATATTCCAATGAATAATAAAGACGCGAAATCAGTCCCATGAAAAATGCATGAGATGGATATTCAGCGAGAATAATAAAGAAGGAATCGTGTCCCACGTAAAATGCATAGACAGGATATTCTAATAGAATAATAAAGATTTTAATCAAGTCCCACAGTAAAAACGCATGCACAAGATATTCCAACAGAATAATAACGAATGAAATAACAGAAGAATATCACTAAGTATAGGGTAACTTACAGATACAAAAGTTATTCCAACAGAATAATAAATAATGGAATAACAGAAGTTCTCTTCATGAATACAAAAGAAATAATACCCCTTACCGTAAAAGAAACTGGATATAGGAAAAGAAAGTTAACAGACTTCTCTTCTTCTTTCTCTCTATAATTTTTCTTTCTAGAGTTTCAGTGAATTCGTAAGAAATAATGAAGGAATGAGCTTCTATTTATAGAAGAATGGACTGCATAGTAACTAACTCATGAACGTTCAGATTGATTTACTTTTAATCGGACGATCCATATTCAAAGCAAAATCTTTTAAATAAAATATAATATATTCTATTTATAGTCTAATAAAACAAAACTTATATAATATATATATATATATATATATATATTATATCAGTACCTATGATATATATAATACTGAACACGACTTAATTTACAAGCACCAAAACATTTTCTCAACTTGTCTTGACACTAGAGACAAGCTACTGTAACCTTCTAGTCTTTTCAAAATATATGGCCATGAGCTTACATTTAAAGCAATCAAGATATGACTATCATAATTGAAAAACTTTGCACCTTTTTGTAACTTTGTATGATATAAGCAAAAAGTAAACAAATTATTCAAATAATTATGTAGACATTTCACACTTCACGGGACACCACACCCACATTATTCCACTCACACACCCACATTATTCCACTCATTCACACACAATATTATATATATATATATATATATATATATATATATATATATATATATATACTTTATAACTTTCTACCGATTATTTTGAAAAATGGGTAAATGGGAATCCAAATAATAAGCAAAATTTTCAACAATTACTTTAGCAATAATTAAACAAAGCTGAGTGACTTCTTACGTAAGCATCAATAATCAATACCGTGTGCTACTATGCAACCACGCGTATTACTGTACTTTTACTACCGAGTAGTTCAATAGTATTAACGGTAAAACTTCCGTCGTTATTTTAAATAAAATATTTTTGTCATTTTCTCAATCCGACAATAATTCCGTTGTGGGGTCCACCAATGATTGTGCCGTCGTACGAATATTCCCTGTTAAAATAAATATTCCCCGACCAATCAAATATTATATAACAACTTGCGTACATTGCAAAAATTAAAAATATTACCCACAACTATAACATTATATTAAATTCATACCGTAATATTCAAAAATGATATTTATAGAAAATTCATTTTTATTTATAAAAGTTGGGGTCTTACATAACATATTAAGGTTATCATTTCCCCTATGAATCATTCAAACTTATTCACTCTTATTTTGATAAATTAATATTGTAAAATCGCTAAGCGATAATGTCTAATTATTCATATACTTCCCTTCCAAATGATTATATAAAATATTAATTCTTATTAATTCACTATATTCCTATATTAAGTAATAATAAATGAATTCATTAAGCAAATATTCTCAACAAGTTACTTACGGTGATATAGATATATTTGTATTCTAGTTATACATAAATACATTATTATAATTATAGAACATATTAGATCACAAGTTATTATATCTTGATCTAACCTTAGACTTTATTTTCCAAATCAATCTAAGATCTATCGAGTAATTGTTGATCAGATAATTATATATTCAAGCACAAGATATAATAAATGATTCATCCAATAATCAATTAATCAATCAAGAACTAATTAATCTAAACTATTTTCCATTGCAACCTTGAAATAAAATATTAGTTCGTAAATGTACTTAGAAACATCATCAAATATCCATACATCATTTTAAGATTAAAAGAAATAAAGATTGATAATAAAGAAGAAATTATGTCGAAAGCCTTGAATGTTGCCCTTCAAAAGCTAATGAAACCCTAGCCTCTGAAAAACATTATGTAATTGATATCGCTTTTGAAAACTAATGTATTATTTGTTAAAGTCTTTATCCTTATAGACTTTGTAACTCCCTAGACTTCAATTGGTAAGTATAAGACTTCCTTAAAACTCCTTAGTAAGTAAATCACCTTAGTGATAACTCAGCCATGCGCCTACCACGCGCTCGGTCTCCCTTCAGCGTCGTTGCGCCTGAGTATAGCATATCTGCACTTGTAATTGAACTAGAGCAATGTTTCTGCGCTACTACGCAGCGCAACTATGCTCAACTTCCTGCACAACTCCTTCTTGCTTCCTTGCGTGCCCATTTGGTCCGCCGCACTAATGTCATGCCTAATTGCTTCGCCGAGGCCGATGCTTGACATTGCTTACGTCCAATACTGCATATTAAAGCTGAATGTCCATCATTTATCTCTCTTTACATCATTTCAGGTTGAATTCCGATTTCTATACAAAATTACTAAAATGCATAAAAATTAACTAAAAATGCCTAAGATCGTCCAAAATAATCAAGCCAAAGATACCCAATTTATAGGTACCAAACCCATTCATCATGTTTGTTTCCTTAGGCTTGTGATCTTTCTTATATCCTAATATTCTGCCCTTAAACTGTATATTCTTGAAGAATTTGTTGAACTTCCTAGACATCATCATAATCTTTTCTTCTATTATTAACTCACTATCAGAATTAGAGTCTTCACTTGATCTACTTTCTACTTTAAATGCAATTGCCTTCTTCTTTTGTCATCATCATCCTTTTTTGTCAGGTTAAGCTTATGTGTTTGCAGTGAGCCATATACTTCAGCTAAAGTGATTTTTGACAAATATTAGATTCCGCTATTGCTGTAACTATTGGCTCCCACTTTTTTGGTAAAAATCTAAGTAGGTTCTGAATATTATCCTTATCAGTGTGTTCGGGAGCATTTTACCGACCCTCATGTGGGCCAAAGGCCTGACATTGGAAGGGGTTTATGAGCCCATCGGGCAGAAGCCCGTGGAGAAGTCGATGGTATTTGGGTTCGACATTCGAATCCTTTGGGCTGGAGCCTTGCCCTATTGTATGGTGTTCGGGGTCGGGCCCTCGAGTCCTTTGGGCCGAGGCTCAGACCCAGTGGTTAGTTCGGTTGGGTTGGGCCTGTGCAGTGAGCCATCCTGCGTACAGAGTCTGGAGTCCTAACCCTATTTGAATAAGGTAACTCCAAAGGTAGTGTTTAGATTGAATTCCCCTTGCACCTTTTAAGGAGATTGTGTTGGAGCCATAATATGTTAATTACCATGTTTAGGAGTCCTAATTCGACTGGGAGAAGGAGTCTAAAGGTGATGAGAGTACTATAAATACAAGGTTAGGGTTACAATCAAGAGGTAATACATCTTTGAGCACTAAACACTTAAACCTCCATTGTTAAACCTTGTGAATGGCCTGTACTTATTCTCACACCGGAGTTATCCCCCTGTGGCACAAGCCGTCAAGCTTTTGTGTGATTTGTTATTGTGCAGGTTTCAGCGCGTGGATTCTGTGATTGGACGCGCAGACGAAACTTGGCGCTAGAAGGAGGGGTTTTAGTGCTTAATTAATCACAACTAACTTTTTCGGTAGGACGCCATGACGAGCAGGGAGAACAGTGCTTCTATCATGAAGAAGGCAAAGACCCACCAAACCGCACAGATGAGGGGGTCAGTGAAAGACAGATTGGGTTCCAGAATCCAGGGAGATCAGGAAGAACCGGTTGCATCCCGCCGACGAAAAATCTTCCATGACAACCATCATACGCCAAATAAGGCTAGTCGTGCAGATGAGAACAACTCCCGGGCACTGGAGGTCAATGGAAAGGAACGAGGAGAGGGCAACCGAGACCAGAGGGAGTTTATTCTATAGAGGAAGATGCAGCAAAAAAAAGATGCTATGATGGCCCTACGTTTTCAACAGGAAGAGCTCGAATAGCAGATGGCCAAGATTGCCGGAGAACAGGAGGCATCCTCAAAAAGGCGTAGGCCTCGGAACCGATCCAGGTCAGCTCGACGAGGAGAGACAGAACAAGAAAAGAGCAGACACAGAAGTCGCTCGCGGGACGGTCGAATTAGAAGGAGGAGCCGTTTGGCGGAACGGAGATCGAAGCACCCAGGCAGATCGGGACAAAGGAGGAGGAACGTGACCCCTGAATACGGGAGGGATAGACCCCGATCAGCCCCTTGTAAGGAGGAGTCTGAGCCCCTCGCTCGAAGGGTGGCAGAACTGGAAAAGCTACTAGTGGCAAAGAACTCAATGGGGACACCTTCTACCGCCAGATCCCCCCTTTTCGCCGTAAATCAATCATGTGACTGACCGAATTCGAAAAAAGAAGATGCCCCCGATGGAGACATATGACGGGCTAGGAGATCCCTATGATCATTCAGATGGGTATGACCGACTAATAACCTACTACGGCCACTCAGACACTGCTAAATGCCACATGTTTGTGACGACCTTGAAGAAGAGCGCCTGAGAATGGATGGGAACCCTGGCGGCAGGATCGATTAATTCGTGGAGTGATCTTTGGGAAAAATTTCATGCCCGGTTTGGGAGTAACAGAAGGCGAGGAAAGATCACAGCTTCCCTCATGCAGGTTCGACAAAAGTCAGATGAAAGCCTGGGTTAGTACGTCAAAAGGTTTCAAGAGGCTGTGGGGTCGGTAGCAGAGTTAAACTCTCCACAGGCCTTAATTTTCTTCACGACCGGTTTGGATATTGGGAAGTCAAAGAAGTTGATGAAGGATATAGTGATCAACCCTCCAGGAGATTTGACCGAAGCCTTCCACTGAGCCGAGGGATACATAGCAATAGAAGAGGCAATGTGAAATTTCAAACCCCATTCCCAGTCTTATGAGAAGTCTAAAGATTGGAATAAGCAGAACTACCAACGGTCCGATAATCAGGGGAGGTCGGATAACTTCAATAAGAAAAACTAAAACGGTGGAGGTTCAGGGAGTGGACGACCACCTTTCCCGAACTGAAATGTCAACAAAGTTTACACCGCCCTTAACACGGACCGAGCAAAGATATTGGAAGAAATGCAGAATAAATCTTTTTTCGAGCCATGTCTGAATCAGCCAAAACTGGGTAAGAGAGGCCGAGACAAGTACTGTGAATACCATCAATCTCGCGGTCACACGACGGAGATGTGCATTGATCTGAAAGATTTGATTGAGAAGAACGTCCAGAATGGGCAGTTGGTGTAGTACGTGGTCGGTCGGGAAGGATCAGAAGCACCCCGAGAAGAAAATAGAGTACCAACTCAGGAAACACAGCCACAACCGAACACCCAAACCCGAGGAGTGATTGATGTAATTTCGAGCGGATCGGTAGGGCGTTTGATCAGAAGAAAGAGAAGTGGACACCTCGAGGCCGTGTTGTTAGTAGCAAGCTCGTCGCCTAGAAAAGGTCGGGCCTACTCGAGAGTTTCCATCTCATTCTCCAACGAAGACTACCCTACCGACCACATTGAACCGCATGATGGGGCGCTGGTAATAACAGAACAGGTTAGGCCAGTGGACATGAAAAGGATGATGATTGATAATGGGTCCTCGGTCGATATACTGTATACACACGCCTATCAGAGGATGGATTTAGAAGGGAAGAAGATGGAGGTGGGAGGAGAAGGCCCGTTATATGGTTTCAGCGGAGACCCAGTGCACGTATCGGGCATCATTAAATTTCCAATCAGGTTCGCCACGGAACCCAAGTAGGCTGAAATTCTGGTTATATTTTGCGTAGTAGAGGTGGATTCGGTGTACAACGCCATCTTGGGAAGACCGACACTGGCGGCTCTGTAAGCAGTAACATCCATACCACATTTCAAGATCAAGTTCCCGAGACCAAACGGGATAGGGGAGGTGAAAGAAGATCTTGATATCGCCCGACGGTGTTATAAGAACACCTTGATTTCTTCAGGGATCGGAGTCAGCAAACAGAAACAGACAATGGCCATCGAAATAGAACCATTCACGGAGAGCAGTACCGAACCAATGGCCCTACCCGCCGAAGAGAACGAAGAGGTGGAGTGAGTCCCTGGAAATGCAGAGAAACTGGTCAAGACTGGGGCAAGATTAACAGAACCACTAAGGACAGGATTGGTGAATCTGCTTCGGGTGTATACCAATATCTTTTCTTGGGAGCCTAGCGACATGCCCGGGGTAAATGAGTCGGTGGCTTTACATAAACCGCATCTGAACTCAAGAGAAAACCATGAATACGTAAGAAAGAATTTTTTTTGCCGGAAAGGCAAAGGATCATAGATGAGGAATTCACTAAACTGCTGGAGGCGGGATTCATTTTTGAGATCGACTACCTCGAATGGCTGGAAAATGTGGTTCTAGTTCAGAAACAAAATGGGAAATGGAGATTATGCATAGATTACACAGATCTAAACAAGGCATGCCCGAAAGATTTCTACCCTTTGCCGAACATAGACCAGTTGATTGATGCGACATCGGGGTACGCCATATTGAGCTTCATGGATGCTTTCTCGGGACACCACCAGATTTCAATGAATAAGGAAGACATCCCGAAGACGAGCTTTATCACACATCGGGCCATATATGCTTATCAAAAGATGACTTTCAGATTACTCAACGCTGGGGAAACTTACCAACGGATGATAAACTTTGTATTTAGAAAGCAACTGGGCCGAAACATGGAAGTGTCCATGGACCACATGATTGTTAAAAGTATGTCAGTCCAGGATCATCTGGAGGACCTAGAAGACTACTTTGTAACAGTAAGAAGACACAAGCTGCGATTGAACCCGACTAAATGTACCTTCGGATTGGGATCTGGGAAGTTTCTAAGCTACTTGGTCAGTAAGAGGGGCATCGAGGCAAACCCAGAAAAGATACAGGCGATCTTGGATATGAAGTCTTTGAAGACATATAAGGATGTGCAACGACTGATGGGGAGAATTGCATCCCTTCTGCGATTCATGTCAAAATCAGCCGAAAGATGTTTACCCTTCTTTGACACTCTCAAAGGCCCGAAGAACGAGAACAATTTTCAATGGACCTTAGAGTGAAAAGATGTGTTCCAAGGGATCATGAAATATTTTTCTTTATCCCCATTGCTGATGAAGTCGATCCCTTCGGAACCTTTATACTTTTACTTGGCTGCAAGCCCGATGGCAGTAGGAGCAACTTTGGTAAGAGACAAGGGAGGAAAATAATCCCCGGTGTACTACGTTAAGGACGTCCTTCAAGACGTAGAAACAAGGTATCCAAACCTAGAAAAATTCGTGTATGCCTTAATCATTGCCAGCAGGAAGCTTCGGCATTATTTCCAGGGTTGGTTGGTGGTGGTATATACGAATCAACCGTTAAAGAAAATATTACACAAGCCAGAGGTGTCGGGTCGACTAGTCGCATGGGCGATGGAGCTAACACAATTTGCTATAAAATATCAGCCCCGGATGACAATCAAAGCGCAGGCGTTGGCAGACTTTATAGTATAATACTTTTTCACCGAACTAGATGTGAATATCGTGGCCGACACCCAGGAAATGCCAACTTCATGGACTCTATACATTGATGGGTCATCGACTTCAGACGTTAGTGGGGCTGGAGTTGTTCTAACCAGTCTCGAAGGCTTCAAAGTCCAACAGGCGATTCGATTTCAGTTCACAGCCACAAACAATGAAGCAAAATATGAGGCCATACTTGCAGGACCACGTTTGGCCCGAAGCTTGGAAGTACAGAGGATAGTCATCTACAGTGATTCACAGCTGGTAGTGAAGCACTTATCAGGAGAGTATGAGGCTCGAGGGGCAAGAATGTCAAAGTATCTAGCTGAAGTAAAAAACTGAGATGAATTTTGAAACCACCAGCGTTATCTCGAATTTTAAAGACCGATTTAGTTGTCTTAACAATTATGTATTGTTTTAAAAAATTAAACACGTTTTTGAAATAGATTTGAGCCCAATTGTGCTCGTCTCAGATAAATAATAACAAAAAGAAATAAATATTTATGTTATGTTTGAAACGGATTAGAGACCAAAATTTTCGTCTCAGACTTTTATTTTTCCTCCAAATATTAGTCTCTAATTCCCTCCTTATTTTAGAAACATAATTACAGTCGAATATATTTGTCTCAAAAATTGTTTATTTTTTAAATATTTCAAACACTTTTTTGAAACGGATTAAAGACATAGTTCATCTCAGTTTTTTAGTTTCCCTCCAACAATTCCCTCCAACTATTTCAACAAAAAAAATGAAATAAGACTAAAATAGCCTTAAATAAATAAATAAAGATCGACTTCTTACTTCTTACTAGGGCTACATGTAGACACTCGAAATTTCGTTTTCCTGTTACTAACTATGTAGGAGGGCAAACACATTTTTTCACACTCTAGAGATAACCCTAGAGGACTATAACATCAAATCAAACCCCGAAGACAGCACCATGGGACATAAAATCAACCTTGGAAACAACCCCGAAGAAAGATAGAATCAACAACAGTTAAAACCCAGAGACAGCCCCGAAGGACAGCCGAAAGCCCCGTCAACCATGTAGACAACCCCTGGAAGGGAAAAATGGTCATTTTCACGATTCAACTTCAACAAACACAAAACAACTATAAATAGGGTTACAAAGAGTTATTGCAGCACTTCAAAGTGCAAACTACGCAAAAAAGCTCAAAGGACTGCCTGCGAAGACCCGAAGATGCCATTTCGGTCATGGAACCATCTTCTTGGACTTGAAAAAGGTCAAGCCCTATGTCCTTGCGTAGCTCTCACAAAGATCTTTCCGGAATGGTATAACACATCTGATCCATCAAATTCCCGAATTACAAGTTACAAGCGTTTCAACGAACCGTTCGTTAGTCAAATTGTGCGTACTTTGAGGCAAGGGGCCACTAGGCACTTTCCATAGTATATACCATGGAGCCAAGGTCCACTCTGGGAAGCCCGATCTTTAAATATCAGCCCCTTTCAAATTATTATAAGAGAAGAGAGAGAGAGAGAGAGAGAGAGAGAGAAGGGTTTTGGAGAGAGAAATTTGGCCCCTGCTGTGTAAAACAACTTAAATCTTATTTCTAAACTTATTTTCTCTGTAAACACTTTTATACATATATACTACAACATATCAAGTTTTAACCGGTGGAAATCGAGTTTAGAGGCGCCAAAAACCGTTCAATAGCTCATCTCATGCAAGGCTGTAAGATCTCTTCAGATTTGTTGCTTTTTCTTGCTTTAATATATGTAAGTATATATATTTATATCGATTAGTTGTGCCTAGATCGTGGATCTGTGGCTTTTTCTTGCTTTAATATATATACAAGTATATATGTATATATATACTTGTGTGTATATATATATATACCGATTAGTTGTGCCTGGATCATTGATCTGCTGTTTATTCTTGCTTTACGCTATATATAAGTACTATATATATATAGATATGCCTCTGTATGGCACATATCTAGCTTTTTAACCGCTCATTTCTTATAAATAGCCAATATTTAAGCTTTATTGACTAGAATGTACTGGATCTAGCCAAATCTAGTTTTTAGCCGGTTCAAAAGTTCTGAAACTTGAATCTGGAAGCTAGAATGGCTAAGATCTATATAGATGTATTTTTCTTTCTAGTTTTTTTTTTAATTATTTAACAACCACGCGACCCTAGATCTGTATCTGGAGGAAACTGTAAGTTTTGGCTTTGCGCTTGCAAGGATTTAACTGATGAATCCTTTGTTTTACGATGTTTAGAGTAAATATATGTGTTTTATTTCAGTATTTTTGCTATACTGGCTATTCATGTGATATTATGTGAACCTAGGAGCCACATGATGTGACGCCCCAAAATTAGGTATACACCACCCATCTTGGGTCGCCAGATACATGGTACAGAATTCAAAACATAAACTGTGAGTTTGAATACAAATATTATCTACTAGAGATTATACAAACTCAAAAGGAGTCCTCATTACAATTATTATCACACTATTTCACAGAATAGTGAGGACTACTAATGCTATCCTCTGGACCATCACTCCGCTCCCAGACTCGTCCCGATATATTCTCATTTCAAGAGAGAAAAGTGAAAGAAAGGGTGAGCTCAACTAGCCCAAAGCAAGAAATATTATGACTAAGATAATGCAGAATAAATTATCATTAGTATTCAACAATGTTAAACTGATAAAATATAATAGACATCAAGTTTAACTGCAGCAGAACAAACAATCCATTAAAAGAGTCAAGTAGAAAATAAAATCAACTATCTTTTATGATTAAAAAGGTTTTTCATCATTTGTTATCATTTGGGACTCGACAATAAATAATCCACATCATCGAATCACCCCGCACTACTGCCAAGGATATTCTTTAGTATCACGACACATTATCCATGCACTACGGGCCAAGAATATGTGTATTCATTAATGGTCATGATCATGCCAACAACTATCCATCAATGCACTACGGGCCAATGAGAACTTTTACCACATCATTTGTAACATTACGGTCATGATTACACCGAATAATCCCTGGTCATAATCATACCAAGTCCATCTATGCACTACAGGCCACAGATGACTTTCAACAAAATATAAACATGAGGATGATGACAATGATATAAGAATTCAATAAAGCAATTTCAAGAATTATTTTATCCAGGAATTATTAACGTCCAAATTGTCAACATGATACTGTTTTGTAGAGTAAAATTCAAGAATGATCAGAAGAATATTTTCATGAAAAGATACTGGATGAAGCGCAAATATCAAGGATATTCTACTAATTTCATGGAGTATAGAAGTCAAAACTTTAACCAACTGAGTATAATAAAGAATGGAATAACAAAAGAAATCACCATTCATGCGGTACTTTGCATAGACAAAGTTATTCCAACAAAATAATAATAATGAGAACCGTGTCGCAAAATTTGCGGCAAGCGGGATGTTCCAACCGAGAATAATAAAGATTTAAAACTGGTCCTGTAAAAACACACGCATGTGATGTTCCAATGTAATAATAATAAGATAAAACCAGTCCTATGTAAAACACATGCATGGATGTTCCAACGGAATAATAATAAAGATTTTAACCGGTCCAGTCCTGTAAAACACACGATACATGATGTTCGAATAGAATAATAGAAGAATGTCACCAAGTATAGGGTAGATCATGATACAAGTTATTCCAACAGAATAATAAGAAATGGAATAACAACAGTTCTCTTCATGAATAAGAAAGAATAACACCCCTTACCATAAAAGAAACCAATATAAAAGTAGTTAAGTAGCGAATACTTTTCTTCTATCTCTCTCTATAGTTTCTCTCTCTCAGTTTCAATTGAATTAAAAGAAAATAATGAAGGAATGAGCTTCTATTTATAGGAAAATGGAATGCATAGTAACTAATCCATGAACGGTCCAGATTGATTTACTTTAATCGACGGTCCATATTTAAAGCAAAATCTTTTAAATAAAATATAATATATTCCATTTATAATCTAATAAAACGAATAACTTTATAAAAGATTTTACTATGCAAAAACACTATATGCAGCACTATATACAAACACTATGCATAATAAAATATAATATATTTTAATTATTGTCTAATAAAATGTATAACTTTATAAAAGTATTCATTTTTATATAAAAAGTTTTTACTATGCAAAACACTATGCGATAATTATTCAACACTATGCATAATAGAATAGAATATATTCTATTTATAGAATAACTTTATAAAAGTATTCATTTTATATAAAAATATTTTCAGTATTATTACATTAATAATACCAACAAAACCGAGTGACTTATCACGTAAGCATCAATAATCAATACCGGTATTACTACTATGCAACCACGCCAGATATTCTTTTTTTAACACCGGGTGTTTCAACAGTTAACGGTAAAACTTCCGCTGTTATTTTCATAAAGTATTTTTTTGTTTTCTTAATCCGGCAATAATTCCGTTGTGGGGTCCACCAATGATTGTGTCGTTGTACTAATAGTCCTTGTTAAAATGAATATTCCCCGACCAATCGAATATTATATAACAACTTGCGTACTTTGCAAAATTTATAAATATTACTCACAACTATTATATCAATTTCAGTCCATAATATTCAAAATTAATAGAAAATTCATCTTTATTAAAAAAGTTGGGGTTTTACACATGATATAAGATCTAATTGATGGATCTAGATTTGGTTCCCATGATGGACCATTTTTAGTTGTACAACTAGCTTGCAAATTTTTGTACTTGTAAATATAGGACCTTAAACGGTTATCCAGATTTAAGGTCCCCGTGATAGTGAAAATCCTATGCGTGGTGCTCATGTATACTTTGATGGCTTTCATGCGCATAAGGAGCCCATCAGTTATATATATATATATATATATATATATATATATATAATCTTGTCGAAGATGCTTCGCATTTAGAGAATAAAATCTGAATAAGCCGAATACGGAATAAAATAAAAGTATTAAAGGCCTCAATTACAATGTGAGAATAAATGTTTGAAAACCTGTTTTCAAAACATAATTTTATATGTCTTGTATTAAAATTGAACTTTTATACAAGTCAAACTCTTTGTATATAGGCGCAAAAGAAGCATATCATTACTTTTAAATAAAGCACTTAGGCCCAATTAATTGCAATGCATATACACACAAATTAGGGAACAAAAAGCGTGGTAACCGTGTATAAAGGAAGTCGGGGGTGCCTAACACCTTCCCCCGCTTAATCAAGCCCCCAAACTCTATGAATCTTGGTTTCCAAGACCAATTAAACAGAGTCCAATATTGGGCCATATTACAATATTTTTCAAAACTCGGTTGAGTTGGTACAATCATTTAACTCATACCAACTGGCGGCTCTATCTAATTTGGACAAATTAAAATAAATCTTTTCAAATAGTCAACATTGCATGTCGGTCTTTTCCTAAAAATCTCACCCTTCAGATCAAACAAATTCACATAGAAAACATAAAGGGTAAGAAACACATAGGAAGAGGGAGACAAAATCTTTCCGGTGTCAACACTATAAATTATAACAGAAAAATTCGTATTCATCCGCATTCATATTAAAAAACAGATATTATTCGTATTCAAACAAACCGATATATCTATATATTCAGTTTAAAGGTATCCACAAATAAATAGATGCAAATACGGATATATGTGTATTCGTAATTGTTTAACATTCGATCGTAAATATATCTGGCGGATATCCGGAATCCGATATTTAGATTCAGATCCGTATCTGAAATTCGTATCCGAATAACTTATATATATATATATATATATAACTTTAAAATTCATTATTATTTGTTCTTATTCTAGTTATAGACTTATAGTTATAATTAAACAGTCGAATTCAAAATCTTATCTTTTTATCTTTCACTTTAAACATGAAAAGGCAGATGCTCAGTATCTAGATCTAGATCTTCTTCTTTTTAAAATAAGTGTTTGCTGGAGAGACGGAGGAGGCGGATCGTGGATTGGAGATGAAAATGGTGGAGTGGAGGTTAGAGAGCTGGACTGTTTTGGAGCGGATCTGACGATTGGGATTGAAGATGTTTCTGTTTGGTTTGGGTGTTTAGGTATCTCGCTCATTCTCTCTCATTCTCATCCTTTCAGTCAGTCTTTGCTAGCTTGATTACCCATCTTTGTCTCCTCAATTTTTCTTTGTCGCTTGTCGGGTTTCTCTTTGAATAGTCATCCCTAATCTATGTCTCCTTGATTTCTCTCAGCCGCCTGCTCGTTCCTCGATTTTTAGGTGTTGTCTCTCTCTCAAAGGCAAGTTTAAACCTCAATTTCTTTTATGAATCACCAAATTGAAATCCTAATCTATTTAATTTCAAATGTATTAGGATTTTTTGTGTGGATATGATTGAAAGATATCATCCTTTATGGGTTTAGTGGTATTGTTTTCTAAGAGTTTTGTTGTCAATAAGATAATTAGTAGTAGTAATGTTAATGCACTTTCGCCTAATTCACCCTATTTGTTCTACTTAAGTTCAACTCCTATTTTAGTTCACCTAATTTGTTCCAAAAACTTCAGTTTTAGTCGAGGTATGAATTTTACATTTCTGATTTTTTATCTCTTGTAATTTCAGTTAATTGCCTCTAAGTTGTTGGGAACAGTCTTTTAACACTCCTAAATTAACTTTAGTTTTACCTGACAAATTCTAACAATCAGTAGAGTAGCAAACAAGGATCGATCCCATATAGTAACTTGTTTTAAATTTATTTTATTATTTCTAACTAATAACAGAAAGTAAACATGAGGGTTTTTGAATTTGTTTTTAAACTAAAGAAAACAGAATTAAAGTAATCAGATTAACCAATTATTTAAGCATATTATATTAATTACTACATAGTTGTATTAGGATGCCTTCTTCAATTGTTCCTAATTTTAAATTAACTTTCGTTATAGGTTTATTATCAATTTGACCCGAGCATCTCTTAGTTAGTTGGCGACGATGTGATTGAGCATCATGTCATTGCAATTACTCCGGTCGGTGTATGAGATGCGACGGAGAAATTCGACCGGACGATTGAGGACCAAATGGGACCACCATCGAGATCACCCATTACATAGTCTCCGATTTAGCCTGGGAGGCTATGTGTGCTCACTGGGAGGTTGATGACTTCAAGAAAAAAATCTGAGCAGGCGAAGAAGAACCGTGGTCAGCTCGGGATAGTACATACCACTGGTTCTTAGTAGTTTGAGGAGGCGAAGATGGTAAGTGCGTTGTATTTAGTTATTTAGGTATCAAGTTCTCACATAAATACTTAATACCTATTTTATGAATGTTTTTATTAGGCACTGGGGAGGACCTTGGGCCGAGATCCTACCATTCTAGATTTTTGGGATCGAGCCCACACGCCTAAGGACGAGCGTGCTTTGTCTCAGGCAGCTTTAGCTATACGGGTAAAATTCATCTTACTATTTAGCTTTTAATAATATTCAATCGTTAATAAAATGATATAATTAACATATGTATATGGGATAAATTACAGGACCGATTTCAGAGGCTTCAAGATGAGCGTATAGCTGAGCTGAAGGCTATTAGGAGGGGTTCGAAGTCGTTAGATTCTGCCACCCCTCTTCCCGATATAATATTAGATCAGGATGAGGAGCTGAGACTATGGGTCGCGTCTCAAGATCCCCCTACTAGCAGTACCGGCAGATATCGAGTGTTGGGTCTGCCGAGGATACCCGCATATACACTTCTTGGAGGTAATATTTTATTATGTTTCACAAAATTATCCGAATTTATCACATTATATAAATTATTATTAGTAATTGAATTTGTATCTCTTTATAGGCTCCAGCCAGCGCCAGCGTCTGAGAGCACATGTCGGACCATCTCATTCGGGCGCTGGCTTAGATGACGATATCTTCTGGCGGCTGATAGGGGCCGTGTCAGATAGGTTCCGTACCAACTCGGTCTTTCGGCGTCAGCAGTTGCCTTCCAGTTCTCCACTTCACCAGATTGCTCAGGATATTATAGCAGGACCTCTGCTGAGAGTACATGATTATCACGGGAGCAGTTCAACGCTTGGAGCGCCGAGATGCTCCGGATGGTGATTACCCTCTTGGAGGAGGCGTTTCATCCGCCCCCACCTACTCAAGTATTCTTATTGTTTATATTTTTTTAATTAAGGCTAGCTAGCTTGTTAATTCTATCTCTCTCTCTCTCTCTCACACACACACACAAATATATATATATATATATATATATATATATATATATATATATATATATATATATATATATAAACTAATGATTTATATTTTGATTCTATCAACGGGGTGGAGATGGCGAATTTGGCGATGACGAGGCATACGATGCGATTTCCATTTACACCGAGCATCGTCATTCACCTCTGCCCGATGATGATACTTTTACTAGTTTATAGTTCATTTGTATTCATGTTATTTTAGAACATTTGTATATATTATAGTGTCTAATTGCGTCTGTACAAGTATTGTAAATTATATTGTTTATCATTTATGGAACATTAGCTTATATTTGTAATTGGTTAGCTCAGTAGTGTTGATGATAATAAGTTGAAGATTACGTTTTGGTGGATATTTGAATGTGAATGTACATGTGAATGATAATGAGTTGGATATCGCATAATGAGTTGGATATTACGTTTTAACGTTACGTTGAATATTTGAATGTGAGATACAGGTTTATATTACTGTGTATTGGGTTATGACAGGTTACAGGTACATAAATGGGTTTAAACACCTGGAAACTGAACTTTTCAAATCTGCTTTAAAAAAAATTTACTGTTATTTACGACGGAATAAGGTGTTTTTTACGGATATCCTGTTGGTGTTAATAAGAAAAATTTTTTTAATAAAAAATGTTATATTTTAATTTTCAGTCGGAAATAAGTTAATTCCGACGGAATGTAACCGTCAGAACTAGGCTATCTCCGACGAAAATTTCGTCGAAATTAATAATTAGCCAGTTTAAATAAATACCAGTTCATTTTAATATTCAGTCAAAAATAACTTACTTCCGAGGGAATAGTTCCGTCGAACATAATAAATACTATACTCGACGAAAAGTTTCGTCCTACTTATTCAGTCATAAATTGCTTATTTCCGATACATTTGCGTCGAAGATAAGTTCGTCGAAGATAAGAAAACTCCGACGGAATTTTTGACGGGCCTTATCTTCAACGCGTGTATATACGACTGAATGTCCGACGCAAAATTTCGTCGGAAATATCCTACTTCCGACGGAATATATAGGCTTATTTCTGAGGGACTAGTCCGTCGGACTAAAGCTTTTTTCTTGTAGTGATTTCTGTTTTGCAGTTCAGTTTCACCAAGTTACAACAAACAATTAATCAAGTTATTACTATTTACCCTTCAATGAAACTATTAGCCCTAGACAACAATAAACTCTGCTATCCAAAATTCTCCTTAAATCGTCACCGAATGAAATAAGTTCTCCACCAGATTGTAACTGTGATACAACCTAGAATAAGCTCTTTAGATTTAATATGACAGAAGCATTAAGAAATAGAGAGTTAGGCTAATCCAAGGAACAAACACATAAGCTCGATTTGTTTAACTTGTTTTTTGATAACCCTAGCAATACACGAAAGCTTGTCCACAATCAATATTACTAATTTGCTACGTATGATGAAGAACGATATTAATTACACGTAATATCAGTCTTAATCTAGCAGATGATAATGATCAAATTAACTCAATTGGCTATATCAAATCAATTAGCATGCAAACATTAAAAACATATTATTAGAATAAGTTTCATGCAAGAAGAAATAAATTATATAACTAAATTAATCATTTACTTGTAAACAAGTTTCCACATCCCTTTAGAACTGAATATAGAAAACTAGTCTAACATGTCTTCAATTCTCCAAAATTAGGGTTGTAATCCAATGTTGTAGATGAAAGATGATGTACAAAAGACAAACTAAGAACATATATTTATATTGCTAAACGAATCCTAAGTCTAATAGAAATATCAATCCAATTCCATGTAGAAATCTACCAAAATTATTTATGAACATATGATTTATAGTTGCTCACAAGTGTGCTGAAATAATGAAATAAGTAGGAAGAACTTTTATTTTAGTTCAAATAACTGTTCAGATAATAGTTTATAATAAAGGGTGTTTGATAAAGGGTCATCAGGGCACAATTGTATGTCTGTTGAACCTTCTTAATAAAATTAAATTATGAATTCCAATTTGGTTGACCATTTCAGCATACTATAATTTTTTTGTGTAAATCATTCCATCCTTTACCACTTCCATTGGATTTGTATATGTCTCAGGAAATATATGTTTCTTATTTTTTTGGAATGTAGTTCCTTTTTTTTCCTTTCTATTTCTTATGGTTATCATATATGTTTATGCAATTGAGTATAAATATGTTTGTCACGAAATACTGTATCAAGTCCTAATGTACATCGTACAATATGCGCGTAGTAAGAGAATTAGTTTTCTTCCATTTAATTTACTTTTCATATCCAGTAACCTACCCCCTCTTTTCAATTTCCAAGTCTCTCTCTCACGCATATATTACAAAATAATAATAGTAATATTAATAATGAAGTTCAGAAACGATGCCTTTTGATTGAAGTTGGATTGATATGCGAGTTGCTGAAAATGGAAGAACAATTAGCGAAGAATTTAGAGAGGAAGTAAAGGAATTCCTCAATTTGTTATGTAAGGTTTACAAAATATTTCTATCTTAGGTTTATAATATTGGTTATTGCAATTTTTTATGTAAGCTTGCCAAACAGCAAACAGTGATTGAATTGCAAAAGAGTACTCGTTTTTGTTGCATTTGATGAACGCATGAAGTTATTATGATTACATCTGCACTATGTTCGTTTTAGCTAATACTGGCAAAAATGTATACAAATTATTGATCCATGTGGATTGTGTTTATTGTTTTAGATATTGAACTTTTAATGTTTGATAATTATCATGGATTCTCTTTTTTTTCAGATTCTAGTTGAGCATTTTGGTTTCATATTTATATGCGTACTTTCTGACGGTGGTATGTAAAGGCACTAACATTTTAAATTCCATATATTCTACTTGTTTTCATATTAGCTTGTGTACTGACTTGGTGTGTGTCTTAATTTGAAAGACTTTTTAAAGATGAAGCTACTGAAGAAAAGGGTGATCGAGCTAAGTAGTGAGTCCTTCTTTCTCAGACTTTCTAATGGACACATATCTATTTTATTCAAATAAAAAATAATAATGGCATTCATATATAGTTGTATGATATTTATTGTATAGTGATAGCTCAAGAACTTCATTGATAATGGAATTGTTTGTTTCAAAGTTCAAACTCTAATTTGCATATATTCTTACTTATTTATTATGTTTGTAGTCATCTTTGTTGGAGCTATGGCCATTGCTAACTTGGTGAAGAGAACCCCAGGGCCAAAGGGAATGGTGAAGTAGTAATCCTTCCTTGGTGTATTGCACAATGATAATGCAAATTAAATGTTAGCTGAATTTCATGCTATAAATATTTCCCACTTTTAACTATACTTCGTTTTTGCAAGATAAAATATTGCAATCAACTGGTAGAGGATGTGAGACCCCAGATTTTATCAATAAAGATTTAAATTTTGTCGAAATAATTTTTTAATATTATGGTGTGAATTTAAGATAATATTATAGTTGTGGGTAGTATTTATAAATTTTGCAAAGTATGCAAGTTGTTATAAAATATTCGTTTGGTGGGGAATATTCTTTTTGTCGGGGAATATTAAATGCGATGGCTCAATCATTAGTGGACCCCAATAACGGAAGTATTGTCGTAGTTAAAACGACAAAATTATCTTTCTATAAAAATAACTACAGAGGTGTTACAGTTAAAACATTGAACTACCCTAGAGTAAAAAATACGATGTCTAGCGTGGTTGTATAGTAGCACACGATATTGATTATTGATGCTTACGTGAGAAGTCACTCGGTTATACTCAATTATTACTACGATAATTCTTGCATCATATCTCTTATATTATTGATTCAATTATTGTCACAAAGATCATCATCATATAATATGTTATAGTATTAAATCAATAATTGAGACGACAAGTTATAAATGATTAATAATTGTTGAAAGATTAAATATGTGTTGATTAAAAATAAAATGATTTGTGGTAATATTTATTTAATCCTTGATGTATATAATGAGTCTGTTATGAGACATTTGTGGTAAGTTTGATTATTTTATAGGGGGCCCATATGTCATCATCTAAGAGTCTCTTCGTCAATAGTAATTACCTTTGTGAATAGTAATTACCTTCGTCAATAGTAATTACCTTTGTGAATAGTTATTATCTTCGTCAATAGTAATTACCTTTGTGAATAGTAATTATCTTCGTCAATAGTAATTACCTTCGTCAATAGTAATTACCTTTGTGAATAGTAATTATCTTCGTCAATAGTAATTACCTTTGTGAATAGTAATTATCTTCGTCAATAGTAATTACCTTCGTCAATAGTAATTACCTTTGTGAATAGTAATTACATTCGTTAATAGTAATTACCTTTACCAGGCGTCGAACCACTTGTCGTTTCACATTACGGGCGTCGAACCACTTGTCGTTTCACATTACAGGCGTCGAACCACTTGTCGTTTCACATTACAGGCGTCAAACCACTTTTCTTTTCACATCACCGATTCGATGAGCCACTTGCCTTTTCACACAGGCGGTCTTAAGCTAGAAATCTTCTATAAATAGAGGCCTAGTGCTTCATTATTTTTCACGAATTCACTGAAACTCTAGAGAGAGAAACTATAGAGAGAAAGAAGAAAAGTATTCTGCTACTTCACCTTGCCAATATTCAGTTCTTCTAAGGTAGGGAATATTATTTGTTGTGCCGTAAAGGTGTTATTCTTTCTTATTCATGAAGAGAACTTTGTTATTCCATTGCTTATTATTACATTGGAATAACTCTTTTGTAAAAGTGGTATACCCTATACATAACTTTGTGTCTGCCAGATACCCTATACTTGGAGAAATCTTTATATTATTCCATTCTTATTTATTACATTGAATAACTTTGTATCGCTGAATCCCCTATACTTGGTGATCTCCTTACATTATTCCATTCTTTATTATTCTGTGGAATATCACATGCATGTGTTTTACACCTTAATTCCTAGTTCCATTGTTTATTATTCCGCATTTATTATTCTATTGGAATATCCTCATGCATGTGTTTTACACCTAACTGGTTCCATTGTTTATTATTCAAAGATTTATTATTACATTGGATCATCCATCGGTTGTGAATTTCACGACTTTGGTTAGATTATTATTATTACATTGGAATAACTTTTATACATGCAAATCTGCATGGATGGTGATTTCTTTTGTTATTCCATTCTTTATTATACCCGATTGGTTTAAATCTTTGACTTCTATACTCCATAAAATTAGTGGAATATCCTTGATATTTGCAAGCTTCATCCAAAGATATCTTTTCATGGAAATATTCTTCTCGATCATTCTTGAATTTTACTCTACAAAACAAAGATCATTTTGACAATTTGGGCGTTAATAATTCCTGGATAAAATAATTCTTGAACTTGTTTTATTGAATTATTATGTCATTATCATCATCCTCATGTTATATTATGTTATCTTGACTTACGTATGTATAGATGAACTTAGTATGATTATGACCAGGATCATTCGGTATAATCATGGCTTGTTATAAATGATGTGATAAAAGTCCTCGATTGATGCATAAATGCAGTTGATGGATAGTTTTTGGTATGATTATGACCGGGGTGATTCGGTATAGTCATGACCATTGATAATTTGATGAATATCCTTGGCTAGTAGTGCGGGGTGATTCGATGATGTGGATTATTTATTAAAAAGTGAGTCTCAAATATAACAAAGATGATGAAAAACCTTTTAAAACCTAAAAGATAGTAGACTTTATTATCTACTTGACTCTTTTAATGGATTGCTTATTCATTGCAGTTAAACTTGTTGTCTATTGTATTTTATCGGTTTAACACTTTGTTGAAGGCTAATGATAAATTATTACGCATTATCTTAGTCATAATATTTCTTCTTGAGCTAGTTGAGCTCACCATTTCTTTCACTGTTCTCTTGAGAAATGAGAACATAGTGGGACGAGTCGGGAACGGAGTAATGGTCCGTAGGATAGAATTAGTAGTCCTCACTATTCGTGAAATAGTGTGATAATAGTTGTAATGAGGACTCCTTTTGAGTTTGTATAATATCTAGTAGACAATATTTGTATTCAAACTCACGAGTTTATGTCGTATTGTACCACAGCAGTTATATTAGTAAGTTGTATTTGAATTTATGTACCATGTAAGTGGCGACCCAAGATGGGTGACGTATACCTAATTTTGGGGGCGTCACAGAGGACACAATGTTATTGTGACAAATGATGGTGCCACTATTTTAAAGTCCTTACATATTGACAGCCCAACTACTAAAAATTCTTGTTGGTATCCTTCATTCTATTATTTATGTTGTCTTCTTGTGCTTAATGTTACTGTATTTTGATTTATTTATTAGATATTTAAATGTGCTCGTACAACATCCTCTTTGACACCCCCAAATTCGAGTACCTCAACCCTCGAATTCGGTGTCCACGATCCAACACGTACGACATCTATTCTACCCATAATATAATATAACCAGCATCACACATGATAATCTTAATAAAAGGTTACATACATAATCGTATCCTAGGTTCATTAACCTTTATTATTACATCATAATAGCGAAAAATATAAATAGATCCATTACATAATGTTAGAATTATAGGATCATACACACGCACACAAACGATAGAGAATTAAGAAGAACACAAGAGATTTACGTGGTTCCCCAATTTGGGTACTCCACAGGCGGTGGCTTATTGTTTATTGATGATTCCTTGGTTACATAGGGCTTTACAATAGATAGTATTTATAACTACTAATCCTATTCTAACCCTACTTCACATTATGTCTCAATTACCCATAATGTCCCTCATTAATAAACAACTTTGTCTGCGTCTGGTGGGGCTAAGCCCTGCACTTCCCCGACCTTGGTCAACCTTGATGGACTAGTGCGTCGCTTCACTCCGCTCCGCTCTACTATGCTCCGTAGTAGCCTTTTTTAGCAGCTTCCTATTATGAGTCACAAGTTCCCAACACATAACACATCACAAATATAGATAGACTAGTAGTCGCCTACTGCTGCACTTTGCCCTTGCCTTTGCTTGAAAGAGGCTCCTCAGCTTTCTCGACCTTAGCTACAATTATTTGTGTGAAAAGTGAGCAAACAAATTGCCCACAAGTAGAACAAAATACAATATATAACATATGAGTGAACAAATGTTTATTTTTCAACTAAATAAGATGTGTCCTTCTTTGGAATTAATCAACTGTTAATCAAGGACTTGTGAATTCAACAGAATAATCGACTTTTAAATTGAATCATACATACTGAGTTTAGATATGTATATTGAGGGTCATAAGACCACGAACTAAATATGTCCTAGGTTAACAAGTATTTACACCATAACCTTTATCAATCCAAAAACTGTGGACTATCCATCTCGTACTCTAGATGATCAGCCCTTTTGTACTATGTATTGTGCAGAAACATATTATCGCTATAGCGTAGCTCAGAATTATAGTTTTCGATAACATGTACATCTGATATAGGGTTGTTCATCTCAACTTTATCATAGGAATCTGTACCAAAGATAATTCGATTTGTAATAACTTCAGAAAGAATTCTAAACTTTTAGAACGTTCATCGACTATAGACTAGGCAAATCAAATGGGTTGAATAATCAATCGAAGATTTAATAATGCATCATCTCGAATAATTGCACATGAATATGTCACAATTCAATAACTCTGTTTGGAAAAAGAGCAATAATGATTCATAATTGAACAAGTACTAATTATCAAAGTAATGCTTTCGGAAGGGAATTAGAAAGCTTGCATATACATAGGAAATTCATACAAGTATAAAAGAGTTGTGCATGTTAAGAAAATTTGTTTAATATGAAAGTATAAGCAAAAGTTAGGGAACTTCCCTTGCGTGCTCTCTACAAAAATCATAGTATACTTTCTTTAAATATCCTACACATTTAAATCACGTAGATATAACAATTAGTCGCATATCGCCACTTACTAAACACTCTCATTAACTCCATATCATGTTCCATAGTTCTTTCCTTTTAATCGACACTTAATCTTTTAAATAAGTTTTTAAGGTTTACTAGGTCATTATGTTATGTACATATGTACATAATATTTATTAAGTTATTTTATGTAATCATAACATTTAATTAGGTGATTAAGACTTGGTATTATATAATATTACACGCTTAATAGTAGGGTATGTTTATTAACTTAAACTACAAATCTTCCCCTAGACGTGCCTTTAAAGATTCATTACTAGGTCTGGACAACTACTAGTGTGACCGCACCCAATTTGCCTGCCTTTAATACCAATAGCAGTGGCGCTTCAAAGACGACGATCTTTGGGTCGCAGAAACCGATTCAGATTTTTACGCTTTTACGCACTACTCATTTCCTTGCAAACCTCATAACTTGTTCATCTAAGGTTGGAATTAGTTGGTTTTCGACTCTATGAACCCGTTAAACACTGAACTACACATCTACATAAAAATTATAATATTTCAGAAACTTTAACAAACCATTTTAAGGACTCAAATTTAGTTTTCATGCACTGTTTTTCATGTTTTGACAAGCTAGTTTTACTAAATCTTCCACCACGAATTCGTTTTAAGTCCATTTTAGTTTATTCCAACTGTGTTTTCTTCGTATCTTAGAGGAATATAAGATATAACCTTAAAACTAAATCTTTAAATGTAAGATCACAACCATAATAACCTCTAAAACATTCCAAAATGTCTAAAATCAGAGCAAAAATCCATTTCTTTCTCTTTTACGCATAAGTTCGGATTTGTTTGCTTTAGTTTAACTTGTGGATGACACTAACAATTTATTTATCACTTGAAATAACACACCTGAGTTCGTCACCAACTCATACAACCTAGCATCAACAAAATGGAAAACTTAAGAAATGAAAGTTTAAAGCTTTAGAGTTAATTTCTTACCTCTTTGATCTTCCTTAGCTTAGTTAGATGGTTTAGAATGCTTGCTCAAACTATTAACTCTTCTTCCTTGATCTCCCGAAGGTTTCTTCAAATTTTTACCTTAGACTCATTTTACTCTCTCTCTATAAGTGTATTTCCTTACTTAGCTTAGCATATGAACTAAAGAATTAGAAGATAAGTGATTTACATTAGGTTTACTAAGCGTTATTGGGAGAAGAAAGGGTCGAAGCATTACTGGTACATTTCTCATGAGTTTGGTTTCTTGCACATTTCATTCTCTTTCCTCCTAATTGGTTGGTAAATATCATGCTTAATTCCTTTTGGTCTTTGCATGTATAATTACCTACTAAATTATTTAGCCAGCACCACTTTTCTAATTATATCCGGTTAATATCTCCCAAATATAGATAATTATATCCCATTTATCTACCCATTAAACCAATTTTTAAATTACAAATTAGATTTAAATAAGGTTTATTCTGAAATTAAATTGGACATTTAATTCCCACATATTTAGAATAATTTATTCCCTACACTCGGACTTTATCAGTTAAATTTAGAATTCCATTTAGCAATTTATCAATTAAATTTAGAATTCCATTTAGCCATTTATCAAGTAAATTAAATTTAGTTCTTTTAATTGGATTAGTTATATTCCTAACCCATTAAGCGTACTTAAAATTACACAACAAAATATACTAGTAACCCACATATATTTGAGTAACATAATTACACCAAATAAAGTATTCCAAAAATAATTTATATCAAAATATTTATTTTATTCAATAAATATTTATAATTCTTATTACAAAATTTACTCGGGTTACAACCGTTATGTTAGTTCCTAGGGAGCACAATAGATCTAGAAGGGTTTCAAAATACTTTTCAGGTTTATTTTGTATTGCTTTTAAATTAGCATATGACAAACATAAGAATCTTTTCAAGCACAGCGGAATAAGTAAAAGATCCCCTTCATTGATATATTCATAATCATACATACATTGTTCGTAGAGTTAGTTTAGTTGTAAGCAGTTAAAACATACATAGCAGTTATAGTAGTTATAGTGGATAATGTAAAAGACACAAGGGGTTTTAAGTGGTTTAGAGACTCAAGCTCCTAATCCACTCTTCTACTTTTAACTAGCAGGATTTCCACTAAAAAAGGCAGCACCCTGAATCTCTACGATTCCTTCAAGGCCAGCAGCATTGGGACTCCTCTAGTTCCCTAGGAACTCTTCAAGCACAACAGACTTGGAACTTCGTTTAGTCCCTCCGGACAAGGATCCTTCTGGCCCTACTTTCTTTAGTCCCTTCGGACAAGTACCCCTTAGGCCCTGGCTTGTTTAGTCCCTTCGGACAAGGACCCCTCCGGCCCTGGCTTTGTTTAGTCCCTTCGGATAAGGACCCCTCAGGCCCTGGCTTTGTTGAGTTGTTTGTTTATTGTTGTTAAAGTCTGTGCTGAGATGCTAAGATGTCTTCATGCTCTGAACATCTTCTATCCTTAGCAGCTTGGCTTGATCATCCTTGAAGTGCAGCTGAGTATTGCATGATGCTCAGCTTCTTCGGTTACTCAACCACTTCGGATGACCCCTTTATAAACTGCCTTGAAGATCCTTCTCCTTGGTACTTGATGGATGCACATGATAGGCTTCTAAGATGACTGTAAGCTCTTCTATTAGGTACTTAGAAGCTTTCTCATGCTTAATACCAAGATGGCATTTGTGATCTCCCTTTTTACTACTTGATGCCTTCTCATGATAGACTTTCTAAGATGACTGTAGGCTCTTCTCTATTGTACTTAGGGTCTTCCCATGATGGACATCAAGATGACATGATGCTCTTCTTTCTCTCGGCAGATCAGAACACTCTTTAAGTAGTAGAACTCTCACTTCTACATTGTAGAACTCTCACTTGTACTTCTTTCTTTGCATATCTCTGAGTGTTCTTGGTGGATCGTAGAGTGAGCCTTCGGACTCACTATCTCACATGGTTTAGATCAGTCCACCTTATCTCCAAAACTAACAACTCCTGCACTTCTTGATCTTTAAAGCTTTTTCTCATTTATACTCCTTCCCAATCCTTCCGTTGGAAAGTAGCCGTTGAAGGCTATTCAAATGTCTTCACAGATCTCGAGTTGCTTGAGGTAGACTGCTGATGTGACATGTCATACTTTATCTGACATTGCAGTCTACTATTTCACCTACCCGTCAGAGATGTCACTTTAATATCTTGGGCAGGTTAAAGACTTTATTATCTCCTTCTGATTTCTCGATCAGAGGTTGTCCTTTTGCATCGATGCTCTCAATAAGCTTTTGTCCGAATACCATCCTACAGATTGAACCATTGCCAATGCTTTAGTCTTCGGGTGTTCGAACTCTACGATTATGATGCACGTCTTCGAGGATCTGATCATAGTGTCTTGTTGAGTGTTGCTCATTGACTGGTAGAGTTAACACTACGATCTTGAAGAGTGTTGATTGGATCTTCAATGTAGAACACCTCTTCCTTCTATTGTGCAGTGCTTCAATACTTCTGTTTGCTTTGACTGTTCTCAAATACTGATGGCCTAACTCCTTGCAGTGGTTCCCTCTGAATAGCAAGACACTTCAGATTTGTGGCGCATCCAGCTCACTTTCTCCTTGTGATCTCCTGTTCACTTATCATCAATGGACTGACCCTACACTTAATCACTTCAGCCTTGTTCTTCAGAGGCTACCCCGTATCTCGGTTCACCTTCCATCAGTTCTTTCTTTGTTTGGAAAACACTACGATCTTGGTTGCTTCCAAGATCGTTGTCTTCTGTTCACTTGATAGCTACTGCATTTGCTGACTTTCCTTAGTCAGCTTCGGAAGTCTTCTTTGGATCTCCTCGTGGAAGACTTTATCACTAATGGCCTTACAACTCAATCTTGATGCTGATTGGGTTGGTGCTTAGATCTTCTGCTAGCCTTCATGCCATTCGTTGAGTGTTTTCTGGTTCCCTTAAGGCGGAATGCATCTTTGCAGTGCCAACCAGAGGCTTCATTCCTTTGGATATTCTGGGAGTGCTCATTTGTTGAGAACCATATATGCTCTACGATTCTGCCTTGGCATTGTGAGCACTTCTGTTGAGGTAGTAGTTTTGCACTCTCTGATTGACTTGGTACCAGTAGACACTACGATCCCGAGATTAGATCTTGACATTCTACGATTTCTGCCTTGTGCTTGTTGTCTTCATTTGATCTTGCTCGACTACGATCCCTGCATCTAATCAATGGACTCTACGAACTCAGAGTGTAGTCTACGATCCTTGACATAGCCCGGCATCGATGGCTCTCGACTCTCGAAAGTAGTCTACGTTTCGAACTTGGCTTCGACAGATGACCGGTCGGCTCGTAGGCAGGCTGTCTCTATGATTCTGAACATGACTTCCTCAGCACACTATGATCCTGAAGAAGCTCTACTCGACACACTTCTATCCTTCTTCGTTTCCCCCGGAAGTCTACGAACTCCAAGATCTACTATCTTGCATACTCCTATTTACGCCTCGATAGCTCTCGAGTTAACCTTGACTCTCCCGGCGGACTCGACTTACAGTGCGGTTAACTCGACGATCGAGATGAGCCTATCTATTACATCATAAGATCAACCTAACAAGCTTGATCTTTCTATATTTATAGTCCTTATACATCATTTCTTTTTTAAGGACTTTACAAAGTTTATTTTGCTTATGTAGGATCAACCTAACATATTTGATCAATTCATTCTAAGTCCTTGTACATATATTTTTATTATCTATCAAAGTACTTTACAGCTTTTCTTAATGCAAGCATACTTGCATATTCATTCATATATATCATAATCAAATCATATATTAAATAGGAATATCATTCATATGTTTATTCCTGACACGTTACATTCTTCCACTCTTATAAGGATTCTGTCCCCAGAATTGCGACACGAGATTAAACAAAAATGCAAAGGAAGAATTATGACAATTTGTTTTATTAGTTAAAGAAAATGCATACAGTTTGATTACTGGATTCTTAATGTCATCAGCCTCAACAATATTGGAACAAAATTAAGAGTTAAATCTGTACACACGCCAATGTTTATCTGTTATACTAACTACAGTTGATACATCTGAAATAAAACCAATACCAATTTCTTTGATGCTTAGTTTATTCCTTTCCTTGAAATACATAGTTTATATCCTGGTTATGAGATCTTATGCATGTTATAGTATTACTGTGGAGTGAGATTTTGTTTTGAACAACTATTTTAAATCTGGTGATTCCGGTGATGAAAGATTGTCTGCAATTGTCTAACATTGATGTTGTAAAGTTATTATATTATTTTGATTTCATAATTCTGAATTTTTGGTGTGCCACTTCGATTCTATCCTTTTCCCCTCCCCATAATACATAGGATACATTATTTGGAACCTTTATGCATTTATGTAGGTTCAGGAGGCAAGGGCAGTAGTTGAGAAAGCTCAACAATTGCAACAAAATGTTGCTAATAGGAAAAAGAGTAGTCGATTAGAAACATGTGGATTGGTGATTACAAATAGAAATCATAAAGCTTTGAAGAATAAAGATATATTGGAAGAAAACAAGGATGAATTAGCATCAGTTTAAAATTTCATAGTTACTTTAAAACTATCCAATTTTGTGTTTAAAACAGTAGTTTGTAGAAGTTACTTTTGTTGTATTTGGTGAGACTTGTATTACGTTATCATTCAAAAGATATTTGTAATAGTACTCATCAACAAATTCTTATCTAGTACTTGTTTATAAATAATAGTTTAGTAATTATCATTATTACTTTGAACACATTTATTTTTAGATTTCAAAATTAAATTATGAAAATATTTGTAATTTGTTGTTAATAAACATATTGAGACATAATTGAGACGACTTCTTTCCGTCTCAAAGAATTTGCGATATTGCGCCAAAGTTGATGGATTTTGAGACAGTTGTTGGAGGATAGTGCTCGCCTCAAAATATGCGCAGAAAAAAAGTTGCAACCAATTTTGATACGAAATTGAGATGGCATTTTCAGTCTCAAATCATGTGTACTAAAAAAAGGGTGCCAATTTTGCCCGCCAAAATTGTAACTGGCAAAATCTGTTTCAAAATTCAGCTTTCCATGGGTCAGTTTTGAGACAAATAGTTTCCATATCTATTCTTTTAGACGAATTTAAGACAGACAGTTTATATATCTAATTTTTTTTAGAAGGATTTTGAGAGTGACAGAATTAGCTACGTGCGACCTACTGACACAGATTTTGAGACGACCAAATCTACCTCAAAATTAATTTTTATAGGGATTTTACTATATTTGAGACGGATTTTTCCATCTCAGATGCCCAGATTTTTGGTAGTGTTATTTGTATTTATGCTAGGTTTCAGACTAAACCTAAGGAATCTCATTTAATTCATGTAAAAATAATTTTCAGATATCTCAAAGGCACTCTATATTTGGGAATGTGGTAACCCATGGAGTCTCCCTTTGATCTAATAGGGTATTCAGATGCAAATTTTACAGAATGCAAGATTGATAGGAAAAGCACCAGTTGTACATGCCAAATGCTAATTAATAAGCTTGTCTTATAGTTCAACAAGAAGTAAAATTCAGTGTTAACTTCAACTGCAGAAGCTGAGTACATTGTTGTTGGTAGCTGCTGTGCTAAAATTATATGGATGAAAAATCAGCTAGTTGACTATAAGTTTGAGTTTAAATATATCCATATATTATGTGATAATACTAGTGCTATAACTATAACCCATAATCCTGTCATAAATTCTAGGACTAAGCATATAGACATCAGACATCATGTTCAAAATGGGATTATAAACTAAAAATCAATTAGTTGATGTGTTTACTAAACCCTTAGACGAATCTAGATTTAATAAACTAATTAGTGACTTAGTAATGCTAAATTTGCATCCCTAGTATTATGTTCTAGGAGTTACTAATTGTGCAAGAAGAGATTGTAGAACGAGAAGTGTTCGTAGAATGAAGAAACTCGTAAAATGTGTAACGACCCCAAAATTTAAATAATTTAATTCTCGACTTCGGTCGTTAACAATACATTCAACCTCTAATTTTACATCATTAAACGATAATACAACCATTGAAATTTGCGGAATAATTAAAATTTTCTATTTCAAACTATTCTCGTTCCAAAAACTTTTAACATTTACATCTAAATATCTCATAATCATTTTAATACTACAAGAGTTTACATCGCAAAAAGATATTACAATTCAACATTAATACATTATTCGGAACCTTAAACATGGTTCAAATAATAATAACTCAGCCAAAGTGTATAGATATTCAAGTATCACATTTGATTCATGTCTTTCAAGTAGCACATAACTTTACCTTGAATCTTTAACCTGCAAAAGTGGTTATTTGCAAGGTTGAGCAAAATCTAACAGTTTTCATGCATCACATAGCACATAATAACATACTCAACATACATCTCATAAATATTGAACTAATATAACATACATGTTGCAGTTCATATAACAAGTATAAAGATTGAGTTCCTTACTCAACCAACATTCATTATTCAATCAACGTAGTCATAAATTGACTTTAACGTTTCATACTTTCAATATATATATATATATATATATAGAACACATCATGCTCTTTGAAACAAAGATTTAAAATAGTTCATCATCAAGTTCACATAGCAAAAAGGAACTGAAAGGCTTGCCTTGATCGT
Organism: Panax quinquefolius; assembly: GCA_020205615.1. Classification (NCBI taxonomy): domain Eukaryota; kingdom Viridiplantae; phylum Streptophyta; class Magnoliopsida; order Apiales; family Araliaceae; genus Panax; species Panax quinquefolius. The sequence goes on from CM035166.1 coordinate 80,788,559, forward strand.
TGTTTACCAATAACAGTTTAACAGCTTACAACTATCTGTACTACATGTGCCCTACACAATTATATAATCAATCACATTAACTATTAGTCACATAAAAATGCATAGTAGTTGTAATGTAAACTTTACTCTATATCCGATAACCCTTCCTATTATCAATACACAATGTTCAATTTGATTGTGTTAAATTTTGACTTATATCTCACTATATTACTTCTTAGGTCATACTCGAAGTTCATTCAAGTGTTTAAGTCTTGCTAGGAATCATTATTGGTTTTATATTAAACCCATTCCATATCTTATAATATTCATTTTATTTGATTTAAAACACTTTTTACGTTCATTAACATTTGTTACGACGTTTCGACGTTCATTCGTCACATGTCCGATTTGTCTCTATTATGTATGCTTAGTATGCTTATACAACTTATCTAATACATTAATTATTAATGTTAAGCATAACATTCATGTTTTATAACTTAAAACAACATCTTTTATCGTCAAGAGCACTACACTTGCATACGTGCATGCCCGATGCCCTCCGAAAACATAACAGTCCTAAAGATGACCATTTGGAGCCCTGTTCTCGACCTCAAATTAAAAAACTTAAAGAATAGAAGTTGTAAATCTATTCGTCCTTGTTTCGAATCATCTTGAATCGCCTCCATCGGAGTTGGTATGAAAATGTTATGCCTATTTTACTAAAATAAGTCAAAATAGTCACATCTGACACACTTTGGGCGTAGCTGCGCCCAATTAAGCCTTGGGCACTAGAGGGCGGTTGCACCCCAAATGACTTAGGACACAGTGCAGCTGCGCCCGTTAGCAGAAATGGGACTCTGAAGTTAACTATTCTCGCGATTTTTGAACCTTTTCTCATTCTAATCTTCATAACTTGAGTTATACATATCCAAATTAGTCCGTTTTTGATTCTATGGATTCGTAATTCATAGAACTACAACATACTACGATTATAACAATTTACAAAAATATTAATAAACCTAAATCGTCACCCAAAACTCATGTTCATATTAATTTTACATATTTTAACATATTTAGTGTAATTATTCACCACGGATTCGATTCCCAACCAAATAAATCCATTTAAACTTTGTTATTTTCGGTTCTCAACATACTAACAACATCTATTAACAATTAATAGGTTCTTACATGAATTGAACTTAAATTTTTGACTCAAAATATACCATATTATAAATATTCAACCAAAACCAATTCCTTCTTCTCAAACATGACTACTAATAAATTTGATACTCCAAAATCATTTGTAAACTACATATAACAGATTATAAACTATCTATTACATACATTACAATCATTCTAACAAATCTTCAACCAAATTTTCCACTTTTTCCAAAAACTCAAGAACACAAAACTTGACTTTCATGAATTCAATTACTAAGAATTGATAACTATCAAATTTACATATATATATATATATATATAATCAATATTTTAAACCCTAATCGATAAAAATTCCACCACAGAGAATAAATATCACAAAACCAAAACTTGGAATTAGGAATAGATTATACCTTTAATCCCTTGTTTACACCAAGAAAGATGATTAGCAAGCTTTTCCAAAGACTTTTCTTCTCTAACTTCTCAGTTTTTTCCCTAGCTCTTTCTCTCAATTCCTTCCTCTATATTTTCTCTGTTCTCTTTAGACTTAGGCTTAACCGGATGATATCACGTCTGACGAAAACCAATTGATATAGCCCTACGCGCACACTTAAAACATCGTAAAAACCAATAGTTTTTATTAGTTATATTATGTCAAAGGCCATAAGGCCATGTTTGGAAATCCTCTTAAAATCCCATTTTAGTTTTTTTTATATTACTTATATAATATAGTTTAATTGTCACATTCTTAGCAAATTAAATTTATCTAATTCTAAATACTTCAATTATTAATAATAGTAACTTATTAATAATTAAACCAAACATTTACAATATAATTATAATTTTATTTAATAGATTATTGAATTTCTAATTTAATTATTAAATCAAATTAGAAAATCATCATTGCACAACATAATAATCATTAAATAATTAATTTAATTTAATTATTTCATTAAATTAAATCTTGATCCATAAAATTACCATATATTAATTTAGTTAATATACACTTAACTAAATTGTTACACCATAATTTCATTAATTATTTATTTATCTAAACCAATAAATCAATTAAAATATTTATTTAATTCGATAAATATTTAAAATTAATTACAAAATTCTCCTTACGTTCAGGTTTCCTTTTCATAACAATTTTATTTACTTGCCTCAATAGTTTAATTAACTATTAAACCTCATATATATTTAATTCCTTCACACCAAAACACATAATTCAAATTCATACATCTAATAATAAGAATTTTAATTATTAAATTCTTATTTAATAATTTCTAAAAATCTGGGTTGTCACATCCTTCCTCCCTTATTAGGATTCCGTCCTCGAAATCAACAAAACCTCCCTTACTCAGTTTTCACCAAATCTCCTTTCAAAATATTATCATCGAATACCTCAACGCTACCTTAATATAGGTTTTATATATTACTACTCCAACCATTCTTCTCAATAAATTCTTATAAGTTTTATTTTATAACTTTTACTTAGACTCAATTATATTTGAGTATTACATGTTCTTTAACACATTCATTACCTTTTCTGAGGATTATTATCATGTACTAGATTCTCAAACTCTCGGGATATTACATTCACCCCTTCTTCTAAGAATTTCGTCCTCAAAATTCTAACTTACTAATATTCGTTCATTACATTTATCAAAATAGATTTTATGTTACTATTTATTTATTCATTAGGTTCTACAACTAAATTCTTTCTCTAAAGATCTTTCTAAGATCATCATATTCATCACCTTTTCCTCTTCTAAGAGTTTCACATTTCCCTTCTTTTTGGAATTTTCTTTCTTTCTTTACATTATTATGTTTTGCTTAATTTTCTCATCCTTTCCACTTTCACCTTTCAGAATAATAAGAATCTTCTACGATTGCTCAATAATTGGGAAGCGATATGAATAACAGGAATTTAAAAGATTCCAATTCATGCTGAGAGGTCATAAGACCTTGAACTACGTCCCTAGGTTATCAAGTATCTCGACTTGAAACTTTAACAGTCATAAGACTATACGGACCTTGAACTCTTCTCTAGGTTTAATAGTGCATCACCACTGTAAACCATCTTTAACAGAATGTTTAGCAATCACACAGATTGAAAAACACTCTCTGCAAGTACTCTAGGTGATCAGCCTATCGTACCCCTATGTCGTAACTTCGATAAGATGTCCCCTTTTATAGGGTTGTTCACCTCATCTTGTTAACATTTGAATCCACACCAAAACAATTTGGTTTGGTATAGTTTGACAAAGAACGCTTGAATTTCATGAACATCTTTCAATATTCGTCTAGCTGAATCAAGTAGCATAGACTTCTAGCAATAACTCGGACATCAATCGAGATATATATATATATATATATATCCATATTATTATTTTAAACCAATTCAATTAGTATACCATTCTTAGTTTAAAGAAAACCAAATAAAAACTTTTTATGACATCATGATACCGTACCGTCTTAATAGTACATTGAGGATTCCGTCATTTTGTGACTTCGTCATACTACATCATACCATAGTGGGCTGACGATCCGATGATCACATCCAACACTAGGTTCAATTGCATTGAAGACTCCACCGTTTATTATTTCCACACCATATTAAATGGTTTACACGATTATGCAAAATACATTTTGACAATTTAAAATCATTTTTATCTAGCCGAATCAATTAGCATGGACTCTTCTTTAAAAATTTCAAAACCATTGAAAATCAAAAAAAAATTTGGTGTCATCATGACACAACAAGTAACGATGTGTTAGTGGCCCGAAGTCCACACCTACACACTTGTCACCATGTGTTGAAGATAACAAAATTCATTTATATTTTTAAAGGCACATCAGTGCAAATTTAGCTTGATGTCAAAAATTTCGAAGCATAGCTAAAAGATTTGGAAAACCTATGCTTCCACTAATGATCCATTGCTTAATTAGTCTATCTATTCCTATTATCCTCAATACTTCATTCACACTTAGTTATACCCAGTTCATCAAACATACCACACGTTATGAGTTCATGAACTTTCCACAATAATATGAGTTTAAGAACTTCCTAGTCAGACCATAGGCGTCCATTCTCTAAGGGGTTAAAAAAAACATACCATACTATTATGAGTTATGAACTTTCCATAAGTATGAGTTTTAAGAACTCACAACTAACCTTATATTCTCTACCTATCCGTTATACACATGAGAAAAGAATCACCCTCTCAACATGTATATAGAAAATAGCACGACACAAACATTTCAATGATTATCACTACCAGAGCAAAGTGATTGTCGAACCAACCACAATCCCTTGCCCATACAAAGAATTGGTCAACTCGGCCACTAATCAATATAGGAAGTTATGCGGTTGTTAAACCAAGGACAATTCCCTGCCCATACAAAGAATTATTCAACTTAACCACTATATCAAGTAGGAAGCTAAGTAGTTCTAAAATCAAGTACAAATTCTCCGCTCATACAAGGAATCATACAACTCCGCTACTGACATGAGTCCTCAATTGAAATCCGACTTAATCCTAGCTCCATACTCACTTCATACAAATTTTGTTTAATCTGTATCTTATCATTCACCACTCTTGTCTGAGTTTAAATAGTACTAATTCATAGTACAACTAACCTTATCAGATCACGGTGTGATCTCATCGTATTATATTACGATTCATTCCAATGCTATGATCGTTTTGGTTTCACGATCCTCATTACTTCCTCTTTAATGTTGTCTTAACTCTTCATTATTCGGCTCAATTTTAACTCTTCATGTTTTTCTTTGAACCCAAACATATTATCTTAACTTATTTCATAAGCATTCTCTGAATATGTTATCAATTAAACTCTATTTGAGTTCATTATTATTATCTTAATCATCTTTATCTTGTAGACATCGTCTATTTAATAACACTTAACATCTTACTACTAGAGTCAGGTAACTCCATATTCATGTCTTTTAAATACCTTGAGATTCTTCTTTGAATCTTTCCGTATATATTTTAATATCTTATTATAAATTTCAAAATTTATTTCTTATCACTTAAACTCTATCTGAGTTTATTCTTTCATTATTCTCATCTTCCTTCTCTAAGGTTATAGCCTAAGGTACTCCTACCTAAGGTTTATAACCTATATCTTTGATACCAACTGTAATGACCCCAAAATTTAAATAATTTAATTCTCGACTTCGGTCGTTAACAATACATTCAGCCTCTAATTTTACATCATTAAACGATAATACAACCATTGAAATTTGCGGAATAATTAAATTTTTTTATTACAAACTATTCTCGTTCCCAAAACTTTCAACCTTTATATCTAAATATATCAAAATCATTTTAATACTACAAGATTTTACATCCCAAAACGATATTACAATTCAACATTAATACATTATTTGGAACCTTAAACATGGTTCAAATAATAATACATTAGCCAAAGTGTATAAATCTTCAAGTATCACATCTGATTCATGTCTTTCAAGTAGCACATAACTTTACCTTTAATCTTTAACCTGCAAAAGTTGTTATTTGCAAGGTTGAGTTCGACAGCCCAGCAAAATCTAACAGTTTTCATGCATCACATAGCACATAATAACATGCTCAACATACATCTCATAAACATTGGACTAGTATAACATACAGGCTGCTGTTCATATAGCAAGTATAAAGATTGAGTTCCTTACTCAACCAACATTCATTATTCAATTAACGTAGTCATAAATTGACTTTAACGTTTTATACTTTAAATATATATATAGAACACATCATGTTCTTTGCAACAAAGATTTAGAATAGTTCATCATCATGTTCACATAGCAAATAGGAACTGAAAGACTTACTTTGATCGTTGTTTACCAATAACAGTTTAACAGCTTACAACTATCCGCACTTCACGTGTGACGCCCCCAAAATTAGGTATACGTCACCCATCTTGGGTCGCCACTTACATGGTACATAAATTCAAATGCAAACTTAATTATACATACATCCGTGTAACATACGACAATACATAAACCGAGAGTTCTAATAGGAATATTGTCATTTAGACAATATCCATACTCGAGGAGTCCTCATTACAATTATTATCACACTATTTCACGTAATAGTGAGGACTACTAATGCTATCCTCTCGGACCATTACTCCGTTCCCTCGGCTAAGTCCCAAATATGTTCTCATTTCACGAGAGAAACGGTGAAAGAAAGGGTGAGCTCAACTAGCCCAAGAAGAAATATTATGACTAAGATAATGCGAGAATAAATTATCATTAGCCTTCAACAATGTTAAAAACCGATAAAATACAATAGACAACCGGTTTAATCTGCGGTGGAATATGCAATCCATTAAAAGAGTCAAGTAGTAAATAAAGTCTACTATCTTTTAGGTTTTAAAAGTTTTCATAAATTTTTATCACTAAGACTCAATTTAATGAATAAACCCACAATATCTATTCATCCACTGTACCCACGGTCAAGGATTTTCATCAAATTATCAATGGTCATGACTATATCTTAGAATCACCCCGATCATAATCATACAAAAACTATCCATCAACGCATTACAGACCCAACGAGGACTTTTATCACATCATTTATAACAAGCCATGATTATACCAATGATCACTGGTCATAATCATACTAAGTTCATTTATGCACGTAAGCCAAAGATAACTTTCAACTTAATATAAACATGAGGATGATGACAATGATATAAGAATTCAATAAAACAAGTTCAAGAATTAACTTCTCTAGGATTTATTAACGTCCAAATTGTCAACAAGATACTGTTTTGTAGAGTAAAATTCAAGAATGATCAGAAGAATATTTCCATGAAAAGATACTGGATGAAACGCAAATATCAAGGATATTCTACTAATTTCATGAAGTATATGTAAGACCCCGAAATTTTTTTAAATAAAAAGGAATTTCCTTTATTTATTATTTTGAAATAGTAAGGGTTGATTTGATTAATGTGGATAGTTAAGGGTTAAATATGCAAATATTTCAAAATAAGCAAGTGGTTATAAAATATTCATTGTTGTCGGGGAATATTAGTTTGGTGGTGGAATATTAAATGCGGTCGGGAATATTAAATGCGACGGTAGCGACCATGTGTGGGCCCCATAACGGAAAGCGATTGGATGAAGAAAACGACAAATATAAGTTGTTTTTAAATAGCAGGCGTAGTTATTACTGAATTATCTTTGTTGGAATACCGGTGGTTAAAACACACACTAATCTGCGTTGTTGAGCAGTAGCACACGGTATTGCACCAATTATTGATTCTTACGTGAAGGCACTACTCGATAATGGTTACGATGTAATTCTTTATTCGATATTTTATTGAGTTAATAATTCTTTGCGTTGATATTTTATATTGCTGTTGTTTCAATAATTGTCATTACACAGTATCTTTCATTATCGAAACAATAATTCATATTATCTGAATAATATTATTAGATAACATTATTGGCAATGTCTAGAAAGTTCTGTCTAAGGAGAGGTTTGGTCACTAATTGCGCGCCAGTAAGAAGAAATTCTTATTGAAAAGCCCCTCTTTCTCAGGAACCGCTGCAGTTGTCAATATTGTGATTACGTAATATTATTTGTGAATAATTAATTATTGATTTATATGATGAGGAAAATATTGATTTTATGTGGATATAGATGGAGAAAATTTTTAAAATGACAATTGTTGAAAATTAATATTTTATCTTTTTCTGATAAAATAATTCATTTAAATATATTATTTTAATAATATATTAACGGTGATATTTTACAATGAATGTGGGATATATGAGTATATGAGGAGGAAGAGTATTTTTGTGGCATTAAATGTTTAACACATGTTTTGTGTGTTGGTGGACACAATTATTAATAGAAATTTGATTATAGCTTGTAAAATCACCCGTTTGTGGATTTCGGTCAATTTCTATTTGGAATTTGGAAAAACTTTCTTCTGCAAAGTTGTAGAGAATTGAATTTCCTATAAAAACTCGCGAGATTCGAATTTTCTGATGAAAGGGCTATTTATTATGAATTATTGAAGTTCCGAAGCTCCGAAATAATTGATTTTTGGAAGTTTAAAATATTTAAAATTAGAAAAACGTTTTTTCTTATTTTTTTCTAGAAGGTGGCATGTGTTTGATGGCTGAAATCAGATTCTAGACATGTGTAGAAAATAATATAATTATATTATTAATTTATTAAATTTTCTACTTTGGTGTTCTAAGCATTTTCCTATAAATAGGGTGCTTAGGTTAGAATTGAAAATCACACCAGAAACTGAAGTTTTCTCTCTCTATATTATCGAGCGTATTCTTGTGAGTATTTTGAGTATACTTTGAGTATTGCTATACGGTGCAAGTCCAAGTCATAGCCTATATCCTTGTTTAAATTTAAATCTTGATCTTTCGATGTAAGGGATATTATTTTTTTTCAGTAATGATATGATTTCTTCATATCATTATCTTTGAAATGTTGATCTGAAGTTTTTATCAAATTTGGAACTTTTTCATGTCAGGGTTACTATTCATGAGTTACTATTCACGAGTTACTATTCACGAGTTACTATTAAGCGAGTTCTTATTCACGAGTTCTTATTCACGAGTACTATTAATGAAGCGTGAAGATGTTTTTGTGGAATTTCTATCTTTTGGTGTCGGAGTTACTATTCACGTATCTCGGCCTATTTCACGTATCTGACCTTATTCACGTATCGCATACTATTCATAGAAAAATAAAATTTCTTCTTTTAGTCGAAAATATCTATTACGGATACTAACTTTCTGATTGTATCCATGTTTTGATCATTCTTGAATTTTACACCACTATGATTATTTTTGAGGTATTTTTGGGCGTGGATAAAACCAAGTACGAATCCTTAATCCTTAATCCTTGTCATTTTGTTTCAATTTGGATTCGTTTCTTAAAAATATTTTTCATCATCCTCGGTCTTAAATGATGATATTATTGAATATCTTTGGCACAGTAGTGCAAAGATGAATGATTTCTGAAGAATATCTTTGGCTGTGTAGTGCATGAGCAGTGTTGAGATGAACATGACCGATTGATTAATATCTTTGGCACGTAGTGCAAAGATGAGCAGTGTTTAAATGAACATGACCAAGTGATGAATATCTTTGGCTGTTGAGTGCAAAGATGAATATTTGATTCGGATGCATATTGATTGATGTTACGAGGATAAAATATTGATGATGGTGATTTATTAAATTCATAGATTATAGTAGATTTCATTCTCTCGTAACTCTTCTATGAATTATTATTTCATTTGCGAATATTGATCTGAAACTTGTTGTACATTGTATTCTATCGATTTTTTCCTGTTGAAGACTAACGATAATTTGTTGTATATTATCTTAGTCATAATATTCTTCTTTGGGCTAGTTGAGCTCACCCTTTTCCTTGTTGTTCCATTTTTTCTTCTCGGGGAGGCGAGAATGTAGCGAGTACTAGTGGGGTATGGAATGAAGGTTCTAGAGAGTTGTTTAGTAGTCCTCACCATTTTGTAAAATAATGAATCAATAATTATGATGGGGATTTATTTGCGTGTGGATATTGTCTAGAAGACAATATTATATTTAAACTCATAGTATATATTGTCGTATTTCACACGACATTTGTATTATTGAAGTTGTAGTTTGCTTCTTGTACCATGTATTTGGCGACTCGGAATGGGTGTTGTGTATACCTATTTTGGGGCGTCCACGTTAATTATCGAGCTTAGGGATATGATCTCTGAGCGGAGATCGGGAATAAAACTAGGAGGGAGAGCAGAGTAAATCCTTAAGCTAGTGTGTCCTACTAAGCTTATTTGTTAGTTGGTCGATATATAGGGATATTATGTGATATATTGATTTCCTTAATTAACCCTTATTTTATGGCGATTATTTGAGAATGTCGTGAGAATATTAACATGGAGTAAATGAGGCGTGGAGATGCTGTACTCACCAACGAGGAGAACGTGCAACAGTGGTAATGTTCCTCCTGTGAACAACACCACCGGCGAGATGATGAGCGAGGGATGTTTAGAAGCTTTTTGCGATTCATGCAAAAATCGACGAGGAGACTTCGTGTTCAAAATCTGGGAGGAAATGATAGCAATTCACGAGTGGTCACGACCCAAGCGATTCAAAGAGTTGGGACCACGAATTGCAGGAAAAGCGGGATCCGATTAAAGCGGAGGCGTGGGTCAACAAATTACCAAGATATTCGATGTCTTGGGATGCGGAGAGGAACAGAAAGTTCCATTCGCCGCTTTATGTTAAAATGCGAAGGCGATTCTTCGGTGGGAATGCATGAAGCGTACCCATCCATTTGCACTCGGTATGTCATGGGAGACGTTTGAAAGCAGATTCAATGACAAGTACTTCCACAAAGTATTCGTCGTATGAAGGAAGTGGAGTTTATTAGACTAGAGCGAGAATAACATGGCGGTGTCCCGATGCGAGGCGAAGTTCACGGAGTTATCCAGTTTTCACCTCATTTGGTGGAGAATGAGGAGCGTATGACGCGGATGTTTACGAGAGGTTTGAAACCCGACATACGTCGATATCTCATTTCTCATAAATTTTCTCTATTCGGATGTTGTCAGCGGGGCTCGATTGTTAGAAGCGAGATAACGATATACGTTCAGGGGGGACCATAACCGAGGATCATCTCAAGATAGCGATCATCGAATAACGATAACCGGTGGAGAAAGAAGAATACGAGACAAAGCGGTAACCACTCTGGTGGTAATCGTGGCCATGAAAATAGAAGAAGCGAGTCGGGAGGAGATTTTAAAAGAGAGATTCAACAACGACCATGTGAAGACGTCGGCGCCAATAGCAACTAGTTTTAAGGAGAGAACGACCACCGGTCGTATGTTACAAATGGGAAAGAGGACATATCATTGCGCCCCTAGCAGTTTTAAGGTATGCTATAATTGTGGAAAAGAAGGACATATCGCTCGAGATTATGCGATATCGAAACCTAGTTCAATGAGGACGGTGACTCAAAAGATTGTCCCGAAAAAGTCAAAGTCAACGATTAGGGAAGAAGCGTTTGTTGTGGCCGGTCAAAATGCAAGAACCCGAGCGAAGTTAGCACGGGTTAGTTAATTATAAATTCTTGCGAAGTTTATACCTTACTAGATACTGGGTTTCTACCCATTCTTTTATCTCTCTTGCTTGCGCTCAACGTTTGAACTTGACTACGGAGAAATTAGACTTTGACCTATTTATGGAGAATCAGATTAGGAGAAACTTTCATTACATCTGTTGTTTAGAAATCTTGCTTGATTCAGGTTGGCACTATCACATTACACATTAACCTTATTTCTATAGAGATATTTGTTTTTGATGTGATTTTAAGGTTAACTACTCATCATGCGAAAAAATTGATTATTTTCGTAAGGTTGTTAGTTTTCATATTCTAAGCAACTTTGTTATTCAATTCAAGCAATCAAACCATTGTAGTCAAACATTTTCATATCAAGCCATGAAGTCATTCGTTTATTACGGATGTCAAATTTTCTTAGTCCATGTTATGGATTTGAATAAAGACACGTCGATTTGAATAATATTCTGTTGTTATTGATTTTTCTGACGTATTTCTGAAGAATTTCTTGGCTTACTCCCAAAGCTCGATATTAAATTTTGTATCGACTTTGAACCCGGTACAAAACTCATTTCTAAAATCTCATATCGAATGGCTCTATTGAACTTGAGGAGTTAAAAATTCAACTATAAATTTGGTACACGAGCCTTTATCTTGTGACTTCCTTTGTGGAATTCACCTAAACCGACTCTCTCTGTAGGGGGCGTCGTATTAAATGCGATAGTAAAGCGATAGGTGTCATTGTGACGTCTTATCCAAGATTGGGATATGAGTCACGATTGAGAGCAAACCTAAGTCGATAATTGAAATCGTAGCTTTCAGAAGCTTAGTTGGTTATTATCGGAGATTCGTTGAAGGATATTCTCGAATCGCTATTCCATTAACGCAATTGACTCGTAGAGATACAAAATTCGAATGGAGCAAGGAATGTGGGAAGAGCTTGAAGAACTCGAGAGGAGACTCATTTCAAAGACATTTTACGATCATGCCATCACGGAAAAGCGAGCGTGGTAGGTGGCGCGATGAGTAGAAGATCATATGTGGGGAGCGAGTGCGATGATGTCAAGTATCGCGTAGAGCCAACTTTAATAGAAAAAGTTAAGATTGCTCGAGCCACCGACTTCGGAATGATCGTATGAAGAAGAAAGTCAAGAAGGAGCTATTAGGGCGAGAATTGATACTTGAGTCCACTCTAGACTTTGTGTTCCTAACGACTCGATTTGAAGTACAAGATTATGATGGAGGCACACAATCGCCATTTGCAATCCATCACAGGAGTACCAAAATGTATTATGATCTTCAACATACATTTTGGTGGAGCAATATGAAGAGAGAGATTGCAAAGTTTATCTCGATGTGTTTAACTTGCCAAAGTGTAAAGGCGGAGCATCTTGTACCTAAGGGTCCGTTGCAACCCACTTGAGATTCGGAATGGAAGTGGGAACACATTACTATGGATTTAGATTCTGGGGTCTTCCTACGGTTTCTCAAGGCATCAATGCTATTTGGGTTATTGTTGATAGATTAACCAAGTCTTCTCATTTCTTACCGATCGAGAGACTTATTCCTTGAACGTCTTTCTCGTATATGCGTAAATGAGATTGTGAGATTGCATGGCATGCCGGTATCCATAGTTTTAGATCGTGACCCAAGATTCACTTCATGATTTTGGGTTAGTTTGTAGAAAAGCTATGGGCACGAATTTACGATTCGGGTTTGGCATACCATCCTCAAATGGATGGGCAATCGAAAGGACTACTCAAACTCTTGAAGATATATTAAAACTCGTGTCCTAGATTTCAAAGGAAGTTGGGATAAGTACTTGCCATTGGTGGAATTCTCATACAACAATAGTTATTAAACAAATATAGGCATGGTTCCATTCAAGCATTATATGGGCCGAAAATGTCATTCCCCATATGTTGGGATGAGGTGGGTGAAAGCAACATTGTTGGGACCCGAGTTAATACGTTATGACTAATGATTCTACAACGTATACAAATGGCATAAGATCGACAAAAGAGTTATGCGGATCTTCATCGAAAGGACGTGGAATTTAATGTAGGGGATCATGTATTGTTGCGAGTTGCCCCATGGAAGGGTGTTACAAGATTTGGGAAGAGAGGAAAGCTCAATCCATGATTTATTGATCCATTTCAAATTCTTGACCGAGTAGGAAATGTAGCCTATAGACTTGCGTTACCTCAGAGTATGTCTCGTGTTCATAATGTGTTTCACATATCTGTACTTAGTAAATATGTGAAAGACCCAACCCACGTTATAGAGTTAGAACTCCGGACGAGATAGCCAAGACTTAACGTATGAGGAGGTACTGTCAAGATTTTGGATAGGAAGGAGCATGTCCTACGCCATGAAAGGTTATACCACAAGTTAAAGTTTTGTGGAGGAATCATCTTATAGAGGAAATGACACGGGAATTGGAAAGCGGAAATGAAAGCGAGGTATCCTCACCTTTTGAAACACACAGTGCGTATCGTCGTCAATTTCGAGGACGAAATTTCATAAGGAGGAGGTTGTAAGACCGAAAATTTTTTAAATAAAAGGAATTTCCTTTATTTATTATTTTGAAATAGTAAGGGTTGATTTGATTAATGTGGATAGTTAAGGGTTAAATATGCAAATATTTCAAAATAAGCAAGTGGTTATAAAATATTCATTGTTGTGGGGAATATTCGTTTGGTGGTGGAATATTAAATGCGGCTCAGCGAAATGACCATGTGGGCCCATGTAACGAAAGCGATTGGATGAAGAAAGCGACAAATATAAGTTGTTTTTAAATAACGGCGTAGTTATTACCGTTATCTTGTTGGAATACCCGGTGGTTAAAACACACTAATACTGCGTTGTTGAGCAATGTACTGCAGTATTGCACCAATTATTGATTCTTACGTGAAGGCACTACTCGATAATGGTTACGATAATTCTTTATTCGATATTTTATTGAGTTAATAATTCTTTGCGTTGATATTTTATATTCTTTGTTGTTTGATAATTGTCATTACACATTATCTTTCATTATCGAAACAATAATTCATATTATCTGAATAATATTATTAGATAACATTATTGGCAATGTCTAGAAAGTTACATCTAAGGAGAGGTTTGGTCACCTAATTGCGGCGCCAATGAAGAAGAAATTCTTATTGGAAAGCCCCTCTTTCTGGGAACCGTGCAGTTGTCAATATTGTGATTACGTAATATTATTTGTGAATAATTAATTATTGATTTATATGATGAGGAAAATATTGATTTTATGTGGATATAGATGGAGAAAATTTTTAAAATGACAATTGTTGAAAATTAATATTTTATCTTTTTCTGATAAAATAATTCATTTAAATATATTATTTTAATAATATATTAACGGTGATATTTTTACAATGAATGTGGGATATATGAGTATATGAGGAGGAAGAGTATTTTTGTGGCATTAAATGTTTAACACATGTTTTGTGTGTTGGTGGACACAATTATTGACCAAAATTTGATTATAGCTTGTAAAATCACCCGTTTGTGGATTTGGTCAATTTCTATTTGGAATTTGGAAAAACTTTCTTCTGCAAAGTTGTAGAAAATTGAATTTCCTATAAAAACTCATGAGATTCAATTTTCTGATGAAAGGGCTATTTATTATAAATTATTGAAGTTAGAAGCTCAAAAATAATTGATTTTGGAAGTTTAAAATATTTAAAATTAGAAAAACGTTTTTTCTTATTTTTTTCTAGAAGGTGGCATGTGTTTGATGGCTGAAATCAGATTCTAGACATGTGTAGAAAATAATATAATTATATTATTAATTTATTAAATTTTCTGCTTTGGTGTTCTAAGCAATTTCCTATAAATAGGGTGCTTAGGTTAGAATTGAAAATCACACCAGAAACTGAAGTTTTCTCTCTCTATATTATCGAGCGTATTCTTGTGAGTATTTTGAGTATACTTTGAGTATTGCTATACGGTGCAAGTCCAAGTCATAGCCTATATCCGGTGTTTAAATTTAGAAGTCTTGATCTTTCGATGTAAGGGATATTATTTTTTTCATAATGATATGATTTCTTCAATATCATTATCTTTGAAATGTTGATCTGAAGTTTTATCAAATTTAGAACTTTTTCATGTCGGGGTTACTATTCATGAGTTACTATTCATGAGTTACTATTCACGAGTTACTATTCATGAGTTACTATTCACGAGTTACTATTCACGAGTACTATTCATGAAGCGTGAAGATGTTTTTGTGGAATTTCTATCTTTTGGTGTCGGAGTTACTATTCACGTATACGGCACTATTCACGTATACGGCACTATTCACCGAAAAATAAAATTTCTTCTTTTCGTCCAAAACATCTATTCTGGATACTAACTCTGATTGTATCCATGTTTTGATCATTCTTGAATTTTACACCACTATGATTATTTTTGAGGTATTTTTGGGCGTGGATAAAACCAAGTACGAATCCTTAATCCTTAATCCTTGTCATTTTGTTTCACTGGATTCGTTTCTTAAAAAATATTTTTCATCATCCTCAGTCTTAAATGATGATATTATTGAATATCTTTGGCATGTAGTGCAAAGATGAATGATTTCAAGAATATCTTTGGCTGTAGTGCAAAGATGAGCAGTGTTGAGATGAACATGATGGATTGATTAATATCTTTGGCTTTAGTGCAAAGATGAGCAGTGTTTAAATGAACATGACCAATCGATGAATATCTTTGGCTCAGGTGCAAAGATGAATATTTGATTCGGATGCATGTTGATTGATGTTACTGAGGGGATAAAATATTGATGATGGTTTATTAAATTCATAGATTATAGTAGATTTCATTCTCTACGTAACTCTTCTATGAATTATTATTTCATTGCGAATATTGATCTGAAACTTGTTGTCTATTGTATTCTATCAGATTTTTCCCTGTTGAAGACTAACGATAATTTGTTGTATATTATCTTAGTCATAATATTCTTTATTGGGCTAGTTGAGCTCACCCTTTTCCTTGTTGTTCCATTTTTCTTCTCAGGAGGCGAGAATGTAGCGAGTACTAGTCGGGGTATGGAATGAAGGTTCTAGAGAGTTGTTTAGTAGTCCTCACCATTTTGTAAAATAATGAATCAATAATTATGATGGGGATTTATTTGCGTGTGGATATTGTCTAGAAGACAATATTATATTTAAACTCAAAGTATATATTGTCGTATTTCACACGACATTTGTATTATTGAAGTTGTAGTTTGCTTCTTGTACCATGTATTTGGCGACTCAGAATGGGTGTTGTGTATACCTATTTTGGGGGCGTCACAGGTTAATATCGAGCTTAGGGATATGATCTCTGGCGGAGATCGGGGAATAAAACGAGGAGGAGAGAGCGAGTAAATCCTTCGCTAGTGTGTCCTACCTAAGCTTATTTGTTAGTTGGTCGATATATAGGGATATTATGTGATATATTGATTTCCTTAATTAACCCTTATTTTATGATGTGATTTGAGAATGTCGTTGAGAATATTAACGATGGAGTAAATGAGACTGTGGAGATGCCTCAGACTCACCAACGAGGAGAACGTGCAACAGTTGGTAATGTTCCTCCTGTGAACAACACCACCGAAGCGAGATGATGAGCGAGGGGATGTTTAGAAGCTTTTTGCGATTCATGCAAAATCGAGACGAGGAGACTCGTGTTCAAAATCTGAGGAGAGAAATGATAGCAATTCACGAGTGGTCACAACCAAGCGATTCAAAGAGTTGGGACCACGAGAATTACTCGGGAAAGCCGGATCCGATTAAAGGCGAGAGGCGTGGGTCAAACAAATTACCAAGATATTCGATGTCTTGGGATGCACGGAGAAACGAAAAGTTCCATTCGCCGCGAGATGTTCCAACAGAATAATAAATGATGGAACCAGTCCGGCGATATAGCACGCAGCGAGATATTCCGACGTAATAATAAAGACGGAATAATAAAAATGGAACCGTGTGCGGTGTAAAACACACGCATGCAGAATATTCCAACAGAATAATAATAAAAGATTTTAACCAGTGCGGTGTAAAACACACGTATGTGATGTTCCAACAGAATGATAGAAGAATGTCATCAAGTATAGGGTAAACCACATATACAAGTTATTCCAACAGAATAATAAGCAATGGAATAACATAAGCATTTCACCAAGTATAGGGGAGTCCGCAGTATACAAAGTTATTCAACGAGCAATGAAGAAATGGAATAATGAAGTTCTCTTTTTGAATACAAAGAATAATAATACCCTTACGGGTACAACAAATAATATCCCTTACCTTAGAAGAACTGAATATTGGAAAAGTGAAGTAGCGAAATACTTTTCTTCTTTCTCTCTCTATAGATTTTCTCTATAGCTTCTCTCTATAATTTCTCTCTTTAGAGTTTCAATTGAATTAAGTAAGAAAATAATGAAGGAATGAGCTTCTATTTATAGGAAAATAGAATGCATAGTAATTAATCCATGAACGGTCCATTGATTTACTTTAATCGACGGTCCATATTTAAAGCAAAATCTTTTAAATAAAATATCATATATTCTATTTATATAAAACATTTTACTATGCAAACACTATGCAAAACACTATGCAACACTATGCATAATAAAATATAATATATTCTATTTATAGAATAACTTTAATAAAGTATTACATTTTATATAAAAAGATGTTTTTGTTTTATTACGTTAATAATACTGAATAAAACAAAAGCGTCATTATCGCTATAATAATTCATATTATTAATCGACAATAATGGAATCAAACCGGTGACTTCTCACATAAGCATCAATAATCAATCACTGTGTGCTACTATGCAACCACACGTATTCTTCGTACTTTTACTACTGTAGGTAGTTCAACAAAGATCAACGGTAAAACTTCCGCCGTTATTTCAATAAAATATTTTTGTCGTTTTCTCAATCCGAAATGAATAATTACATTATGGGGTCCACCAATGATTGGTAGTTGTTGTCGAATATTCCTGCTAAACCAAATATTCCCAGAGCCAATCTAATATAATATAACCACTTGCATACTTGGCAAAATTTATAAATACTACCCACAACTATAATATTATCTTAAATTCACACCATAATATTAAAAATTATTTCGACAAAATTTAAATCTTTATTGATAAAATCGGGGTCTCTGAATCTCCCTCCTTATGGAATTTTGCCCTCGAAATTAGGGTGCGTACACAGTATGATAAGAGGTGAGGATACCTTGAATACCTTTATCGTTAAAAAAATATTAAATTCATCTTCTAATCCTACCAAAGATATTCATTAACAATTCATCTTTGCACTCTGAGACCAAAGATATACAAGCTCAGAAACCAATAATCTTTGAGGCCGCAACTTAATAGTATCACGACCACGAATCATCTATGCACCAACGGCCAAGGATATTCGTGTTTTCAATTCTGATCGTGATTATCACACCTAATAATCCTTGGTCATAATCATACCAAGTCTATCAATACACTACTGACAAAGATGACTTTTATCACATCCATGAATTAATATTTCATTCTTTGAGACTCAACTCAATAATTAATCCATATCATCGAATCATCCCTACACTCTGGTACTAAGGATATTCATTAGTATCACGACCACGAATTATCCATGCACTACTGACAAAGATAATCGTGTATTCATTAGTATCACGACCACAAATTATCCATGCACTACTACGAAAGATAATCGTGTATTCATTAGTATCATGACCACAAATTATCCATCCACTACTGGCCAAAGATAATCGTGTATTCATTAGTATCACGACCACAAATTATCCATACACTACTGACGAAAGATAATCGTGTATTCATTAGTATCACGACCACAAATTATCCATGCACTACTGCCAAAGATAATCGTGTATTCATTAGTATCACGACCGAAAATTATCCATGCACTACTGACCAAAGATAATCGTGTATTCATTAGTATCATGACAACAAATTATCCATGCACTACTGACGAAAGATAATCGTGTATTCATTAGTATCACGACCACAAATTATCCATGCACTACGGCCAAAGATAATCGTGTATTCATT
Source organism: Panax quinquefolius (assembly GCA_020205615.1). NCBI lineage: Eukaryota > Viridiplantae > Streptophyta > Magnoliopsida > Apiales > Araliaceae > Panax > Panax quinquefolius. Next base: position 80,807,926 of record CM035166.1, read on the forward strand.
AGTATCACGACCACAAATTATCCATGCACTACGACCAAAGATAATCGTGTATTCATTAGTATCACGACCACAAATTATCCATGCACTACGGCCAAAGATAATCGTGTATTCATTAGTATCACGACCACAAATTATCCATGCACTACGGCCAAAGATAATCGTGTATTCATTAGTATCACGACCACAAATTATCCATGTACTACGGCCAAAGATAATCGTGTTTTCAATTACGGTTATGATTATACTGAACAATCCCTGGTCATAATCATACCAAGTCCATCTATGCACTACTGAATACGAGATGACTTTCAACATAATATAAACATGAGGATAATGATATAAAGAATCAATCAAATGAGATAAAGGATAAATATTAAACATTTATAATATAATTTATCCAGGATTCAAGAATATCCCCATGTTATCAATCACTTAATAATCTCATAATCTAATATCATTAATATTATAACAATATTTTAATCACTTCTTAAATTTATAAACAATTTATCTCAATTGTTTACGCTTTACCATATAATGCATTTAATCATTCAAAATGTCATACTCATAAGATATCATTGGAAGTAATATGCACACAAGCCAATCATGTTTGATGATAAAGCATATACTTTGTAACAATCTTATTCATTTATTAATAAAAAGTATTAATTTATTAAAGGCTTTTAATTATCTACATGATCTTTGTTTTTTATAATATGTGATAAACCCATAGTTTTAAGCAATGCTTTTAGAATAATGATGATGATCATTCTAATGAGATCTAAATTCTTAGAAAGCTTAAAACTAAAATAGTTCCCAATCATTGGATTACTAAATTGGGGATTAGTGAATCCGGATAGATTGGTACATCGTTGCTTGCTCATTGGATGGGGATGATTGATCTCATGATCATTTGTGTGGAGACACTAAAGCAAGTATGTAGGTGCTTATTAGAGAATAAGTTCATTTGAGCGTTGGCTCGCTAAGGAATACGTAATGGAGTTTTTACTTTTGCTGTCGATAGGAATTCTGTAGTGATAGTAGTACTGAAGTAATCCTTGGACTTGAGATCATCATAGTATCTTGTGTATGATGAGTTATACTTTGACTTATTCCTTAAGACCCTTAGGGTATATCAAAGGGTATGCTTGGGTATAATAAGTTGTACATGGAGATAATGTATGATCGATAAAGAATCTACCACTTCTAATAAAAGAAAATGTCTATGTGATTCGATAAATGACAACCCAGTAGTCCTTGGCGGCGCGAATGAAATTAGAAAGGAGTTTCTAATTTGCATTATTTGAGTTGTGCATTTAAGGATCGAAATACATATAATTAAATAAAATAAGACTTGACGATAATTCCATGTCTTATATTTAATTGGGACATTGTATGGTGGAAGGATTGAATTGTCACGGAAACTATTTACTCAAAGGTTCTTTAATGATTAATGTTGAAATCTATATTATCTGGAAAGTCGTTGATCATTAGGGAGGCTTATCCCTATTGTAGAATAAATATTATTTATTTAAATAAATTAATTGTTTAATTTATTTATTTAAATAGGATTAGAATTGTTCTAATTGATTTATTCACAACCAGGTTTAATATGGAGAACCTAAAGGGTCACACCATAAAAGGAAGAATAATTATTTAAGAAGTTAATGGCATAATCGTAATAATATGTTAAGTATATTTAATTTAATCTATGGTGATAGAATAAATTAAATAGCTTAATATTATTATTTAATATTTTAGAAATATTAAATATAAATTAATAAGAGGAGTCTTATTAATATTATTACAATTATTATTATTTTAATTTCTAAAAGAGTTTAGGAATTAATTTAATATAAGTACTCTCATTTATTCCTAATTGGATTAGGAAGGAAAATTAGTTAAATGAGTTTAATTAATTATCCCTAAATAAGATTAGGGAGCTTAATTAATTAAAAGAATTTAATTAATTAAATAAAACCCAATTCCTTAATTGTTAAGGTGGGTTGCCCACATCTATATAAATAAGAGGAGTCTTATTATGGGTGATGTGGTTGTTGACTTTTCTGAACATACCATCGACATAATTCCAATTTGTTGGAGAGTACCCTTTTACAGAGAGATAGAAAACTAGGGTTTGAGCCAATACCCTTCTTCATGAATTCCTATTCTTCCTTGGTGGATAACCTCTAGAGGCCAAACACATGGGTGGCTAACGTTGATCGAAAGGAAGGAACCAAACTGGTGGATTCAAGTTGAGCGAAAAAAAGGATTGGAGGTGAACTTGTACACGAGGAAGCTCGATCTTCAAGGGTATGATTTTATTCTTTATCTTTTCGTAATTAATAATTGTGCATAAAGGGTGATCCGGGTATATGGTTTGTAAATTTTTTAAACTCTGATATTTACACGCTTCCGCATTATTTTGCAATTTGATTGCTTCTTGAATATTACAAACCTAACAGTGGCATCAGAGGCAAACCTTTATGCGAATTATTAATTGTTCAAATTTGATATGTATATTGATATGTGTTTAGAACAATTTAATTGGGCATAATTTTATTATATAAAATTTAAACAAAAAAAAAAAGGAACGGATTACATAGATACGGAAATCAATAAAAAAAAAAGGCAGGATTTCCGTGTTTCTCATTCCATGATCTTGCCTTGAAAATCAAGTGAATCAACATTCAAAAAAAAAAAAAAAGAGAGTTAATGATTGGCTAATGATTGAAAGCGAAATCAAGGAATTTCAATATATGTTTTAATGCATTACACCAAGCATGTTAATGATTTTATAAAGCTATGCGGATGCTATATATATATATATATATATATATATATATATATAAAATCATACGGATTATAATATATATATATATATATATATATATTAATTTATAAAATGGAATATATATTATATATTAATAATATATAATATTCTTATTTATTTTATTATTAAAATAAAAGTTTATTTTAATTTTAAAATAAAAAGTTTATTTTAATCTTAAAATAAAAAGTTATTTTAATTCTAAAATTAAATTTCATGCTAACTAATTAGAGTTGGAATTGGATTCCATGATAACTAATTAGAGTTGAAATTGGATTCCATATTTCCTTAAATAAAGGAGTTTATTTAAATATGAAATAAGATTTCATATTATTCAAAATAAAGGAGTTTATTTGTGAATAGGAAGTAAATCCATCTTTCCTTAAATAAAGGAGTTTATTTAGATATGAAATAAGATTTCATATTATTCAAAATAAAAGAGTTTATTTGTGAATAGGAAAAGAAAATCAAATGTTTCCTTAAATAAAGGAGTTTATTTAAATATGAAATAAGATTTCATATTATTCAAAATAAAAGAGTTTATTTGTGAATAGGAAAAAAAAATCCGTGTTTCCTTAAATAAAGGAGTTTATTTATTTTTTACTTGGAATTGGATTCCATAATTAATTAAAATAAAGGAGTTTATTTTGATTAATGATTTTGATTAAAATAAAATAGTTTATTTTATTCAAAATTGAATAAATTAAAATAAAATAGTTTTATTTTGATTTAAATTTGGATTAAAATAAAGGAGTTTATTTTGATTCAAAATAGATTTTATACTAACTAAATTTGCCCATTAAATGATATCAATATATATTTTAAATGTTTATTATTCATGAGATGAATGTTATTTATTGATGCATATGGTGATGTGTGATAATAAATGGGATTGATTATGACTATTGAGCGATATGATTGGATTTTATTTTAGTTGGATGCATGAATGTATGGGTTTTTATTAAATGGGGTTGCAACGTACCTCGTCTTCTCTAATTTTTCTTAATGTAAATTCTATTCCCCTCCTATGTACTTCCCTTATTTAACGATCGAATGTTTCTATTTATTTTAAATAGTTTTGTAATAGGAATAGTTAGAATTAATTTTGAAGAATTGGAGATTAAGGAACAAAGGCGCTTGAAGACCCGTTTATAATGGAGCCCAGGTTTAAATGTAATAGTTATATTTAAATATTATTTCTTGCACCCCTAGGGTTTGACCTTTTGGTTCACTTGGTGGCTCTAGTGAACCAAACTAGAATAAAAGTCCATAATCAATCAAGGGTAGAATATAGTATTCTATATGTGCATGCTTATACTATATATATATATATATATATATATATTATATATTATGCAAACATGCTTAGCATGTTCATTAATATAATGACGTATTTTATATATATATATATAATGTATGCGCTAAACAAGATGAGACAAATTAATAACAAACCCTCAATTTTTTATATTAAGTCCTAAGCGTTCAAAGATATTTGGAATATCGAGCGTTAAGCCTTCTAGCATGATAAAATTAATAGAGTATTAAATATTTAATATGAGTTTGTTGTGTCACCACAAGGCAAGTATTAAGTATTTAAGATGTTAATTTATCACATTTGATGCTTATAAAGAAAATTGAACAATATTGTTTTGTTGTGTCATCACAAGGATGATATTTTCTTTTTTTGAATATATGGAGTGCTAGGTGGGACTTAACTTGGATAATTTTGATTCGGATGTGCCACCACTTGATCAAAATAATCTAAGAGGCAAAAAGAAAAGGAGTTGCATAGTTGATGTAATTGACAAAAATTGTCTACCTATTTATTTATATATAGTTTGTTGTGTCACCACACAGGCTATATACATTTGAAATGGGATCCTTATTCTCACTAGCAAATCTTTAATTAGATTTTGCTTAGAACTATATAAGTGAGGTAATATAGTTTGAAGAAAATAGTGGGAGATACCAATTTAAAACAAGACCTAAATTATTTTGGTAATTAATAAAAGAATGTATGTTAAAATGTTGTTAATTACAAATTCATTTATAGAATTTTACAATGTCTAAAATTACTATCAACTGCGAAGCATATTAGATGCTAAATTACTCGGGGCCAAGAATTAAGCGGATTGGTTAAGGAATTTGAGAATAGTTCTCATGGCTAAAAAGCTATCTTATGTCCTTATCGCGCCTATCCTGCAATGGTTGCGAGATAATGCCTCGAGGAAGAGATTGCTACTTTTAGAAAGTGGCAAAATGATGCACAGATTGGCTCGATGCATTATGCTCGCATCCACGATAACGAGCTTGACGTCGGCATGAAACTATGGATGCTCTTACTATATTCACGCACATCAAGTAGTTGATGGTGAGGAAAGTAGGGGATAGATATCGAGATATCTAAGGAGCTCTTCCGATCTAGAATGGCCAATGGCACTATAGTGCAGACAAAGTCCTAAACATTATCAATTTGATTGATCGATTAGGATAACGAGTTTTGTCATGGATGGAGAGTTGAGCCAAGATTTGATCTTGCACTCACTCCGGACTCCTTTCATAATTGTTGTGAATTTTTCATATGAACAAGCTAGATATCGACTTTCTTTGATTTGCTTAACATGTTGAAAAATGTTGAGAGTCACTTTCAACCAAGAAAGACCAAGTCTTCTTGGTAGGGGCCAAAGGATCTTCGAAAAGAAGAGCGATTCAAAGAAGGTATATAGAAAGGCATAAACAAAGGATAATAAGAACAAAAGCGATATGGATAGCAAAGGAGTTTGCTTCCCTTTGTAATAAGCACAGGACCTTTGGAAAGAAAGCTGCGAGAAGCATCTTGCGAGAGGCTAACCAAAGAAGCTTAGTGAAGTTTCGGTTATAATACAATTTTGTTCATGATTTAAAATAAATTTTTCTTTAAGTCGAGGTTCTACTTGGGTATTGGATACCGACTTTTGGTTATCATAAATATAGATTTATGAAGGGACCAAGCAGTAGAAAGCTAAACAAATATAAGTAAACCTATGTGCGGGAAATGTAGCAAAGGTTGCCATATTAACCATACAAACTTATAGTTTAGCACTTGCCTACGGGAAAATCTATTAAGTCGATAAGTTGTTATTGTATTCCGATTCTTGTTAAAATATTATTTCCATTTTATTGTTGGACAATGAAATCTTTGGTATTATAATTAAGAACAATTGTTGTTCTATTTATAATAATAATGTTTTGTATAAATGAATATTACTTAATAAATTTTGTATACTTGACTTACGTGAAAAATTATTTTGTAAATTGAACAAACTAGTATAAGAAAAGGAGATGATCATTCAAAGAGTTGAATGTATGTATTTGTTGAAATACAAGTGTGAATTATTTGAAAGGTTCAAAAAATTCAAAAGTGAAAGAAATTGACAAAGTATTAAGATTCTTTGATTAGATCAAGGAATAAATACTTGTGCAATAAGTTTCTAGATCATCTCAAATGGTTTTTCTCATAATAGACACCTCACGATACATAATAATTGATTGATGTATCTGTTAGGTTTGTAATATTCAAGCATTGATCAATTGCATAAAAGTGCGAAGCGTGGAAAAATCGAGTTTAAAAATTTTACAAACCATATACGGATCACCCTTTATGCACAATTATTAATTAAGCGAAAAGATAAAGAATAAAATCATACCCTTGAAGATCGAGCTTCCTCGGTACAAGTTCACCTCCAAATCCTTTTAGCGTTCAACTTGAATCCACCGGGTTTGGTTCCTTCCTTTGATCGGCGTTAGCCACCCATATGTTTTGGCCTCTGAGGTGATCCACCAAGAATAATAATGATTCAAGAAGAAGGGTGGTTGGCTAAACCCTAGTTTTTCTATCTACATAGAAAGGTGTACTCTCCCAACAATTGGAATTATATGTATATGTTGAAAAAGTCGACAACCCCTCACCCATAATAAGACTCCTCTTATTAATAGATGTGTAGGCAACCCACCTTAACAATTAAGGAATTGGGTTTTATTTAATTAATTAAATTCTTTTAATTAATTAAGCTCCTAATCTTATTAGGGATAATTAATTAAAACTCCTTTAACTAATTTTCCTTCCTAATCCAATTAGGAATAAATGAGAGTACTTATATTAAATTAATTCCTAAACTCTTTTAGAAATTAAAATAATAATAATTGTAATAATATTAATAAGACTCCTCTTATTAATTTATATTTAATATTTCTAAAATATTAAATAATAAATATTAAGCTATTTAATTTATTCTATCACCATAGATTAAATTAAATATACTAACATATTATTACGATTATGCCATTAACTTCTTAAATAATTATTCTTCCTTTTATGGTGTGACCCTTTAGGTTCTCCATATTAAGCCGGTTGTGAATAAATCAATTAGAAAATTCTAATCTTATTTAAATAAATAAATTAAACAATTAATTTATTTAAATAAATAATATTTATTCTCTGATAGGGATAAGCCTCCTAGCGATCAACGACTTTCCGGATAATATAGATTTCAACATTAATCATAAAAGAACCTTTGAGTAAATAGTTCTGTCTGCAATTCAATCCTTCCACCATATAATGTCCCAATTAAATATAAGACATGGAATTCTTTATCGAGTCTTATTTTATTTAATTATATGTATTTCGATCCTTAAATGCACAACTCAAATAATGCAAATTAGAAACTCCTTTCTAATTTCATTACGCCTTAACCAAGGACTCTTTGGGTTGTCATTTATCGAATCACATAGGACATTTCTCTTCTTTTATTAGAAGTGGTAGATTCTTTATTGATCATACATTATCTCCATATACAACTTATTATACCCAAGCATACCCTTTGATATACCCTAAGGGTCTTAAGGAATAAGTCAAAGTATAACTCATCATACACAAGATACTATGATGATCTCAAGTCCAAGGATTACTTGTCTACTATCACTACTGAGAATTCCTATTGACGAATAAATAAAACTCCATTAGGTATTCCTTAGCGAGCCACGTTCGGTGAACTTATTCTCTAATAAGCACCTACATACTTGCTTTAGTGTCTCCACACAAATGATCATGAGATCAATCATCCTCATCCAATGAGCAAAGCAGCGTATGTACCAATCTATCCGGATTCACTAATCCCCGATTTAGTAATCCAACGATTGGGAACTATTTTAGTTTTAAGCTTTCAAAAATTTAGATCTCATTAGAATGATCATCATCATTATTCTAAAAGCATTGCTTAAAACTATGGGTTTATCACATATTATAAAACAAAGACATCATGTAGATAATTAAAAGCCTTTAATAAATTAATACTTTTTATTAATAAATGAATAAGATTGTTACAAAGTATATGCTTTATCATCAAACATGATTGGCTTGTGTGCATACTACTTTCAATCTCCCACTTGCACTAAAGCCCATGATCGTGGTATGGTATCTTATACTCTTCTTCTCTAAGTGGCGATTATCCTGCTTTGTTGGATAAGCTTTAGTTAATGGATATGTAATGTTGTTCATGAGAGTCCACTATCTCTATAGTGATTTCCCATCTTTCAATGATTCTAATAATCAAATGAAAGTGCCACAACACATGTTTAGATCCAAGATGAGACTTAGGAACTATTCCTAGTTACGTAATGAACTTTTAATCCAAACAATCAACTTGCGACTTCATTTATAGCTATATACTTTGTCTTTATCACTAAACCAACAACTCTTTCTTTGTTTGGAACCTTTCAATTCAACTTTTCCTTTGTTCAAGATAACGCTTTTACCTTAAAAGTGGATTTTTACATCGTCTTGAGTGCATGCGAAAAACTTTGAGTCTGTCATTAAGCCCTCTAGTTTTAATTAAGACCCACCATGAATATGATCACATCCTTAGTGCGGTTAAGCACTTTAAGATATTTTCAGCGACTTCATAGTGAACTTCTCCGAATATGGTGATCAACATCGGGTCTCGTATATTTCATTGCATACATGATGATAGTCACTCATGTGACCTCTCTTTTCAAGTCTACGTGGGGACTATTAAGAGATATACACTCCATAGCTCATCGACATGAGACATCTCTTGGAGTTTGCCATGCTAAACAACTTTAGCATCAAATGAATATCGTTCCTTGGGTTAAGTCGAGCATCCTCTTGAATCTATCTATATAGATTTTATCCCCCAATTAAGATACTCTTCCCAAATCATTCATGGAGGAATGTTTAGACAACTTTATCATTCTTGATTGTAGCATTGGTATGTCATTCCTTATCAAGTAGTATATCAACATATAATATTAGGAATGTCCACGGCGCTCCCCTTTTTCCCTTTTGTACACACTAGAAGTCTTACCTCATTGAATGTAACTCTGGATCATCATCTTCATGATGTGTACCTCATCATCATCATCCATGATGAATCCATACCTCTAGGTATCTTGATGCTATTCAGATTCTGATTCTTGGTTGTGATACAATAGAATCTATCTATAGGTTCCTCTTATTTGACTTATAGTGTTTTGTGGTTCTTGAACTCTTGAAGATCTATTATCCTCCCACTAGCCCTTGAATGATAAACACCTTTATCTTAGAAGGCATCGTGTTTCGTAACAAACACCTTTTGCTAAGTAGAATTATAGAACATATACCTAAACTTACTTTAGGATGTCCCACAAATCATACATGTCAAATCTTGTCCCAAGCTTATCCTTTGAAACCTTTTCACATAAGTTGGACAACCCCTTATCTTAACATACTTAAGATTAGGAATCCTCCTGTCCATAACTTTTATGGAGTCTTGGGGTATTTGGATTTTGAGGTTACCATTTTTAAAGATATGTCGACCATTTCTAGGACATTATCCCGAAGGATCTTTGAATGTCGGTAAAATCATTATGGATCGCACCATGTTCAAATAGAGTGCGATTTTTCCTTTCGGATACATCAATCAATTATTACGTATCGGGATGTGTCCATTATGAAAACCATTTGAGATGATCTAGAAACTTATTGCACAAGTATTTATTCCTTGATCTAATCAAAGAATCTTAATACTTTGTCAATTTGTTTCACTTTTAAATTCTTTGAACCTTTCAAATAATTCACACTTGTATTCAACAAATACATACATTCAACTCTTTGAATGATCATCTCATTTTCTTATACTAATTTGTTCAATATGCAAAATTATTTTCATGTAAGTCAGTATAAACAAAATTTATTAAGTAATATTCGGTTTCTATACAAAACATTATTATTATAAATAGAACAACAATTGTTCTTTATTATAATACCAAAGATTTCATTGTCCAACAATAAAATGGAAATAATATTTTTAACAAGAACTAGAATACAATAACAACTTATTGACTTAATATATTTGCGTAGTAAGCGATGCTAAACTATAAGTTTACATAGCTAATGTAGCAACCTTTGTTACATTTCCCACATATAGGATTACTTATATTTGTTTAGCTTTCTACTTCAGTTTGGTCCCTTCATAAATCTATATTTATGATAACCAAAGTCGGTATCCAATACCCAAGTAGAACCTTGACTTAAAGAAAAATTTATTTAAATCATGAACAAAATTGTATTATGTAGAAACTTCACTAAGCTTCTTTGGTTAGCCTCTGCAAGATGCTTCTCATGATTTCTTTCGATGTCGAGGGCTTATTGTAGTGAAGCAAACTCCTTTGCTATATCAAGTATCGATTTTGTTCTTATTATCCTTTGTTTTTGCCTTTCTATTTACCTTCTTTGAATCGTTCTTCTTTTGAAGAAGATCCTTTGGCCCCTACCGATAAGACTTGATCTTTCTTGGTTGGAAAGTGACTCTCAACATTTTTCAACATGTTAAGCAAATCGTGAAAGTGATATATCTAGCTTGTTCATATGAAAAATTCACAATTATTGTGAAAGAGAGTAGGGAGTGAGTGCAAGATCAAATCTTGGCTCAACTCTCCATCCATGACAAAACCGGTTGTCTAATTGATCAATCAAATTGATTATGTTAAGAACTTTTTATGCATCTTTATAGTGCCATTGGTCATTCTAGATCGGAAGAGCTCCTTAGATATCGATATCTATCGGTCCTACTTTCCTCACCATCAACTACTTGATGTGCGGGAATATAGTAGAAGCATCCATAGTTTCATCTTGTGGCTGAAGCTCGTTACTCGTGGATCGAGCATGATGCGTTGAGCCAATTGTGCATCATCTTGCCACTTTCTAAAAGTAGCAATCTCTTCCTCGAGGCATTATGCGCAACCATTGCGAGGGATAGGCGTATTAAGGACATAAGATAACTTTTTCACTATGAGAACTATTCTCAAATTCCTTAACCAATCCAGTTTAATTGATTACGATTAATTTAGCATCTAATATGCTTCCCATGATGATAGTAATTTTAGACATTGTAAAATTACGTAAATGAATTTGTAATTAACAACATTTTAACATACATTCTTTTATTAATTACCAAAATAAATTAGGTCTTGTTTTAAATTGGTATCTCCCTATTTTCTTCAAACTATATTACCCTCACTTATATAGTTCGCAAAAATCTAATTAAAGATTTGCTAGTGAGAATAAGGATCCCATTTCAAATGTATATAGCCTTGTGGTGACACAACAAACTATATATAAATAAATAGGTGAACAACTTTTGTCAATTACATCAACTATACAACTCCTTTTCTTTTGCCTCTTAGATTATTTTGATCAGTGGTGGCACATCCAGATCAAAATTATCCAAGTTAAGTCAAACCTAGCACTCCATATATTCAAAAAAAAAAATATCATCCTTGTGGTGACACAACAAAACAATATTGTTCAATTTTCTTTATAAGCATCAAATGTGATAAATTAACATCTTAAATACTTAATACTTGCCTTGTGGTGACCTGACAAAACTCATATTAAATATTTAATACTCTATTAATTTTATCATGCTAGAAAAGCGACGTTCGATATTCCAAATATCTTTGAGCGCTTAGGACTTAATATAAAATTTGAGGGTTTGTTATTAATTTGTCTCATCTTGTTTAAGCGGCGCATGCACATATATATATAAAAAATACGTATGTTATATTAATTAACATGCGAAGCATGTTTGCATAATATATAATATATATATATAGTATAAGCATGCACATATAGAATACTATATTCTACGGGATTGATTATGGACTTTTATTCTAGTTTGGTTCACTAGAGCCACCAAGTGAACCAAAAGGTTGAAACCCTAGGGGTGCGAGAAATAATATTTAAATATAACTATTACATTTAAACTTAGGGCTCTATTACAAAGCGGGTCTTCAAGCGCTCTTGTCCCTTGATCTCTAATTCTTCAAAATTAATTCTAAATATATTCCATTTACAAAACTATTTTAAAATAAATAGAAACCTTGATCGTGATCGAGGGAAGTACATAGGAGGAGATAGAATTTACATTAAGAAAAATTAGAGAAGGCGAGTCTACTGTGAGACCCCATTTAATAAAACCCATACATTCATGCATCCAACTAAAATAAAATCCAATCACATTGGTCGATAGTCCATAATCAATCCCATTTATTATCATACACATCATCATATGCATCGATAAATAACATTCATCCTATGAATAATAAACATTTAATATATATATTGATATCATTTAATGGGCAAATTTAGTTAGTATAAAATCAATTTTTGAATCAAAATAAACTCCTTTATTTTAATCCAAATTTAAATCAAAATAAAACTATTTTATTTTAATTTATCCTATTTTGAATAAAATAAACTATTTTATTTTAATCAAAATCTTTAATCAAAATAAACTCCTATATTTTAATTAATTATGGAATCGAATTCCATGTAAAAAAAAAAATTATTAAAGGAAACACGGATTTTTCTTTCATTATTCACAAATAAACTCCTTTATTTTGAATAATATGAAATCTTATTTCATATTTAAATAAACTCCTTTATTTAAGGAAATTAGGATTCTCTTTCCTATTCACAAATAAACTCCTTTATTTTGAATAATATGAAATCTTATTTCATATCTAAATAAACTCCTTTATTTAAGGAAAGATGGATTTACTTCCCTATTCACAAATAAACTCCTTTATTTTAGGAAAAATAAAATCAATTTCAACTCCAATTAGTTATCATGGAATCCAATTCCAACTCTAATTAGTTAGCATGAAATTCTAATTTTAAAATTAAAATAAATCTTTTATTTTAAGATTAAAATAAACCTTTTATTTTAAAATTAAAATAAATATTTTATTTAAATATATAAAATTATTATATATATATATATATATATATTATTAATAAATATATATATATATATATATATATATATATAATATATAAACCATAATATATATATATATATCATATATATATATATCATATATATAATATATAATATATTTGATCCGTGCGATCCTTTATTTTCTTGAAAACCGTAATTGCATAAAAAATAAATAAATCTATTATTAACTTGCAATGTACATACATCATGTTAGGTTATTACAAGGATCACGTGGGTTAAAATTTTCAAAAGCAAATCCTTAAAAAAAAAAAATTATATAAATTTCCTTTTTTTTTTTTTTTTTTTTTATTACGTGAAGCGATCTCAGGTTTTCCAAAAAAAAAACCTTTTTTTTTTTTTTTTTTTTTTTATAATTTAATAAATTTTATACAATAAAATTATGCCCAATTAAATTATTAAACACATATCAATCAATATATAAATTAAAACAATTAATAATTTGCATAAAGGTTTGGCTCTGATGCCTTTTTATTAGGTTTGTAATATTCAAGAGCGCATCCAATTGCATAAAAAGTAATGAAGTGTGAAAAATCGAGTTTAAAAATTTACAAACCATATACCGGATCACCCTTTATGCACAATTATTAATTAAGCGAAAAGATAAAGAATAAAATCATACCCTTGAAGATCGAGCTTCCTCCGGTACAAGTTCACCTCCAAATCCTTTTCGCGTTCAACTTGAATCCACGGGTTTTGTTCCTTCCTTTGATCAACGTTAGCCACCCATATGTTTGGCCTCTGGGGTGATCCACCAGGAAGAATATAATGATTCAAAAAATGGGTGGTTGGCTAAACCCTAGTTTTTCTATCTCTATAGAAAAAGGTGTACTCTCCCAACAATTGGAATTATGTCAGTATGTTGAAAAAGTCAACAACCCCTCACCCATAATAAGACTCCTCTTATTAATAGATGTGGGTAACCCACCTTAACAATTAAGGAATTGAGTTTTATTTAATTAATTAAATTCTTTTAATTAATTAAGCTCCCTAATCTTATTAGGGATAATTAATTAAACTCCTTTAACTAATTTTCCTTCCTAATCCAATTAGGAATAAATGAAATACTTATATTAAATTAATTTCTAAACTCTTTTAGAAATTAAAATAATAATAATTGTAATAATATAAATAAGACTCCTCTTATTAATTTATATTTAATATTTCTAAAATATTAAATAATAAATATTAAGCTATTTAATTTATTCTATCACCATAGATTAAATTAAATATACTTAACTATATTATTACGATTATGCCATTAACTTCTTAAATAATTATTCTTCCTTTTATGGTGTGACCCTTTAGGTTCTCCATATTAAGCCGGTTGTGAATAAATCAATTAGAACAATTCTAATCTTATTTAAATAAATAAATTAAACAATTAATTTATTTAAATAAATAATATTTATTCTACTGATAGGGATAAGCCTCCCTAGCGATCAACGACTTTCCGGATAATATAGATTTCAACATTAATCATAAAAGAACCTTTGAGTAAATAGTTCTTGATACAATTCAATCCTTCCACCATATAATGTCCCAATTAAATATAAGGCATGGAATTCTTGTCAGTCTTATTTTATTTAATTATATGTATTTGATCCTTAAATGCACTGACTCAAATAATGCAAATTAGAAACTCCTTTCTAATTTCATTACGCCTTAACCAAGAGACTCTTTGGGTTGTCATTTATCGAATCACATAGGACATTTCTCTTCTTTTATTAGAAGTGGTAGATTCTTTATTGATCATACATTATCTCCATGTACAACTTATTATACCCAAGCATACCCTTTGATATACCCTCGGGGTCTTAAGGAATAAGTCAAAGTATAACTCATCATACACAAATACTATGATGATCTCAAGTCCAAGGATTACTTGTCTTCTACTATCACTCTGAGAATTCCTATTGACGAGCAAATAAAACTCCATTAGGTATTCCTTAGCGAGCCACTTTCGGTGAACTTATTCTCTAATAAGCACCTACATACTTGCTTTAGTGTCTCCACACAAATGATCATGAGATCAATCATCCTCATCCAATGAAAAGCAAGCAGCGTATGTACCAATCTATCCGGATTCACTAATCCCCAATTTAGTAATCCAACGATTGGGAACTATTTTAGTTTTAAGCTTTCAAAAATTTAGATCTCATTAAAATGATCATCATCATTATTCTAAAAGCATTGCTTAAAACTATGGGTTTATCACATATTATTAAAACGACATCATCGTAGATAATTAAAAGCCTTTAATAAATTAATACTTTTTATTAATAAATGAATAAGATTGTTACAAAGTATATGCTTTATCATCAAACATGATTGGCTTGTGTACATACTACTTTCATGTCTGAATGGAAAAATCGTACCTTGTTGGACATAGTGCGGTCCATAATGATTTTCCGACATTCCAATATCCCTCTGGATCATGTCTAGAAATGGCTACATATCTCTGAAAATGGTAACCTCAAAATCCATTTGAAGACTACATAAAAAGTTATGGACGGGGAGGATTCTAATCTTAAGTATGTTAAGTTAAGGGGTTGTCCAACTTATGTGAAAATGTTTCAAAGGATAAGCTTGGGACAAGATTTGACAAGTACAATTTGTGGGACATCCTAAAGTAAGTTTAGGGTATATGTTCTATAATCCTACTTAGCAAAAGGTGTTTGTTGCGAAACACGCGCCTTAAGATAAAGGTGTTTATTAATGAAGGGGCTAGTGGGAGGATAATAGATCTTGAAGAGTTCAAGAATCACAAAACACTATAAGTCAAATAGGAGGAACCTATAGATAGACCTATTGTACCACAACCGAATCGTAAATGCGGATAGTCACCAGAAGATACCTAGGAGGTATGGATTCATCATAGATGATGATGATGAGGTACACATCATAGAAGATGATGATCCAAGATTACATCTGATGAGGTAAGTGTTGTAGACACTCGAGAGAAATGGATTGAAACAAGTTTCTCAAATATGGAACATTCGTTTTGATGAAGCAATCAAAGAGTTTGATTTTATCAAAAATAAGAATGAACCTAGTGTGTACAAAAGGGTGCGTGGGAGCATCGTGACATTTCTAGTACTATATGTTGATATACTACTACGGATAAGGAATGACATACCAATGCTACTGATCGGTAAAAGATAAAGTTGTCTAAACATTCCTCCATGAATGATTTGGAAGAGTATCTTAATTGGGGATATAAATCTATATAGATAGATTTAAAAGGATGCTCGACTTAACCCAAGGAACGTATATTCATTTGATGCAAAAGTCGTTTAGCATGGCAAACTCCAAGAGATGTCTCATGTGGATGAGCTATGGAGTGTATCTCTCTTAATAGTCCCCACAGACTCCAAAAGAGAGATCACATGAGTAACTATCATGTATGCAATGAAATATACGAGACCTGATGTTGATCAGTCATATTCTGGAGAAGATCACTGTAAGACAGTGAAAAACATCTTAAAGTACTTTACTTGCACTAAGGATGTGATCATATTTATGGTGGGTCTAAATTAAAACTAGAGGGCTTAACAAGCTCAAGTTTTTCAGATAGACCAAGATGACAGAAAATTCACTTTAAGGTAAAGCGTTATCTTGAATAGTGGTGCAGTGAATTGGAAAGGTTCCAAACAGCAAAGAGTTGCTGGTTTAGTGATAAAGACAAAGTATATAGCTATAAATGAAGGCTACAAGTTGATTGTTTGGATTAAAAGTTCATTCTGAGAATTAGGAATAGTTCCTAAGTCTCATCTTGGATCTAAACATGTGTTGTGGCACTTTCATTTGATTATTAGAATCATTGAAAGATGGGAAATCACTATAGAGATAGTGGACTCTCATGAACAACATTACATATTAATTAACTAAAGCTTATCCAACAGCAGGATAATCATCACTTAGAGAAGAAGAGTATAGGATATAATGGCGATTGGTTTAGTGCAAGTGGGAGATTGAAAGTAATATGCACACAAGCCAATCATGTTTGATGATAAAGCATATACTTTGTAACAATCTTATTCATTTATTAATAAAAAGTATTAATTTATTAAAGGCTTTTAATTATCTACATGTTGCTGTTTTATAATATGTGATAAACCCATAGTTTTAAGCAATGCTTTTAGAATAATGATGATGATCATTCTAATGAGATCTAAATTCTTAGAAAGCTTAAAACTAAAATAGTTCCCAATCATTGGATTACTAAATTGGGGATTAGTGAATCCGGATAGATTGGTACATCGTTACTGCTCATTGGATGGGGATGATTGATCTCATGATCATTTGTGTGGAGACACTAAAGGAAGTATGTAGGTGCTTATTAGAGAATAAGTTCAACGAACGTGGGCTCGCTAAGGAATACCTAATGGAGTTTTACTTGCACTGTCAATAGGAATTCTGTAGTGATAGTAGTCTGACAAGTAATCCTTGGACTTGAGATCATCATAGTATCTTGTGTATGATGAGTTATACTTTGACTTATTCCTTAAGACCCTTAGGGTATATCAAAGGGTATGCTTGGGTATAATAAGTTGTACATGGAGATAATGTATGATCGATAAAGAATCTACCACTTCTAATAAAAGAAGAAAATCTCCTATGTGATTCGATAAATGACAACCAATAGTCCTTGGCGAAGCGAAATGAAATTAGAAAGGAGTTTCTAATTTGCATTATTTGAGTTGTGCATTTAAGGATCGAAATACATATAATTAAATAAAATAAGACTTGACAATAATTCCATGTCTTATATTTAATTGGGACATTGTATGGTGGAAGGATTGAATTGCATTGCGTAACTATTTACTCAAAGGTTCTTTAATGATTAATGTTGAAATCTATATTATCTGGAAAGTCGTTGATGATCATTAGGGAGGCTTATCCCTATTGTAGAATAAATATTATTTATTTAAATAAATTAATTGTTTAATTTATTTATTTAAATAAGATTAGAATTGTTCTAATTGATTTATTCACAACCGATTTAATATGGAGAACCTAAAGGGTCACACCATAAAGGAAGAATAATTATTTAAGGAGTTAATGGCATAATCGTAATAATATATTAGTTAAGTATATTTAATTTAATCTATGGTGATAAAATAAATTAAATAGCTTAATATTTATTATTTAATATTTTAGAAATATTAAATATAAATTAATAAGAGGAGTCTTATTAATATTATTACAATTATTATTATTTTAATTTCTAAAAGAGTTTAGGAATTAATTTAATATAAGTACTCTCATTTATTCCTAATTGGATTAGGAAGGAAAATTAGTTAAATGAGTTTAATTAATTATCCCTAATAAGATTAGGGAGCTTAATTAATTAAAAGAATTTAATTAATTAAATAAACCCAATTTCTTAATTGTTAAGGTGGGTTGCCCACATCTATAAATAAGAGAGTCTTATTATGGGTGATGTGGTTGTTGACTTTTACAACATACTGACATAATTCCAATTTGTTGGAGAGTACCCTTTTCTAGAGATAGGAAAACTAGGGTTTGAGCCAATACCCTTCTTCTTGAATTCCTATTCTTCCTTGGTGGATCACCTCTAGAGGCCAAACACATGGGTGGCTAACGTTGATCAAAGGAAGGAACCAAACCCGGTTGATTCAAGTTGAACGCGAAAAGGATTGGAGGTGAACTTGTACCTGAGGAAGCTCGATCTTCAAGGGTATGATTTTATTCTTTATCTTTTCGTTTAATTAATAATTGTGCATAAAGGGTGATCCGGGTATATGGTTTGTAAATTTTTAAACTCGATTTTTTACACGCTTCCGCATTATTTTGCAATTTGATTGCTTCTTGAATATTACAAACCTAACAATCATCACCAATTATCAAATCTCTCATCAAAAAAATATGCATATACTCTATATAGGATTCTCTAGCCATTAAATCCTATTTTCAACTTTGTTACTTCACATAACATATTTAACTCATAT
Source organism: Panax quinquefolius (assembly GCA_020205615.1). Classification (NCBI taxonomy): domain Eukaryota; kingdom Viridiplantae; phylum Streptophyta; class Magnoliopsida; order Apiales; family Araliaceae; genus Panax; species Panax quinquefolius. The sequence continues at coordinate 80,827,062 of CM035166.1, forward strand.
GTTAAGTAACTAAACTATTTTCATGAAAATACCAAATCAGTCCCAAAAATATTTCTTTTACGGGATTTAGCATAATATAGTCCCATAATGAAAATATATTTTCTCGAATTTTTAAAATTCATTTACTATTTTTCAAAAATCAATTTCTAATTAATTCCTTAAGAAATTAGCTACCTCAAGTTTAACTCCAAAATTCCCAAATCTTGGCAGGACCTTACACATGTTAACGTGAGCTTCGGTTTAAATTTCATGGTCATCGGAGTTATAGAACTCCGGTTATAGCGTTTTTTAGTTGGAAAAACCTAAATATTGAAATAGTCATAACTTGCTCATTTTAAGTCAGAATGAGCTCATTTTTGGACAGGAGGTACTTTATACCATATACCTTCATGTCTCAAAATTCATGTCTCAAAAGGCCAGAATTTTTCTCATAATTTAAGTGGCCGAAACAGCCCCTCTAAAATCATGGCGGCTGACTTTTTTTGTTTTTGCGACTTTGCACTCCTTTGCTAAAATCAGTCCACACAAAAATCTACAACACCTTTTCCAGTAATTCCACTTGGATTAGTTAGGTAACTCATAGATCTAACTCTAGGACTTGACCACACTCAAAAATTCAAAATATAATAGGAGATATGGTCAATTGAATTTCATATTACGTTTTCACCAAAATCGATTTTCAACTCTTTGTGATTTCTAAGAAACTTTCATGTTTTCACATACTAACCAACATAACTCATCATAACACTTACTAATACCACGAATACCCATGATTTTCATTAGTCCAATGCTTTTATTACGACTTTCATCATAAACCACGTAAACTGCTCATTTTAGTTGAAAAAATATTTGAGGTTTAAGAAATGGGTTTTTATCTTTGGGTCAATACAAAATTGATTTAACGTTCTAGGGTAGGCTAGGAAGTCTTCAAGAATATGCCAAGAAATTTATTAATGATAGAAATATCATTCAAAATCATTACTCGTCGAGAGACTTGGATAAGACGTCACATTAATACCAATGTGACTTCATCCCTTAACCCGGATAGCACCTCACAATGATACCTATCAACTTGTCATCTTCAGGTCATGGCGTCACCCTCTACGAAAAGTCCGGCTTCGGCATTCCACACAAGGAAGTCAACAACGAAAGGATCGGGGCTCTTTACTTATGGCTTGATATAACAGTGATTAACTTTAGGGTTTGGTTACTTTGAATTCATATAACAGGTTGGTTAGGAATATGAAAGCTAACAACCTTACGAAAAGCATGATGAGTAGTTAACCAATCGACTCCTAAAATCTCATCAAAGGCAAGTATTTTCAAAAAGATAAGATCGACAGGTAACGTGAAAGTGTTTATTTGAATCAAACAAGATTTAAAAATAGTAGCGGTAACGAAGGCTCCTACTAATGAAGTTTCAACCAATAAGTCAAAGTTTAACTTCTTGAGTCAAATTTAAGCGTTGAACATAACTAGGTGAAATAAAAGACTGGTAGAACTGGTATCTAACACGGTATAGACTTGTGAGCTTATGATTAACTTACCCGTGATAATTTTATTCGGGTTCCTCGTCACGAGAAAAAAAATGCTCTCTCTTAAACTACTGACTTTGGTTTTATGCAGGATAGCCTTTGGTGCCTCCATCCTAGTTGAATTTGTCTTGATGGCGACAAAATCGAGCTAAGTGACCTTCTCTTCCACAATTATAACATGCTTTGGACTGGCATGGCGTGGTTCGGATGATGTGTCCCTCTCCTCCGCATTTGAAGCATATGATAGGTGGTCTTTCTCCTTCCTTAACAACGGGTCTTTGGTCTTTGACGTCTTTCCATCATCGTTGAATCTCCTTTTCTTGAAATGTCCATTCTTATTATTTTGGCCCACGATTACCACCAAGTGGTTACCATATCGGCTGTTTGATTCCCTCCACGCTTGTTGTCACCGCTTGATGACTACTCTCATTTGGTATTATAATTTTGTCGGTTTGCTCTCTTTTTTAGTTGTGTTGACTCGTTATCGCTCTCCACTAATCGATCCCTATTTACAACATCTGAATACAAACACACGCTTTATGAGAAATAAGATGTTGACGTATCTCCGGCTTCAAACCTTTTAAAAATATTCGCGCCATTCTCTCTTCATTATCCACCAAGTGGGACGCAAACCGTGATAACTCCGCAAATTTTGCCTCGTATTGCGACACGGTCATATTGTTTTGTTCCATCTTGATAAACTCCACCTCCTTCATGTGGCGAATACTTTCGAGAAAGTATTTGTCGTTGAACGACTCTGGAACTTCTCCCAAGATATCTTCATCTGCAGAAGTGAGTAATGCGTTTCTGGATTCCCACCAAGAATCGCCTCTCGCAAAGCAACATAAAAAGGCGTGAAGGGAACCTTTTGCTCCTCGGAGCATCCCAAGATATCAAATATCTTGTAATCTGCTTTATCCATGCTTCCGCCGAAGTGGTTTTGGCTCTCTCTTAAACTCCGGTGGTCCCAGCTCCTTGAATTGTTTAGCGGTGACCGCTTGAGAGTTTTCTGCTTTTCCACCTACGTTTTGGATGTAAGTCGCTTTACTTTGATGTTGCATGAATTCTAAAACCTCTTAAACGTCGTCGTTCGTCGATTGATCGGTGTTGTTGTTTACGGAGTATTATCGCCATCCTGTTGCACATTGTCCCGATTATTGATCCGTGGAGAATCAACGGTCTCACATGTGCTCCATTGCTATTCTCAACATTCTCTGATGCCATTTTCAAACACCGCCACAAAATAAGGGTTAATTGACATGCAACATATTATCACTATACTCGATCGACCCAATCAAATACCAAATAAACTTAAGTAGGTCATACTAGCGAAGGAATTCCCTCTCTCTCCTCCTAGTTCTAGTCTCACATCTTAGCCGGGATCATATCCTAAGCTCGATACTGTTGTGACGCCCCCAAAATTAGGTATACGTCACCCATCTTGGGTCGCCACTTACATGGTACATAAATTCAAATACAAACTTAATTATACATCTGTCGTGTAACATACGACAATACATAAACTGAGAGTTCTAATAGGAATATTGTCATTTAGACAATATCCATACTCAAGGAGTCCTCATTACAATTATTATCACACTATTTCACAGAATAGTGAGGACTACTAATGCTATCCTCTGGACCATTACTCCGTTTCCCGACTCGTCCCAGCTATGTTCTCATTTCACGAAGAGAACGGTGAAAAGAAAGGGTGAGCTCAACTAGCCGAAGAAGAAATATTATGACTAAGATAATGCGAAATAAATTATCATTAGCCTTCAACAAAGTGTTAAACCGATAAAATACAATAGACAACCAGCTTTAATCTGCGGTGAATATGCAATCCATTAAAAGAGTCAAGTAGAAAATAAAGTCTACTATCTTTTAGGTTTTAAAAGGTTTTCATAAATTTTTATCACTAAGACTCGGTTTAATGAATAAACCACAATATCTATTCATCCTCGTACCACGGTCAAGGATTTTCATCAAATTATCAATGGTCATGACTATCTTAGAATCACCCCCGATCATAATCATACCAAAAACTATCCATCAACGCATTACAGTCACCGAGGACTTTTATCACATCATTTATAACAAGCCATGATTATACCGAATGATCCTCGGTCATAATCATACTAAGTTCATCTATGCACGTAAGCGAAAGATAACTTTCAACATAATATAAACATGAGGATGATGACAATGATATAAGAATTCAATAAAACAAGTTCAAAAATTAATTTCTCTAGGATTTATTAACGTCCAAATTGTCAACAAGATCTTGTTTTGTAGAGTAAAATTCAAGAATGATCGGAAGAATATTTCCATGAAAGATATCTTTGGATGAAACGCAAATATCAAGGATATTCTACTAATTTCATGGAGTATAGAAGTCAAAGTTTTAACCAACCGGGTATAATAAAGAATGGAATAACAAAAGAAATCACCATGCATGCGGTACTTAGCATAGGCAGGTTATTCCAATGTAATAATAAAAACGGAACCAGTCGTGAAATTCACACCGGCGGGATGTTCCAACGAATAATAAATGCGAGAATAATAAATGATGGAACCAGTCCCACAGATAAGATGACGTACATGATATTCCGGCGAGAATAATAAAGACGGAATAATAAAAATGGAACCAGTGATTGTAAAACACACGCATGTGATATTCCAATAGAATAATAATAAAGATTTTAACCAGTCCTGTAAAACACACAGACAGGATGTTCCAACAGAATGATAGAAGAATGTCACCAAGTATAGGGTAAACCACGTATACAGGTTATTCCAACAGAATAATAAGCAATGGAATAACAGAAGGATTTCACCAAGTATAGGGGAGTCCGCGTATACAGGTTATTCCAACAGAACAATGAAGAAATGGAATAACAGAAGTTCTCTTTTTGAATACAAAAGAATAATACCCCTTACGGGTACAACAAATAATATCCCTTACCTTAGAAGAACTGAATATTGGAAAAGTGAAGTAGCAGAATACTTTTCTTCTTTCTCTCTATAGATTTTCTCTCTATAGCTTCTCTCTATAATTTCTCTCTCTAGAGTTTCAGTGAATTCGTAAGAAAATAATGAAGGAATGAGCTTCTATTTATAGGAAAATAGAATGCATAGTAATTAATCCATGAAACGGTCCGTATTGATTTACTTTAATCGGCGTACCATATTTAAAGCAAAATCTTTTAAATAAAATATCATATATTCTATTTATATAAAAACATTTTACTATGCAAACACTATGCAACACTATGCATAATAAAATATAATATATTCTATTTATAGAATAACTTTAATAAAGTATTCTGTTTTATATAAAAAGATGTTTCTGTTTTATTACGTTAATAATATGAATAAAACAAAATGTCATTATCGCTATAATAATTCATATTATTAATCGACAATAATGGAATCAAACTGAGTGACTTCTCACATAAGCATCAATAATCAATACCGTGTGCTACTATGCAACCACACGTATTACTGTACTTTTACTACCGAGTAGTTCAACAGTATCAACGGTAAAACTTCCGCCGTTATTTCAATAAAATATTTTTGTCGTTTTCTCAATCCGACAATAATTCTGTTGTGGGGTCCACTAATGATTGAGCCGGTTTACGAATATTCCCCGACCAATCGAATATAATATAACCACTTGCATACTTTGCAAAATTTATAAATACTACCCACAACTATAATATTATCTTAAATTCACACCATAATATTAAAAATTATTTCGACAAAATTTAAATCTTTATTGATAAAATCTGGGGTCTCACATCACATGCCCTACACAATTATATAATCATTCACATTAACTATTAGTCACATAACAATGCATAGTAGTTGTAATGTAAACTTTACTCTATATCTGATAACCCGTCCTATTATCAATACACAATGTTCAATTTGATTGTGTTAACTTTCGACTTATATCTCACTATATTACTTTTTAGGTCATACTCGAAGTTCATTCAAGTGCTTAAGTTTTGCTAGGAATCATTATTGGTTTTATATTAAACCCATTTCATATCTTATAATATTCATTTCATTTGATTTAAAACACTTTTTACGTTCATTAACATTTGTTACGTCGTTTCGACGTTCATTCGTCACACGCCCGATTTGGCTCTCTTGTGTATGATTTTACAACTTATCTAATACATCAATTATTAATGTTAAGCATCATTATGTTTATCAACATTCATGTTTTATAACTTAGAAAAACATCTTTTATCGTCAAGAGCACTACATTTGCATACGTACATGCATGACGCCCTCCGATTGCCTCCGAAAACACAACAGTCCTAAAGATGACCATTTTGACCCCTGTTCCCAACTTCAAATTGAAATACTTAAAGAATAAAAGTTGTAGGTCTATTCGTCCTTGTCCCGAATCAGCTTGAATCGCCTCCATTGGAGTTTATATGAAATAGTTATGCATATTTTACTGAAATAGGCCAAAACAGTCACACCATTCACACTTTGGGCGCAGCTACGCCCAATTAAGTCTTGGGCACAGCACAGCTATGCCCTTGAGGGTAGCTACGCCCTAAATGACTTAGGTTATAGCGCAGCTGCTCCCGTTAACATACTACAATTATAACAATTTACAGAAATATTAACAAACCTAAATCGTCACCCAAAACTTATGTTCATATTAATTTACATATTTTAACATATTTAGCGTAATCATTCACCACAGATTCGATTCCCAACCAAATCAATCCGTTTAAACTTCGTTATTTTTGTTTCTCAACATACTAACAACATCTATTAACAATTAACAGGTTCTTACATGAATTGAACTTAAATTTTTGACTCAAAATATACCATATTATAAATATTCAACCAAAACCAATTCCTTCTTCTCAAACATGACTACTCATAAATTTGATACTCCAAAATCATTTGTAAACTACATATAACAGATTATAAACTATCTATTACATACATAACAATCATTCTAACAAATATTCAACCAAATTTTCCACTTTTTCCAAAAACTCAAGAACACAAAACATGACTTTCATGAATTCAATTACTAAGAATTGATAACTATCAAATTATACATATATATAATCAATATTTTAAACCCTAATCCAATCAGAATTCCACCACAGAGAATAAATATCACAAAACCAAAACTTGGAATTAGGAATAGATTATATCTTTAATCCCTTGTTTACACCAAGAAAGATGATTAGCAAGCTTTTCCAAAGACTCTTCTTCTCTAACTTCTCAGTTTTTTCCCTAGCTCTCTCTTTCAATTCCTTCCTCTGTATTTTCTCTGTTCTCTTTAGACTTAGGCTTAACCAGATGATATCACGTATAGAAAACCAACTGATATAGCCACTACACGCACACTTAAAACATCAGGTAAAAAACAAATAGTTTTTATTAGTTATATTATGCTAAAGGCCACAAGGCCATGTTTGGCAATCTTCTTAAAATCCCATTTTAGTTTTTTTTATATTACTTATATAATATAGTTCAATTGTCACATTCTTAGCAAATTAATTTTATCTAATTCTAAATACTTAAATTATTAATCTTAACTCATTAATAATTAAACCAAATATTTACAATATAATTATAATTTTATTTAATAGATTGTTAAATTTCTAATTTAATTATTAAATCAAATTAGAAAATCATCAACTGCACAACATAATAATCATTAAACAATTAATTTAATTTAATTTAATTATTTCATTAAATTAAATCTTCAATCCATAAAATTACCATCTATTAATTTAGTTATTATACACACTTAACTAAATTATTACACCACAATTTCATTAAATATTTATTTATCTAAATCAATAAATCAATTAAAATATTTATTTAATTTGATTAATATTTAAAATTAATTACAAAATTCTCGTTCGTTACAGTTTCCTTTTCATAACAATTTTATTTACTTTCTTCAATAGTTTAATTAACTATTAAACCTCATATATATTTAATTCCTTCACACCAAAACACATAAGTCAAATTCATACATCTAATAATAAGAATTTTAATTATTAAATTCCTATTTAATAATTTCTAAAAATTCGGGTTGTCACAAAATGGATTGTCGAAAAGTAAGGCATCGTAGAGTTAAAAGGCTTAATAAAAGCTTACTATATGTTATCTATCAAATCATGGAGCAAATAGACGGTAATTAAAGTTTGTGGACATTAACTCCAAAAAAGCGAGTTAGAAGAAAAATTAACTGAGTTATAGTTGTTAGTAGCATTTATGACGAGATGTACGCTCAATCGTCGCTTGAAATGTGTCCTACTTAGCCGAATTTAGAGGGAAGTGACATAAAAACTCTTCATATTTTTCATCTAACATTTACTATTAATTTTAATCTAAAATCTCTAATTTTCAAATTCTCTCTAACTCTCAAGCCCTAACTTTTCAAAGAGTTTACTATCTCAGACATCTTTCCTTTCTTTTTAGTCTAAATCTCATCAAAGAAGATGGCAAACTATCAAGTAATCACTAGAAACCAATTATGGTTTGAGAAGTTTGAAGAAGAAGAGAAGCAGTTCAGAGATATTCTTATGTTGATTCAGAAGGCTAGTTTCTATGAGATTTTGGATACCAGCACAAAGATTTACACCATATTGGTAGAGGAGTTCTACCTAAATGTTGTGTGTGAAGGAGTCCTCACTACAAAGGTGAAAGGTCTCACTCTGAAGATTGATGTGACAGAGTTGAGTCATCACTTGGAGTTCGTCAATGAGGGTATCACCTCATTTGACGACATGAAGTCTGGGTTGGAGCTAATGGGTTATAAAAAAACCCATAACTTAAGGGAATAAAGAAGAAGGAATTCCCTCCTAATTTTGAGTTCCTTACCGACATCGTTGGGAAGTGCATCTTATGCAAAGAAGTATATCTTATGCAAGCACTCTGCCCATAACTCAGTGAGCGAGCTCCAATTAAAGATTATGACTGTTATAGTCATTATAGCGCCCCCAAATCTGAGTCCCTTAAACCTCAGACCTGGTGCGTCACGATACATCATTTTCATATTCATTCTATAAACTAACACGGAATAAATAAACATACATTGTTTATTACACAATGATTTCTACAATATTTTTCAAGGTCTATAACCTTAACTTGATTCATACCTTCAATAACTTGAAAGGTTTACAATATCATTTAAATATGATAACAAAATAGTTAAATGTTAATATGGAACTATTCTCCAACTTTGTTCTTGACTTTATCCTTCTTCGAATTCTCGGCTTAACTAAAATATTATCATGATACAACAAGGGTGAGCAACTACTTTACTCAACAAGTTTAAATATAAGAAGGATATATCATGATTGAAAATGAATAATAAGTTTTTGAATTTCAACAATATATAATAAATGTGAAAGAGAATGAATTAAATTTCAATATTTGTATAACTGAATCAATAACGCTGATTGACCAACAATGACCATGAACAAATACTTTTGGTAATCAAGGTGATCAGACTTTCATACCTGATGAACATATACAACTTGCACAAAGTGTGAATAACAATAATCATAGATGTGGAATAATTGTCAAAAATTAAACAACTAGCATGCTTGAAACATAATAACTGTAACGACCCCAAAATTTAAATATTTTAATTCTCGACTTCGGTCGTTAACAATACATTTAACATCTAATTTTACATCCTTAAACGATAATACAACCATTGAAATTTACAGAATAATTAAAATTTTCTATTACAAACTATTCTCGTTCCCACAACTTTTAACCTTTACATCTAAATATCTTAGAATTATTTTAATACTACAAGAGTTTACATCGAAAAACGATATTACAATTCAACATTAATAAATTATTCGAAACCTTAAACATGGTTCAAATAATAATAACTCAGCCAAAGTGTATAAATCTTCAAGTATCACATCTGATTCGTGTCTTTCAAGTAACAAATAACCTTACCTTGAATCTCTAACCTACAAAAGTGGTTATTTCAAGGTTGAGCTCGACAGCCCAACAAAATCTAACAGTTTTCATGCATCACATAACACATAATAACATTCTCAACATATAACATACATGTCTGCAGTTCATATAACAAGTGTAAAGATTGAGTTCCTAACTCAATCAACATTCATTATTCAATCAACGTAGTCATAAATTGACTTTAACGTTTCATACTTTCAATATATATAGAACACATCATGCTCTTGTAACAAAGATTTAAAACAGTTCATCATCAAGTTCACATAGCAAATAGGAACTGAAAGACTTGCCTTCATCGTTATTTACCAATAATAGTTTACTCTATATCTGATAACCCTTCCTATTATCAATACACAATGTTCAATTTGAGTGTGTTAACTTTCGACTTATATCTCACTATATTTCATACTCGAAGTTCATTCAAGTGTTTAAGTCTTGCTAGGAATCATTATTGGTTTTATATTAAACCCATTTCATATCTTATAATATTCATTTCATTTGACTTCAAACACTATTTACGTTCATTAACATTTGTTACGGCGTATCGACGTTTATTCGTCACACGCCTGACTTATCTCTCTTGTGTATGCTTATAAAACTTATCTAATACATCATTTATTAATGTTAAGCATCATTATTTTTACTAACATTCATGTTTTATAACTTATAACAACATCTTTTATCGTCAAGAGCACTACACTTGCATACGTGCATGCCCGACGCCCTCTGATTGCCTCCAAAAACACAACAGTCCTAAAGATGACAATTTTGAACCCTGTTCCCGACCTCAAATTGAAACACTTAATGAATAAAAGTTGTAGGTCTATTCGTCTTCATTATGGATCATCTTGAATCGCCTCAATCGGAGTTCGTATGAAATAGTTATGCCTATTTTACTAAAACAGATCAAAACAGTCACACCTGACACACTTTGGGTGCAGCTACGCCCAATTAAGTCTTGGGCACAACACAGCTACGCCCTTGAGGGTAGCTACGCCCTAAATGACTTAGGTCATAGCGCAGCTGCTCCCGTTAGCAGAAATGGGACTCTGAAGTTCACCTTTCTCGCGAATTTGAAACCTTTCCTCCTAATCATTATAACTTGAGTTATACATATCCAAATTAGTCCGTTTTCGATTCTATGGATTCGTAATTCATAGAACTACAACATACTAAAACTATAAAAATTTATAGACATATTAACAAACCTAAATCGTCACCCAAAACTCATGTTCTTATTAGTTTTACATATTTTAACATATTTAGCGTAATCATTCACCACAGATTCGATTCCCAACCAAATCAATCCGTTTAAACTTCGTTGTTTTCGTTTCTCAACATACTAACAACATCTATTAACAATTAACAGGTTCTTACATGAATTGAACTTAAATTTTTGACTCAAAATATACCATATTATAAATATTCAACCAAAACCAATTCCTTCTTCTCAAACATGACTACTCATGAATTTGATACTCCAAAATCATTTGTAAACTACATATAACAGATTATAAACTATCTATTACATAAATAACAATCATTCTAACAAATCTTCAACCAAATTTTTCTTTTTTTCCAAAAACTTAAGAACACAAAACTTGACTTTCATGAATTCAATTACTAAGAATTAATAACTATCAAATTATATATACACACACACACACATATATATATATATATATATTTATATATATAATCAATATTTTAAACCCTAATCCAACAAGAATTTCACCACAGAGAATAAATATCACAAAACCAAAACTTGGAATTAGGAATAGATCGTACCTTTATTCCCATGTTTACACCAACAAAGATGATTAACAAACTTTTCCAAAGACTCTTCTTCTCTAACTTCTCCGTTTTCTCCCTAGCTCTCTCTCTTTCTCTCAATTCCTTCCTATGACGCCCCCAAAATAGGTATACATCACCTATTCTGAGTCGCCAAATACATGGTACAGAACATATATACAATCTTAATTATAAAACAAGAGAGCTGTGAGTTTATATACAAATACTATTTTCTAGACAATATCCACTCTCAGAATGAGTCCTCATTACATTTATTGTCACACTATTTAATGTAATAGTGAGGACTACTAGCTAATACTATCATCCCACCATCACTCGGTTCCCAGAGCTGTCCCATTTACGTTCTCATTTTCTCAAGAGAACGGTGAAAGAAAGGGTGAGCTCAACTAGCCCAAGAAGAAATATTATGACTAAGATAATGCGTAATAAATTATCATTAGCCTTAAACAAAGTTAAACCGATACAATATAACAAACATCAAGTTTAATCTGCGGTGAACAAGCAATCCATTAGAAGAGTCAAGTAGAGAATAAAATCTACTATCTTCTATGATTTAAAAGGTTTTTCATGACTTTTATCGCTGAGACTCGGCTTAATAAATAATCCACATCATCGAATCGCCCCTGCACTATGGTAAATGATATTCTTTAGTATCACGACCATAAATTATCCATGCACTACGGGCCAAGGACATTCGTGTATTCATCAATGGTCATGATCATGCCAACAACGGTCCATCAATGTACTATGGGCCAATGAGAACTTTTACCACATCATTTATAACATTACGGTCATGATTACACCGAATAATCCCTGGTCATAATCATACCAAGTCCATCTATGCACTCTGAAAGCTGAGATGACTTTCAAAAAAATATAAACATGAGGATGATGACAATGATATAAGAATTCAATAAAACAAGTTTAAGAATTAATTTATTCAGGAACTAATAACGTCCAAATCATTAACATGATACTTCTTTGAAGAGTAAAATTCAAGAATGCTCAGAAGAATATTTCCATGAAAAGATACTGGATGAAGCGTAAATGTCAAGAATATTCCACTAATTTCATGGAGTATAGAAGTTAAAACTTTATCCAACTTAGTATAATAAGTAATAGAATAACAAAAGAAATTACCAGGCATGCGATAGACCGCACAAGCAGGTTATTCCAACAGAATAATAATTAACGAAACCAGTCCTAAGGTAAAAACGTATTGACGGATATTCCAAATGTAATATTAAAGATTTTAATCGGTCCTGCATAAAATGCATGCATGTGATATTCCAAATGAATAATAAAGACAGAATCGGTCCCACAGAAAACGCATATACGAGATATTCCAACGAGTAATAATAAAGATTTTATCGGTCCCACGTAAAACGCATGATAAAGATATTCCAATGTAATAATAATGAATGGAATAATGTAAGAATTTCACCAAGTATAGGGTAGCTCACAGATACAAAGTTATTCCAACGTAATAATAAATAATGGAATAACAGAAGTTCTCTTCATGAATACAAAAGAAATAATACCCCTTACCGTAAAAGAAACTGGATATAGGAAAAGAAAGTTAATAGACTTCTCTTTTTCTTTCTCTCTATAATTATTCTCTCTAGAGTTTCAGTGAATTCGTAAGAAATAATGAAGGAATGAACTTCTATTTATAGAAGAATGGACGGCATAGTAACTAACTCATGAACGGTTCAGATTGATTTACTTTTAATCAGACGGTCCATATTTAAAGCAAAATCTTTTAAATAAAATATAATATATTCTATTTATAGTCTAATAAAACAAAACTTATATAATATATATATATATATATTATATCAGTACCCGTGATATATATAATACTGAACACGACTTAATTTACAAGCACCAAAACATTTTCTCAACTTGTCTTGACACTAGAGACAAGCTACGCAACCTTCCAGTCTTTTCAAAATATGGCCATGAGCTTTTGTTTGAAGCAATCAATACATCTATCATAATTGAAAAACTTTGCACCTTTTTGTAACTTTGTATGATATAAGCAAAAAGTAAACAAATTATTCAAATAATTATGTAGACATTTCACACTTCACGGGACACCACACCCATATTATTCCACTCACACACCCACATTAATCCACCCACTCACACACAATATTATATATATATATATATATATATACTGTATAACTTTCTACCGATTATTTTGAAAAATGGGTAAATGGGAATCCAAATAATAAGCAAAATTTTCAACAATTATCGTAGCAATAATTGAACAAAGTGAGTGACTTCTTACGTAAGTATCAATAATCAATCTTGTGTACTTATTATGCAATCACGCCAGACATCGTATTTCTTTACTACCGAAAGTAGTTCAACAAAGATTAATCGGTAAAACTTCCGCCATTATTTTCAATAAAATATTTTGTCATTTTCTCAATCCGAAATAATAATTACATTGTAGGGGTCCACTAATGATTGTCTTGGTCATTTAATATTCCCCGTTAAAATGAATATTCCCCGACCAATCGAATATTATATAACAATTTGCGTACTTTGCAAAATTTATAAATATTACCCACAACTATAACATTATATTAAATTCATTCCATAATATTGAAAAATGATATTTATAGAAAATTCATTTTTATTTATAAAAGTTGGGGTCTTACAATCTCTCCTTCTTATGAAATTTTGCCCTCGAAATTAGGGTACGTACCTGGTATGTCAAAGAGGTGAGGATACCTTGATTTCATTTCAAATTCTAACTCCCAGGTCATTTCCTCAACATCGTGGTTCCTCCATAAAACTTTGACTTGAGGTATAATCTTGGAGCGTAGAATATGTTCCTTTTTATCCAAGATTTGAACAGGAACCTCTTCATACGTTAAATCTTCCGCTATTTCGTCCGGTTTTAACTCAATAATGTGGTTCGGGTCTTCCACATATTTACGTAACATGGATATGTGAAAAACATTATGAACACGAGACATACTTGGTGGTAAAGCGAGTCTATAGGCCACAATTCCTACTCGATCGAGGATTAAAAATGGGCCAATGAATTGAGGATTGAGCTTTCCTCTCTTTCCAAATCTCGTAACTCCTTTCCATGGAGCAACACGTAACAACACATGATCTCCAATATCGAATTCCACGTCCTTTCGATGAAGATCAAAGATAACTCTTTATCGATCTTGTGAGATTTTTATACGTTATTTTGATCGTTTGAATCTTTTCCATAGTCATACGCACCAACTCCTGGTCCCAACAACGTTGCTTCACCTACCTCATCCCAAAGATACCGAGAACGATACTTTCTTCCATACAACGCCTCGAATGGAGCCATGCCAATACTTGTTTGATAACTGTCATTGTTGTAGGAAAACTCCACCAATGGTAAGAACTTATCCCAACTTCCTTGAAGTCAAGGACACGAGTCTTAATAAATCTTCCGTAGTTTTTGAATAGTCCTCTCGATTGTCAAATCCGTCTGAGGATGATATGCCGAACTAAATCGTAAATCCGTGCCAATAGCTTTTAGCAAACTAACCCAAAATCGTGAAGTGAATCTTGGGTCTCGATCAGAAACTAGGGATACTGGCATACCATGCAGTCTTACAATCTCATTTATGTACATACGAGCAAGACGTTCAAGTGTATAAGTTTCTCGTATTGGTAAGAAATGAGCAGACTTGGTCAATCTATCAATAATGACCCAAATTGCATCTATGCCTTGAGAAACCTTGGGAAGACCAAAGAACAAAATCCATGGTAATGTGCTCCCACTTCCATTCGGAATTTCAAGTGGTTGCAATGGACCTTTTGGTACTTGATGCTTCGCCGACTCGCGTTGACAAGTTAGACACCTTGAGATAAACAAATACTATCTCTCTCTTCATATTGCTCCACCAAAATGTATGACGAAGATCACGATACATTTTGGTACACCCAGGATGGATTGCAAACGGTGTGTTGTGCGCCTCCATCATGATTTTATACTTTAAATCAGGGTCGTTAGGAACACAAAGTCTGGAGTTGACTTGAAGTATTCCTTCTTCATCGATTCTTGCTTCCTAAGATAACACCTTCTTGTACTTTTCTTCCTCATACGCATCGGCTCCAAGTCTCAGAGCTTGAAAGCGACTTTAACTTTATCAATTAAAGCCTCGGTTCTACTCGTATATTCGCCATCATCACATGGGTCCCTAAAGTCTTTAACTCTATCTCCATCCTTTTCAAGTCACACAAAATGGGCCTTTGCGTTGACAATATCGCACTCGTACCCGCATATGATCTTCTACTCAATGCGTCTGCTACCACGCTTAAGCTTTTTCGTGATGGTACTTTGACGGTATGATCATAATCTTTCAATAATTCAAGCCAACGTCGTTGTCGCGTGTTGATTTCCTTTTGAGTGAAGAAATATTTGAGGCTTTTATGATCCGTAAAGATCTCCACTTTCTCCCCATACAAGTAATGCCTCCAAATCTTTAGTGCAAAAACAACAGCTGCCAACTCTAGATCATGAGTAGGATAATTCCTCTCATATTCTTTGAGTTGTCGTGAGGCATAGGCTATAACTTTCCCATGTTGCATGAGAACACATCCTAACCCTTTGCACGAAAGCATCATTGAGATGACAAATCCTCCGAACCGGATGGTATTGTCGAAACAGTCTTAAATGAGTCTCCTCTTGAGTTCTTGAAAACTCTTCTCACATTCCTCGCTCCAACCGAACTTTGTATCGTTCTGAGTCAGCTGAGTTAGTGGAGTAGCGATTCAAGAAAATCCTTCCACGAATCTCCGATAATAACCAAATTAAACCGAGAAAGCTACGACGTTTGGCCATCGATTTAGGTTTCTCCCAGCTTTGAATAGCTTCAATCTTTGCTGGGTTAACAGATATTCCATGACTTGATACCACGTGCCCAAGGAATGCTACTTCCTCAAGACAGAACTCGCATTTCTTCAACTTGGCATAAAGCTTATATTCACAAAGCTTTTGGAGTATCAGCCTCAAGTGTTGCTCATGATCTTCATGGCTTTTGGAATAAATAAGGATGTCATTAATAAAGACGACCACAAAGTGATCCAAATATTCCTTGAATACTCGGTTCATCATATCCATGAAGGCAGCCAGGGCATTAGTCAATCCAAAGGACATGACTAGGAATTCATAATGCCCGTACTGAGTTTTGAAAGCCGTCTTTGGAATGTCATCAGTTCTAATATTCAATTGGTGATATCCGGAATGAAGATCAATCTTTGAAAAGAATTTGGCTCCTTGCAACTGGTCAAACAGGTCATCAATACGTGGCAATGGGTACCTATTTTTGATGGTGACATGATTTAACTCCCGATAATCAATACAAAGTCGCATACTCCCATCTTTCTTCTTCACAAATAGAACAGGAGCACCCCAAGGAGACGTACTAGGACGAATGAAACCAATATCTAGCAATTCTTGTAATTGGGTCTTTAACTCCTGAAGTTCAATAGGAGCCATTCGATATGGGGCTTTGAAAATGGGTTTTGTACCGGGTTCAAGGTCGATACAAAATTCAATTTCACGCTCTGGGGGTAGGCCAGGAAGTTCTTCAGGGAATACGTTAGGGAATTTATTAACAATAGAAATATCATTCAAAACTGACGTATTTTTGTTTAGATCTGTGACATGAGCTAAGAAAGCTTGACATCCGTTTTTTAATAAACGAATAGCTTTATGGCTTGAGATGACAGTTATTGATTTTAATGGTTTGGTTGCTTGAATTTGCATAATAGGTTGGTTAGGAATATGAAAGCTAACAACCTTATGAAAATAATCAATTTTTACATGATGATTAGTTAACCAATCAATCCCTAGAATCACATCAAATGCAAGTATTTTTAATGAAATAAGATCTACCGTTAATGTGAGGGTACCGATTTGAACCAAACAAGACTTATAAACAGTGGATGTAATGAAGGTTTCTCCCAACGGAGTTCCCACAGATAAGTCAAAGTCTAATTTCTCCGGAGTCAAATTTAATCGTTGAGCGCAAATAGGAGAAATAAAAGAATGGATAGAACCGATATCAAATAAAGTATAGACTTCGCTAGAGTTTATGATAAGCTTACCCGTGATGACCTCATTCTGGTTCCTTGCTTTCTAGGAGGTCACTACAAACACTCTCCCTTGCACTACCAGCTTGACTTTTCTGGGACGGCCTTTGGTGCCTCCATCCTAGCTGAACTTGTCTTCGGTGAACGAAAAAATCGGGCTAGGTGACCTTTTCTTCCACAATTATAACATGCTTTGGACGACATCGCGCAGTTTGGACTGATGTGTCCCTCTCCTCCGCATTTGAAGCATATGATAGGTGGTCGTTCTCCTTCCTTAACAATGGGTGCTGGTGCTGACGTCTTTCCATCATTGTTGAATATCCTCTTCTTGAAATGTCCATTCTTATTATTTTGGCCCTGATTACAACCGAAGTGATTACCATTTCTGGACTGTAGATTCCCTTCATGCTTGTTGTCACTGCTTCAATGACTGCTGCTCACTGGTATTATCATTTTGCCAGCTGCTCTCTTTTAATTGCGTTGACTCGTTATCGCGCTCCAATAACTGAGCCCTATTTACAACATCTGAATACAAACATAGTTTCTGAGAAATAAGATATTGACGTATCTCCAGTTTCAAACCTTTTAAAAACATTCGCGTCATTCTATTCTCATTATCAACCAAATGGGATGCAAACCGGGATAACTCGGTAAACTTGGCTTCGTACTGCGATACGATCATGTTGTTTTGCTCCAGCTTGATGAATTCTACTTCTTTCTTATGACGAAGACTTTCGGGAAAGTACTTGTCGTTGAATAATTCTTGGAACTCCTCCCAAGTCATCTTTAGTGCGGCAGGTTGAGTACGCTTTACCGATTCCCACCAGTAATCTGCCTCTCCTCATAATATAAAGGTGGCAAAGGGAACCTTTTGCTCCTCGGAGCATCCCAAGACATCAAATATCTTGGTTGTGACGCCCCCAAAATAGGTATACATCACCCATTCTGAGTCGCCAAATACATGGTACAGAAACAACTACAACTTCATTAATACTATTGTCGTGCAAAATACGACAACACATAAACTGTGAGTTTAAATACAAATATTGTCTTCTAGACAATATCCACACTCAAATAAGTCCTCATTACAATTATTGATACACTATTTTACAAAATAGTGAGGACTAAAACAACTCGCCTTGAACTATTACTCCACACCCCTTGACTAGTTCCTCTATATTCTCGCCTCCCGAGAAGAAAAATGGAACAAAAGGAAAAGGGTGAGCTCAACTATCCCAAAGAAAGAATATTATGACTAAGATAATGTACAACAAATTATCCTTAGTCTTCAACAGGAAAAAATCGATAGAATACAATAGATAACAAGTTTTAGATCAACAATCAAATCTACGTGAAAAACAACAATTCATTAGAAGAGTTAAGTAGAGATCAAAATCTACTATCTTCTATATATGAATTTAAAAGTCCATCATCGATATTTTATCCTCAGTAACATCAATCAATATACATCTTGAATCAAATAGTCATCTTTGCACTACTGAGCCAAAGATATTCATCATTGGTCATGTTCATCTCAACACTGCTCATCTTTGCACTACGGCCAAAGATATTCGCTCGATTAGTCATGTTCATCTAAACACTGCTCATTGTTGCACTACGGGCCAAAGATATTCATTATAAAATCATTCATCTTTGCACTACAGGCCAAAGATATTCAGTTATATCATCATTTATGACTGAGGATGATGAAAAATATTTTAAAGAAAACGAATCCAGTGAAACAAAAGAACAAATATTAAGGATTCGTACTTTACACAATCCAAGTTCAAAAATACTTCATAAATAATCATAGTGAAGTAAAATTCAAGAATGATCAAAACATGGATACAATCAAAGCTAGTATCCATAATAGATATTTTGGACGAAAAACTAAAATTTAATTTTTCTGTGAATAGTGTCGTATTCGTGAATAGTGCCGTATACGTGAATAGTGACTCCGACACTAAAAGATAGAAATTTCACAAAAAAAATCATCATGCTTCATGAATAGTAACTCGTGAATAGTAACTCATGAATAGTAACTCGTGAATAGTAACTCATGAATAGTAACTCATGAATAGTAACCCCGACATGAAAAAGTTCCAAATTTGATAAAAAGTTCCAACCAATATTTCGGCATAATGATATTGAAGAAATAATATCATTTAAAAAAAAAATATCCCTTACCTCCAAAAAGACAGTACTTCTGACTGGAATACTGGATATAGTGCTGAAAGAACTTGCACCGTATAGCAATACTCAAAGTATTAAAATACTCACAAAATACGCTTGATATAATAGAGAGAGAAAGAGAGAGAAATCTGTAGTTTCTAGTGTGATTTTCAATTCTAACCTAAGCACCCTATTTATAGGAAAATGCTTAGAACACCGAAGCAGAAAATTTAATATAATATTAATATATTTATATAAATTTCCTACGTACACCAAGAATCTGAAATTAGCAACTTAACTCATGTTTAATGAGGCCCAAAAATGTAAAAAACGTTTTTCTTAAAAAAAATTATTAAAACTTCTAAAAATCAATTATTTCGGAACTTCGGAACTTCAATAATTCATAATAAATAGCCCTTTTTTTAGAAAATTTGAATCTCGTGACTTTTAATAGAAAATTCAATTCTCTACAACTTTGCAGAAGAAAGTGTTCCCAAATTCCAAACAGAAATTGACCGAAATCCACATACGGACGATTTTACAGGCTATAATCAAATTTTAGTCAAGAAATGGGGTCCACCGACACACAAAACATGTGTTAATCATTTAATGCAACAAAAATACTCTTCCTCCTCATATACTCATATATCCCACATTCATTGTAAAAATATCACCATTAATATATTATTAAAATAATATATTCAAATGAATTATTTTATCAGTAAAAGATAAAATATTAATTTTCAACAATTGTCACATTTAAAAAATTTCTCCATCTATATCCACATAAAATCAATATTTTCCTCATCATATAAATTAATAATTAATTATTCACAAATAATATTACAGAATCACAATATTGACAACCGTGCGCCTCCTGGAAAGAGGGGCTTTCCAATAAGAATTTCTCCATCTTTGGCGCCAATTAGGTGACCAAACCTCTCCTTAGATGTAACTTTCTAGACATTGCCAATAATGTTATCTAATAATATTATTCAAATAATATGAATTATTGATTTGATAATGGAAAATAATCGTGTAGTGACAATTATTAAAACAACAATAATATAAAATATCAACGCAAAGAATTATTGAATCAAAATAAAATATTAAATAAGAAATATTTGTAACAATTATTGAGTAGTGCCTTCTTACGTAAGAATCAATAATTGGTGCAATACCGCAGCTACTATGCAACAACGCGTATTCATCGTGTTTTAACCAATCGGGTATTCCAACAAGATAATTGATAATAACTACGCCATTATTTATAAACAACTCATACTTGTCGTATTCTTCATCCAATTGCTTTCTCACATGGGCCCACACAAGGTCACTACCGTCGCATTTAATATTCCCCTACGCAGAAGAATATTCCACGACCAAACGAATATTCTCCGACAACAATGAGTATTTTATAACCACTTGCTTATTTAAAAATATTTGCGCATTGTACCCATAACTAACCACATTAATCAATTCAACCCTTACTATTTCAAAATAATAAATAGAGAAAATTAAATCTTCATTTAATAAAAGTTGGGGCCTTACATTGGTGATCTGCTTTATCCATGCTTCCGCCTTGAGTGGTTTTGGCTCTCCAATAAACTCCGGTGGTCCCAGCTCCTTGAACTGTTTAGCGGTGACCATCCGAGAATTTTTAGTGTTTCCGCATACATTTTGGACAGGAGCCGCTCTCGCTTGATGTTGCATGAATTGTATAAAGCCTCTGAACATTTTATCATTCATCATTTGGTCAGTGTTGTTGTTTGCATGACGATTGTCGCCTTCCTGATGGACATTCTCCTGATTATTGATATGTGGAGACTCAACGGTCTCCTGTGCTCCATTGCTATTCTAAACATTCTCGGATGTCATTTTCAGATACTGCCACAAAACAAGGGTTATTTGACATGTAACATATTATCTCTAAACTCTCACCAACCAATTAAATACCAAATAAATTTAAGTAGGTTATACTAGCAAAGGAATTCCCCATCTCTCCCCTCCTAGTTCTAGTCACACATCTTAGCCAGGAATCATATACCTAAGCTTTGATACCAACTGTGACGCCCCCAAAATAGGTATACATCACCTATTCTGAGTCGCCAAATACATGGTACAGAACATAAATACAATCTTAATTATACAACAAGAGAGCTGTGAGTTTAAATACAAATACTATTTTCTAGACAATATCCACTCTCAGAATGAGTGCTAATTACATTTATTGTCACACAATTTAATAGAATAGTGAGGACTATTAGCTAATACTATCATCCGGACCATCATTCCGTTCCCCGACTCGTCCCAACTACGTTCTCATTTTCTGAAGAGAACAGTGAAAGAAAGGGTGAGCTCAACTAGTCCAGTAAGAAATATTATGACTAAGATAATGCAGAATATATTATCATTAGCCTTAAACAGTGTTAAACTGATACAATATAACAAACATCAAGTTTAACTGCAGTGGAACAAGCAATCCATTAGAAGAGTCAATTAGAGAATAAAATCTACCATCTTCTATATTTTAAAAGGTTTTTCATAACTTTTATCGCTGAGACTCAGCTTAATAAATAATCCACATCATCGAATCACCCCTGCACTACGGCCAAGGATATTCTTTAGTATCACGACCACAAATTATCCATGCACTACGGGCCAAGGACATTCGTGTATTCATCAATGCTCATGATCATGCCAACAACGGTCTATCAATGCACTACGGGTCAATGAGGACTTTTACCACATCATTTATAACATTACGGTCATGATTACACCGAATAATCCCTGGTCATAATCATACCAAGTCCATCTATGCACTACAGGCCACAGATGACTTTCAAAAAAATATAAACATGAGGATGATGACAATGATATAAGAATTCAATAAAACAAGTTCAAGAATTAATTTATTCAGGAACTAATTACGTCCAAATCGTCAACATGATACTTCTTTGTAGAGTAAAATTCAAGAATGCTCAAAAGAATATTTCCATGAAAAGATACTGGATGAAGCGCAAATGTCAAGAATATTCCACTAATTTCATGGAGTATAGAAGTTAAAACTTTAACCAACTGAGTATAATAAGGAATAGAATAACAAAAGAAATCACCAGGCATGCGATAGACTACACAGGCAGGTTATTCCAACAGAATAATAATTAACGAAACCAAGTCCGACGTAAAAGCATGTAGATAGGATATTCCAAATGTAATAATAAAGATTTAAATCAGTCCGGCCAGAAAAGCATTGCATGTGATATTCCAACGAATAATAAAGATTTTAATCAGTCCCAGATTAAACGCATGCATGTGATATTCCAAATGTAATAATAACGAATGGAATAATGTAAGAATTTCACCAAGTATAGGTAACTCATATACATGTTATTCCAACAGAATAATAAATAATGGAATAAAAGAAGTTCTCTTCATGAATACAAAAGAAATAATACCCCTTACCGTAAAAGAAACTGGATATAGGAAAAGAAAGTTAACAGACTTCTCTTTTTCTTTCTCTCTATAATTTTTCTATCTAGAGTTTCAGTGAATTCGAAAGAAATAATGAAGGAATGAGCTTCTATTTATAGAAGAATGGACGGCATAGTAACTAACTCATGAACGGTTCAGATTGATTTACTTTTAATCAGACGGTCCATATTTAAAGCAAAATTTTTTAAATAAAATATAATATATTCTATTTATAGTCTAATAAAACAAAACTTATATAATATATATATATTATATCAGTACCCGTGATATATATAATACTGAACACGACTTAATTTACAAGCACCAAAACATTTTCTCAATTTATTTTGACACTAGAGACAAGCTACGCAACCTTCCAGTCTTTTCAAAATATGGCCATGAGCTTCTGTTTAAAGGAATCAGTACAACTATCATAATTGAAAAACTTTGTACCTTTTTGTAACTTTGTATGATATAAGAAAAAAGTAAACAAATTATTCAAATAATTATGTAGACATTTCACACTTCACGGGACACCACACCCACATTATTCCGCTCACACACCCACATTATTCCACTCACACACCCACAATAATCCACCCACTCACACACAATATTATATATATATATATATATATATATATATATATACTTTATAACTTTCTACCGATTATTTTTAAAAATGGGTAAATGGGAATCCAAATAATAAGCAAAATTTTCAACAATTACTATAGCAATAATTGAACAAAGCTGAGTGACTTCTTACGTAAGCATCAATAATTAATACCGTGTGCTACTATGCAACCACGCGTATTACTGTACTTTTACTACCGAGTAGTTCAACAGTATTAACAATAAAACTTCCACCGTTATTTTCAATAAAATATTTTTGTCGTTTTCTCAATCCGACAATAATTCTGTTGTGGGGTCCACCAATGATTATGCCGTCGTACGAATATTCCCTGTTAAAACCAATATTCTCCGACCAATCGAATATTATATAACAACTTGCGTACTTTGCAAAATTTATAAATATTACCCACAGCTATAACATAATATTAAATTCATTCCATAATATTCAAAAATGATATTTATAGAAAATTTATTTTTATTTATAAAAGTTGGGGTCTTACACTTCCTCTGTATTGTCTTTGTTCTATTTAGACTTGGGCTTAACCAGATGATATCACGTACAGAAAACCAACTGATATAGCCACTACGCGCACACTTAAAACATGAGGTAAAAAACCAATAGTTTTTATCAGTTATATTATGCCAAAGTCCACAAGGCTATGTTTGGCAATCCTCTTAAAATCCCATTTTAGTTTTTTTATATTACTTATATAATATAGTTCAATTGTCACATTCTTAGCAAATTAAATTTATCCAATTCTAAATTCTTAAATTATTAATCTTAACTCATTAATAATTAAACCAAACATTTACAATAAAATTATAATTCTATTTAATAGATTATTGAATTTCTAATTTAATTATTAAATCAAATTAGAAAATCATCATTGCATAACATAAATAATCATTAAACAATTAATTTAATTTAATTATTTCATTAAATTAAATCTTCAATCCATAAAATTACCATCTATTAATTTAGTTAATATACACACTTAACTAAATTATTACACCACAATTTTATTAATTATTTATTTAATTAAATCAATTAAAATATTTATTTAATTTGATAAATATTTAAAATTAATTACAAAATTCTCGTTACGTTATGCTTTCCTTTTCATAACAATTTTATTTACTTTCTTCAATAGTTTAATTAACTATTAAACCTCATATATATTTAATTCCTTCACACCAAAACACATAATTCAAAATCATACATCTAATAATAAGAATTTTAATTATTAAATTCTTATTTAATAATTTCTAAAAATCCGGATTGTCACAATAACTCAAGTTAGAGTTAGGAAACTTGCTTGTACCGCTGATTACCGTTAAACAATGTAATTTAATTTCTTATGAAAGATATATCATTAATAAGATCGATAGTCCGATTAGCATAATACACTTTATCTCACAATACTATTACTCGAATAATAAATTAGCTAATATTTAGCCACATAATCAAACTATATATAACACCTTAAACCATTATTAATATTATCGTCCTTTGATAATATTATTATCACATAACCATCATTTTAAACTCTCGTATAATATTATTAATCCTTTAATAATATTTTGTTCACTTCTTAATCTATTATTAATCATTTAATAATATTTTAATCACCTTCTAATATTATTAAACGCTTTAATAATATTCAAATTATTTACTAATATTATTAATCATTTAATAATATTTTAATCCTTTACTAATATTATTCAACATTTAATAATGTCTTCCTTACTTACAAATATTATTAATCATTTAATAATATTTTAATTATTATTTTATATTATTAATTATTTAATAATATTTTAATTAAATACTAATATTATTAATCATTTAATAATATTTTAATCATTTAATAAAATTTTATTCCAATATCATTAATTATATTAAAATATCTTAATCTAATATTATTAAGAATTTAATAATATTTTAATCATTTATTAAACTCATAAATAATTAATTATAAATGTTTAACCCTTACTATTTAATTTATTTAACAAGCATAAAATATCATAAATATAAAATTTTCTCAAAAATGACCAAAATACCCTCTATAAATGTGGACACTTCATATTAAGGGTCTTTAAGTCATAAAATCACATTTTCAAAATTTTCAACATCACATAACATAATTTATCCATTTATTCATAACTCAAACATTTACATGAAATGTGACGCCCCCAAAATAGGTTTACATCACCCATTCTGAGTTGTCAATACATGGTACAGAAACAACTACAACTTTATTATTACAACAGTAAAACTGTGAGTTTGAATACAAATATTATCTTCTAGACAATATCTATACTCAAATAAATCTTCATCACATTTATTGATACATTATTTTACAAAAATGGTGAGGACTACTAAACAACTCTCTCTAGAACCTTCATTCCATACCCCGATTCGTACTCGCTATATTCTCGCCTCCTGAGAAGAAAAATGGAACAAAAAGGAAAAGGGTGAGCTCAACTAGCCCAGTAAATAATATTATGACTAAGATAATATACAACAAATTATCGTTAGTCTTCAACAGGAAAAAATCTAATAGAATACAATAGACAACAAATTTTAAATCAATATTCGAAGCGGAAATAATAATTCATTAGAAGAGTTAAGTAGAGAATGCAAACTACTATCTTCTATGTATGAATTTAAAAGTTCATCGTCTATCTTTTATCCCCTCGTAACATCAATCAATATATATCCGAATCACATATTCATCTTTGCACTACAGCCAAAGATATTCATCATTAATCAAGTTCATCTAAACACTGCTCATCTTTGCACTACGGGCCAAAGATATTCTTCTTGTAAATCATTCATCTTTGTACTATAGGCCAAATATATTCCATAATATCATCATTTAAGACTGAAGATGATGAAAAATATTTTTAAAGATACGAATCCAGTGAAACAAAATGACAAGGATTAAGAATTAAGGAATCGTACTTTGTTTTATCCATGTCCAAAAATACCTCAAAAATAATTACAGTGGTGTAAAATTCAAGAATGATCAAAACATGGATACAATCAAAGCTAGTATCCAGAATAGATATTTTGGACGAAAAGAAATTTTTTCATTTTTCGATGAATAGTGCCGTATTCATGAATAATTGTCGATATCGTGAATAAAGTCCGTGATCGTGAATAGTAACTCGACACTAAAAGTTCCAAATTTGATAAAAACTTCAGATCAATATTTCAACATAATGATATTGAAGAAATAATATCATTACGAAAAAAAATAATATCCCTTACCTCGAAGATTAGTACTTCTAGTACGGAATACCGGGTATAGTCTCAAGAAGAACTTGCACCGCCTAACAATACTCAAAGTATACTCAAAATACTGCAAGAATACGCCGATAATATAGAGAGAAAAACTTCAGCTTTACGTGTGATTTTCAATTCTAACCTAAGCACCTATTTATAGGAAAATGCTTAGAACACCAAAGCGTAAAATTTAATAAAATATTAATATATATTATAAATTTCCTTAGCCCATCTTTGAAGATCTGATTTCAGCAATTAATATCACATGTTAGCCCACTTAAATGCAAAAAAACGTTTTTCTTTAAAATAATAATTAAAACTTCCAAAAATCAATTATTTCGGAGCTTCGGAACTTTAATAATTCACAATAAATAGCCCTTTTATTAGAAAATTCGAATCTCGCGACTTTTTATAGGAAATTCAATTCTCTACAACTTTACAGAAGAAAGGTTTTCCAAATTCCAAACAGAAATTGTCCGAAATCCACAAACGAGCGATTTTACAGGCTATAATCAAATTTCAGTCAATAAATGGGGTCCACCGACATGTTTAACATGTTTTAAATATTTATTGCAACAAAAATACTCTTCCTCCTTGTATACTCATATATCCCACATTCGTTGTAAAAATATCACCATTATTATATTATTAAAATATAATAATATATTTAAATAATTATTTTATCGTAAAAAGATAAAATTTCAATTTTCAACAATTGTCACATTAAAATTTTTCTCCATCTATATCCACATAAAATCAATATTTTTCTCATCATATGAATCAATAATTAATTATTCACAAATAATATTACAGAATCACAATATTGACAACCAGTGCGGCTCCCAAGAAAGAGGGGCTTTCCAATAAGAATTTCTCCTTACTTGTGGCGCGCAATTAGGTGACCAAACCTCTCCTTAGATAGAACTTTCTAGACATTGCCAATAATGTTATCTAATAATATTATTCAGATAATATGAATTATTTCTTCGATAATGAAAAATACTGTGCAAATCGACAATTATCAAACAACAACAATATAAAATATCAACACAACAATTATTAAATCAATAAAATATCGAATAAAGAATTATCAGAACCATTATCGAGTAGTGCCTTCTTACGTAAGAATCAATAATTGGTACAATACGATGTGCTACTTGTGTTTTAACCAATTTAGTATTTTAACAAAGATTAATTGTGAATAACTACGTTGTTATTTTTAAACAACTTATATTTGCTGCTTTCTTCATCCAATCGCTTTCACATGGGGCCCATACATGGTCAAGGCTTGCCGCATTTAATATTCCCCGACAAAGAAGAATATTCCACGACCAAACGAATATTTCCCCGACAACAATGAATATTTTATAACCACTTGCTTATTTTGAAATATTTATGATTTTTACCCATAACTATCCACATTAATCAAATCAACCCTTACTATTTCAAAATAATAAATAGAGAAAATTAAATTTCATTAATAATAAGTTGGGGTCTTACAACCTCCCTCCTTATGAAATTTCGTCCTCGAAATCGACGACGTACTCGGTGTTTTCAAAAGGTGAGGATACCTCGCTTTCATTTCCGCTTCCAATTCCCGCCATTTCCTATAGCATGATTCCTCCACAAAACTTTAACTTGTGGTATGACCTTTCAAGATAGGACATGCTCCTTCCTATCCAAGATCTTGACAGTACCTCCTCATACGTTAAGTCTTCTATTATTTCGTCCTGGTTCTAACTCTATAACGTGGTTCGTGTCTTTCACATATTTATGAAGTACGATATGTGAAACACATTATGAACACGAGACATACTCGGAGGTAACGCAAGTCTATAGGCTACATTTCCTATTCCGTCAAGAATTTGAAATGGACCAATAAATCGTGGATTGAGCTTTCCTCTCTTCCCAAATCTTGTAACTCCCTTCCATGGAGCAACTCGCAACAATACATGATCCCCTATACTAAATTCCACGCCCTTTCGATGAAGATCCGCATAACTCTTTTGTCGATCTTGTGCCGCTTTGTATACGCTGTCGAATCATTTGGATCTTTTCCGTAGTCATACGTATCAACTCGGGTCCCAACAATGTTGCTTCACCCACCTCGTCCCCAACATACCGGAGATCGACACTTTCGTCCATATAATGCTTCAAATGGAGCCACACCTATACTTGCTCGATAACCATTGTTGTAGGAGAATTCCACCAATGGTAAATACTTATCCAACTCCGCCTTTGAAGTCTAGGACACAGAGTCTTAATAAATCTTCAAGAGTTTGAATAGTCCTTTCGATTGTCCGTCTGCTTTGAGGATGGTATGCCGAATCAATCAGAACTGCGTGGCCATAGCTTTTTGCAAGCTAACCCAAAATCTTGAAGTGAATCTTGGGTCACGATCCGAAACTATGGATACAGTATGCCATGCAACCTCACAATCTTATTCACGTACATACTAGCAAGACGTTCAAGGGAATAAGTCTCCGATGATCGGCAAGAAATGAGCGGACTTGGTTAATCTATCAACAATAACCCAAATAGCATTGATGCCTTGAGAAACCGGTAGGAAGACCCGTAACGAAATCCATGGTAATATGTTCCCACTTCCATTTCGGAATCTCAAGTGGTTGCAACCCAACCCTTAGGTACTAGATGCTCCGCCTTTACACGTTGACAAGTTAAACACATTGAGATAAACTTTGCAATCTCTCTCTTCATATTGTTCCACCAAAATGTATGTCGAAGATCACAATACATTTTGGTACTTCCAGGATGGATTGCAAATGGTGTATTGTGTGCCTCCATCATAATCTTGTACTTCAAATCGTAGTCGTTAGGGACACAAAGTCCGGAGTGGACTCAAGTATTCCTTCTTCATCAATTCTCGCTTAAAATAGCTCATTCTTGTACTTTCTTCTTCATACTCATCACCCGGCCCATGGCTTGAGCAACCTTAACTTTTTCTATTAAAGTTGGCTCTACGTCGTATACTTGACATCATCGCACTCATTCCCGCATATGATCTTCTACTCAACGCATCGCCTACCACGCTCGCTTTTCCGGGATGGTATTGAATAGTGTGGTCGTAGTCTTTCAATAGCTCGAGCCAACGTCATTTGCCAGCATGTTGAGTTCTTTTTGAGTGAAGAAATATTTAAGGCTTTTATGGTCCGAATATATCTCCACTTTCTCCCCATAAAGATAGTGCCTCCATATCTTTAGCGCATGCAACGATCACCGCTAACTCTAGATCATGAGTAGGATAATTCCTCTCATACTCTTTAAGTTTTCGCGATGCATAGGCTATGACTTTCCCACGTTGCATGAGAACACATCCTAACCCTTTGCCCAAGCATCATCAGAGATAACAAATCCATCCGAACCAGATGGTATTGTTAGAACAAAGCCAAAATAAGTCTCCTCTTAAGCTCTTGGAAACTCTTCTCGCATTCTTCGCTCAAACGAATTTTATATCTTTCCGAGTTAATGAAGTTAATGGAGTAGCGATTCGAGAAAATCCTTCCACGAATCTCCGATAATAACCAATTAAGCCCAAAAAGTTACGTGCACGTTTTCCAATCACCGACTTTGGTTGCTCCCAACTTTGTATTGCTTCAATCTTCGCCGAGTCCACTTGATACTCCATGTTTTGACACCACATGCCCAAGAAATGCTACTTCCTCAAGCTAGAACTCGCATTTCTTTAATTTGGCATATAGTTTGTTTTCACGAAGCCTTTGAGTACCAAATTTCTTCAAATGGTGCTCATGATCTTCACGACTTTTGGAATATATGAGGATGTCATCAATAAAGACAACAACAAACCGATCCAAATATTCCTTGAATACTCGGTTCATCATATCCATGAAATCCATGGGAGCATTAGTTAGTCTGAAAGACATGACTAAGAATTCATAATGCCCATACCGAGTTCTCAAGGCGCCTTTTGAATATCCTCGCCTTCTAATCTTTAGTGATGATATCCGTAATCGAAGATCGATTTTTGAAAAGAATTGTGCCCTTGCAATCGGTCAAACAAGTCATCAATACGAGGTAGAGGATACCTATTCTTGATGGTGACATGGTTCAATTCCGATAGTCAATACAAAAGTCGCATACTCCCGCTTTTCTTCTTTACGAATAAAACAGAGCACCCCAAGAAGATGTACTAGGGCGAATGAAACCGGATGTCCAACAATTCCTCGTAGTTGGACCTTTAACTCCTCAAGTTCAATAGGAGCCATTCGATATGGGGTTTTAAAATGGGCTTTGTACCAGTTCAAGATCAATAAAGAATTCAACTTCACGCTTGGGTAGACCGAAGTTCTTCAGAAATACGCCGGAAAGTCAATAACAACAGAATATTATTCAAATTTGACGTGTCTTTATTCAAATCCATAACATGGGCTAAGAAAGCTTGACATCCGCTTTTTCAATAAACGAATAGCTTTATGATTAGATATGACAGTGATTGATTTTAATGGTTTAGTTGTTTGAATTAGTATAACAGTTGGTTAAGAATATGAAAACTAACAACCTTACGAAAACAATCAATTTTGGCATGATGAGTAGTTAACCAATCAATCCCTAAAATCACATCAAAAGCAAGTATCTTTAAAGAGATAAGGTCAATGGTAAGGTGATGGTGCCAACTTGAATCAAACAAGATTTATAAACGGTGGATGTGATGAAAGTTTCTCCTAACGAGTTTCCACAGATAGGTCAAAGTCTAATTTCTCCTGAGTCAAGTTTAAACGTTGAGCACATGCAGGAGAGATTAATGAATGGGTAGCACCGATATCAAGTAAGGTATAAACTTCGCAAGAAGTTATAAATATCTTACCCATGATCACCTCGCTTGGGTTCCTCGCATTTTGACCAAATCCACAACAAATGCTCTTCCCTGAACCGCTGACTTTGACTTTTCTCGGACGATCTTTTTGAGTCACCGTCCCCATCACTGAACTAGGTTTCGCTACTGACAATCTCGAGCGATATGTCCTTCCTTTCCACAATTATAACATACCTTGAATCGTGTGGGATGTTTGGACCGATATGTCCCTCTATCCCGCATTTATAGCATATGACCGGTGGTCGTTTCTCCTCCCTTAGAACCAGATTCTTTTAAGCCAGACTGCGCCTTCACATGGTAGTTGTTAAATCTCCTCTTTTAAAATCTCCTCCCGACTCGCTTCTTCTATTTTCATGGCCATGATTACCACCGGAGTGGTTACCATTTTGTCCGTCTGTTTTTTTTCTCCATTTGGTTATCATTATTCTGCTTGATCGCTATCTCTCGTACGATCCTAGTTATGGTCCCTCGGTTGAACATACTCAAGTATCTCGCTCTAACAATTGAGTCCTCGTTAACAACATCCTCGGTCAGAGAGAAAATTTATGAGAAATGAGATATTGTCGTATCTCGGGTTTCAAACCTCTCGAAACATCCGCCATATCGCTCCTCATTCTCCACCAAATGAGGTGCAAACCGGATAACTCTGTAAACTTTGCCTCGTCATCGAGACATCGCCATGTTGTTTTGTTCTAATCATGAACTCCACTTCCTTCATATAATTTAACACTTTCGTGAAAGTATTTGTCATTAAATAATTTCTGAAATGTCTCCCAAGACATGCCGAGTCTTGGCTGGATGATTACGCTTCACGCACTCCCACCAAGAGGTCTTCTTCGCCACGGAACATAAAGGTGGCGAATGGAATCTTCTGTTCTCCGCATCCCAAGACATCGAATATCTTGGTAATTTACTTGACCCATGTTTCCGCCATGATCGGATCTCGCTTTCCCTTAAATTCGTGGTCCCAACTCTTTGAATCGCTTGCATTTGTGATAACCCGTGAATTTCTATCATTTCCTCCTCAGATTTTGAACATGAGTCTCCTCGTCTCGATTTTGCATGAACCGCAAAAAGCTTCTAAACATCCCCTCGCTTCATCATCTCGCCATTGGTGTTGTTCACGGGAGGAACATTGCCACTGCTGTTGCGCGTTCTCCTCGTTGGTGAGTACAGCGTCTCCACGCCTCATTTCCATTGTTAATATTCTCAACGACATTCTCAAATCATCATATAAAACAAGGGTTAATTAAGGAAATCAATATATCACATAATATCCTTATATACTTGACCAACTAACAAATAAGCTTAGGTAGGACACACTAGCGAAGGATTTACTCGCCTCTCCCTCCTAGTTCTATTCCCCGATCTCCGCCAGAGATCATATTCCTAAGCTCGATACCAACCGTGACGCCCCCAAAATAGGTATACATCACCCATTCGAGTTGTCAATACATGGTACGTAAACAACT
This sequence comes from Panax quinquefolius, assembly GCA_020205615.1. Lineage (NCBI taxonomy): Eukaryota > Viridiplantae > Streptophyta > Magnoliopsida > Apiales > Araliaceae > Panax > Panax quinquefolius. The sequence goes on from CM035166.1 coordinate 80,860,398, forward strand.
ATAACTTTATTATTACAACAAGAAATCGTGAGTTTGAATACAAATATTATCTTCTAGACAATATCTATACTCAAATTAATCATCATCACATTTATTGATACATTATTTTACAAAATGGTGAGGACTACTAAACAACTCTCTCTAGAACCTTCATTCTATACCCCAGGCTGTACTCGCTATATTCTCGCCTCCTAAGAAGAAAAAATGGAACAAAAAGGAAAAGGGTGAGCTCAACTAGCCCAAAAAGAATATTATGACTAAGATAATATACAACAAATTATCGTTAGTCTTCAACAGGAAAAATCTAATAAAATACAATAGACAACAAATTTTAAATCAATATTCGCAGTGAAATAATAATTCATTAGAAGAGTTAAGTAGAGAATGCAAACTACTATCTTCTATGTATGAATTTAAAAGTTCATCATCTATCTTTTATCCCCTAACATCAATCTATATATATCCTGAATCACATATTCATCTTTGCACTACAGCCAAAGATATTCATCACTTAGTCATGTTCATCTAAACACTGCTCATCTTTGCACTACGGGCCAAAGATATTCTTCAGAAATCATTCATCTTTGCACTACAGGCCAAAGATATTCCATAATATCATCATTTAAGACTGAAGATGATGAAAAATATTTTTAAAGATACGAATCCAGTGAAACAAAATGACAAGGATTAAGGAATAAGGATTCGTACTTTGTTTTATCCACGTTCAAAAATACCTCAAAAATAATTACGGTGGTGTAAAATTCAAGAATGATCAAAACATGGATACAATCAAAGCTAGTATCCAGAATAGATATTTTGGACGAAAAGAAAATTTTTTATTTTTTGATGAATAGTGCCGTATTCATGAATAGTGTCGTATACGTGAATAGTGCCGTATACGTGAATAGTAACTCCGACACTAAAAGTTTCAAATTTGATAAAAACTTCAGATCAATATTTTAACATAATGATATTGAAGAAATAATATCATTACGAAAAAAAATAATATCCCTTACCTCGAAAGATTAGTACTTCTAAATTTGGAATACCTGTATAGTCTTTGAAGGAACTTGCACCATCTAACAATACTCAACGTATACTCAAAATACTCACAAGAATACGCTTCGATAATATAGAGAGAAAACTTGATTTTACGGTGTGATTTTCAATTCTAAGCTAAGACCCTATTTATAGGAAAATGCTTAGAACACTAAAGCGTAAAATTTAATAAAATATTAATATATATTATAAATTTCCTTAGCCCATCTTTGAAGATCTGATTTCAAAGAATTAATATCACATGTTAGCCCACTTAAATGCAAAAAATGTTGTTCTTTAAAATAATAATTAAAACTTCCAAAATCAATAATTCACAATAAATAGCCTTTTATCGTAAAAATTCGAATCTCGCGACTTTTTATAGGAAATTCAATTATCTACAACTTTGCGTAAGAAAGTTTTTCCAAATTCTAAATGAAATTGACCGAAATCCATAAACGGGCAATTTTACACAGTGCTATAATCAAATTTCAAATAATAAATGGGGTCCACCGACATGTTTAACATGTTTTAAACATTTATTGCAACAAAAATACTCTTCCTCCTCATATACTCATATATCCCACATTCGTTTGTAAAAATATCACTATTATTATATTATTAAAATATAATAATATATTTAAATGAATTATTTTATCAGAAAAAGATAAAATTTCAATTTTCAACAATTGTCACATTAAAATTTTTCTCCATCTATATCCACATAAAATCAATATTTTTCTTATCATATGAATCAATAATTAATTATTCACAAATAATATTACGTAATCACAATATCGACAACCGTGCGCTCCTGTGAAAGAGGGGCTTTCCAATAAGAATTTCTCTTTCTTGCGGCAATTAATTAGGTGACCAAACCTCTCCTTAGATAGAACTTTCTAGACATTTCCAATAATGTTATCTAATAATATTATTCAGATAATATGAATTATTGCTTCGATAATGAAAAATATTGTGTAATGACAATTATTGAAACAACAAAGAATATAAAATATCAACGCAAAGAATTATTAAATCAATGAAATATCAATAAAGAATTATCGTAACCATTATTGAGTAGTGCCTTCTTACGTAAGAATCAATAATTGGTACAATACGTGTGCTACCGTGTTTTTTACCAATTTAGTATTTTAACAAAGATAATTTGTGAATAACTACGTTTATTTTTAAACAACTTATATTTGTCGCTTTCTTCATCCAATCGCTTTTAGCATGGGCCCACATATATACACATGGGTCGTCGTCGTCATTTAATATTCCCAAGACAAAGAGAATATTCCACGACCAAACGAATATTTCCCGACAACAATGAATATTTTATAACCACTTGCTTATTTTGAAATATTTGCGTATTTTACCCATAACTATCCACATTAATCAAATCAACCCTTACTATTTCAAAATAATAAATAGAGAAAATTAAATTTCATTAATAATAAGTTGGGGTCTTACATGAAAAATACCAAAGCATCTCCAAAATATTTTCTTTTCTGGGAAACATCAGTTTATGATATTCGAATGAACATATATTTTTTATGGAAATTTCAATTCCGTTTACTATTTTTAAAGTGTCCAAAACAATCAGATCTTGCAACATTTTTCATAAATTGACCTTTTGTCCATAAATTATGAAATTTTCAGGGCATGCTCCTGTTATATATATCTACCTCCAGTAAAAATTTACAATTTTTGGAGTTAAAAAAAAAAGAGTTATTCTTTATCACTTTTAAAATAGTATTTTCTTGCAAAATTCATTAATTTGATTCTACACATCCAAAAATCACCATCTTTGGACTGAACCTTGTTAACTCATCATACTAACACACCAGAGTTTTTAAGAACTTTTAGAGAAACTAAAATGGAGGAAAATACCCCTAGACCAAACTGACCTAAAATCGTTTATTTTCTATTTTCTTCACTCAGCAGGCTGTTTGTGCTAAAACAGTTGCTATGACTTGTTTAATTTATATATTTGAGTGGTACCACTTGGGTTTGAAAGCTAAATTACATATCTAACACCCCTCTTTGATGGATCAAAAAAAGGATGTGTAGATTTCAAATGGTAGATGATCAAAGTAACAAAAAGTTAGGGTTTTCTCAAACTAGAAAATAAAATTTTATTTTCTTCTTTTGTTTAAGCTTTCTAACACTCAAAATGGTTAGATCTACCCCTCTTCTTTTGTTTTAGGACTTTTATACCTTGAAGGTTTTTCCTATTCTTCTTCCCAGGTGGGTGAAGCTTGATGGCATAGAAGGAAAACTCCACTCCTTTCCTCTCCTTAACATTCGATCCCCTTGTGTTCTCTCTCTTTCTATTTTCTTTCTTTAGCTTATTTAGAGAATGAAGTAAACTTTATTTACAAAAGTGGTGGAAGCTATTTATAGCTAAAAAATAATATACATACAATCATATATATCTACACAATATCTCTCTAATATCTTACAAAATCTTAGCAAATCCTTCCAAATCTCTCAAATCTTTGAAAAATAAAAATCACATGTGCTTATTTCTCATTCTTATCTTGCCAGGTACATCCCATCAAAATGCCCCAATTTTGAATTATTTACTTAATAAAATGACCTAAAAGTCCCTACACTAATTGGGCCAATTAGTTAGCCACCATCAAGGGCAAAATAGTCATTACGCCACCACTAAAAATGGCCATTCCAACATTTCTAGTAAATTTCCTAGAAATTTCCTTCTAGGACATATTCATCATTAGTAATTTTTATCAAGGGTATAATGGTTATTTGGCCATTTGCTAGGAAACTTCCTAGAAATTTCCATCTAGGATACAAGGGTCAGTAGTGAGATTCTTCAAAGGCAATTTTGTCATTTAATCATTCAATAAGAAATTTCCTACAAGGACACTATAGTTATTAATAATTTTATCTTGGGGTAAAATAGTCATTTCATCATTACTACGAAACTTCCTAGAAATTTCTTCTTAGGACACATGAGTCATTAAGCACTTTCTTTTGGCCAATATAGTCATTTTCCACCTTTAACTCAAGTATGGTTAATTACTAAACATAGATATTCTACTAACACCTGTCCCATTATTTTGGGCTACTAAATTAAATTCTCATCGGGCTTCTTCATTGAATTTGACACAAGTATTTAATTAAATAACTTGGGCCATCTTAATTCTTTCATACCACCCACATTTTAACATATTATTGGACTAATTTAATTCTCACACTTGTTCAATATTTTTCATAGCACTTATGCCAATCCATAATTAATTTACTCACATTTTTCATGAGGCTTAATCCATAAATTTTATTGGGCCTCCTATAATGCAATACAAGGCTTACTCAATAACTTGGTGGATTAATTACATATGTTAGTATATTTTTAGAAATAATTACAATAATGGTGCATAGAAAAAATAATTACAAAAGTAATATATTTTCCCATATTTATTTACAAAATTAATACATTTTGGTATCCTTTAATCAGACCCATTTTTGATCTTTGTTCCTGTTTCTCTCTCTTTTTTATTCATCCTCTTTTTTCTACTATAAACCAAAGTGGCGGAAGTTTACTCGGCAGAGGCCAAACATGGCGGCGGTTCCCCTTTCCCCGCACGGTTTCGTTGGGGGGGGGGGGGTCCTTAATAGGGATGGAGGCAAACTGATAAATGAAAAGATAGATCTACGTGCCATGAGCTTGATAAGAATTTCCAAAACAAAGGCAGCAGTGCGTCAATGGAGTTGTTTCCTACTTTCCCTAGATTTTGTTTTACTTTTTCCTGACAAGTCCATGGGCATTAGAATATTAATTTTGTACCCAGGTGTATAACATCAACGAAATCAATTATTTTCCCAGAATCATTATTTACTTGTTTACTAGTTCTTATTGTTCAACATAGTTCTTACTCTTTTGTAATTTATCTAACCATATATGTGTTTTATAGTTTCCAGACTACGTAGACGTTTATCTACGGCTTGCCACCATTGCAAAAGTTCGAAACAATGTTCAGCTAAGCATACAACTGGTTGTTAAATGCCTCTCTAGCTTCCATGTGTATCTAGTCCTCCACAGCCACACCTTCAGTTTTTTTATAGTGCGATTGGTAGCCAAACATTCATACCAAGTTAACCAATTCAGTGTTATTAGGTTACCAATTTATTTTGAATGTGATGTAGTTGGTAGCCAAACCTTCATGCAGTGGGTAGCCAAACCTTTATACCAAGGTAACCAATTTAGTTTTATTAAGTTACCAATTTATTTTGAATGTGATACAGTTGGTAGCCAAACCTTCATGCAGTTGGTTGCCAAACTTTTAAACCAAGGTAACTAATTCATACTGCAGGTGTGGTGGTAGATTGGTTACCTTGGTATAAAGGTTTGGTTACCTTAGTATAAATATTTGGTTACCTTGGTACAAAGGTTTGGTTATCAACATTACATTACACATCACTCTCTTATCTCTCTCTTTCCTATGCAATGTTCTTATTTTCCTTTGGACATGAAATTGGAATTAGAATTTTCGGACATGAAGAAATTGTGAAAAATTAAATATCCACCTCCTTTCTCCATCTCATCGACTATTTTGTGGTTGATTCTCGCTCTGTCTCACCGGTGAAGGGGGAGGAGGAAGATGACGTTGCCAAACCTTTAGACCAAGGTAACCAATTCAGTTTTATTAAGTTAACAATTTAGTTTGAATGTGATGCAGTTGGTAGCCAACCATTCATACAAAGGTAACCATTTTAGTTTTTGTGGGTAACCAAATATTCATAAAAAAAAATTCAGAACAGTAAGAGTTACATCTATTTATTTTTAAACTTTTTGTAGGGCGAATCTTCTTCTTCTTCTCATTGGCATTTTGGACAACAGAGATTAGCGACGGAGTAGCAGAGGAGAGGGCAACTTGTGAAGAAGGAGATTTGCGACGGAGTAACGGAGGAGAGGGCTACTGTGAGGGAGATGAAGATTTGAATTTAAATTATTATTTTGAATTTGAATTTGTTTTTGTTGTTAGATCCCATATATTTGAATTTAAATTATTAATTATGACATTTATTTCTCGATTTTAGGTTTCCTTATTAATGTGAATTGTGTTATTTTTGTAATTATTTTGTGGATGCACTAATAATGTAATTACTTTCTAATTATTGTATATTAGTGTTAAGGACCCTAACTTGGTTATTTCATAATCCAAGGTTTAATTGACTTTCCTTCCAATTATAATTCTTCTTTCACACTTAGCCCATCTAATTTAAATTAATTAGCTTAATTTTTTATCTCATATTTTCAATTCATATCTTCATGTCCTCTTAACATAATATAATATATTAAACTATCTTGTAAATATTTTACATTTATATGTAATATATTTAAAATAATGGGTTTAATTAACCTACTCATTACCATTTACATCAAGTACATACATTAATCCGCTATTTTACTTAAGCTAATGATAAGTAGGTTTTATACCTAATTATTGGCTATCAACTTGTTAGAATTATGGCTTAATCTCAAGTATTTTAGTATCGTTTTATGTTTATATCTTTGTTTTATAGGTTGCATTAAGGAAACACAAATGGCAAGCAATGCCATGGAAAAGGCATTGTAACGCCCGAGAAATTTGGATCCTTTGTAAAAATATTTGAAAGAATTAAATAATGAATAAAATAATATTATTTATTATCATATGTGTTAATAAGAGGTATGTCGTTCTATAACCTAGAAACGTCGAAAGATCGTAGTATTTGGACCACATGAAAGAATTAAAGTGTTTGAATTTCCAAGACGAAAATAAATATTTTCCGAGAAAGTTTACGAAAAACACTATTCACCAATTATCGCTCGGGAATTATTTTTGAACTTTCGAGAATTACGTAACGTTAGAATATCGAGACGAGATGGATTATGTAATAATAATCTAAGTATGGAAAACGCAATAATTCGCATGCGGACTTAATTTGGGAATATAGGTATTAAAACCTAATGAAATGAATTAAGGTAACTTTGTTTGAAATATAAGTCCAATAAGATTAAGGTGTAAACCTATGTGAGATTATCCTTAAAGCCCAAGTAGTAATAACATAAAGCCCTTGGTAGATTAATGCAAGCCCAAAGATAAGTTAATTAAGTTAACTACTAAGCCTAAAGGATGATTCAATGGGTAAAACAAGATCCATGGGGCAACCCATGGGTGAAGTGGTAACCAAGCACTTGGAGTGCTGAGCAAGAACTTTAAGTAATGACCAAGGAATGGATAAGAGTTGTGGGCAACAAGTAATGAATAGTAAGGAGGTTAACTAAGGAGGTGGGATGGCCTAAATGTCCATAGTGCCCTCACTTTGAGTTGTCTATAAATACCAAGCTTTATTTCTTAAGTTGGTTGTTTAATTTTCATCCAACTCCTCTCAAGATAAACAACTTATTTGTTAGAGTCAATAAGCACTTTGAGCTTAACATTTTCTTAGTAGATTTCCAAAGCAAGTGAAGTAATCATCAAAGGTAATTGATCTTGTCTATTCTATCTCTATCATGGTAGGTTGATAAGAGAAGTGTAACTAATGAACTTAGATGTTAAGAACATAAGATAAGTTGATAAACAATGGACTTAAGCCAAAATAGTTGAATAAGCAACTTGAACCTAAATAAGTTAATGAACTTATGAAGAATTGCCTTTGTTAACATAAGCATGAGAATTGTAGATAATAAGTGTAATAAGTCAAAAACTACTTTGATAATAAGTTGGTGTAATAAGTAACTTGTAATGTCTTTATGTTGATTAAAATCCACTTAGAATGATTAGTATTGAGGTTTCGCCGGAATTTACACGATTGGACAATAATCATCGAATTCGTGAAATTCTCGAAATGGAAGTCGTATTTTGTGTTAGACATTGGAAACGTAGGTTTTCGATGGAGGCAAGTCATATTTGGCATTATAGAGTTGCGGACTCGAAAATGGCCGGATTTCGACTTAGAACGAAGAAACGAGCGTTGAACGTTCACGAACGTTTATCATTTTCGTTAAAATTGAACTAATAGGTGAAATTTTAGCAAACGAAGTCGAATAGATAAAATTCTTATATGAATACATAGAGTACATGATTTGTGAACTGTAGGCTCTTGAACGAGCCAATTCGGACTTATAACGAAGAAGTTACGAGTCCGGGAATCTCACAAAATTTAAAGTCTGTAAAATTTTTCTGGTGCACAGAGCTAGCGTCGCGGTGCCAGCCCAAGGCCATTTTAGCCGCAATAGCAGTACGAAGCTTAGCGAGAAAAGCCATAACCTTCAGGAGAGAGTGAAGCAAGTACGACCATTAACATCGAGACTTCAGCATGACAACACGAGTCCGGTTCTAAGCGATAATAGGGGACAGCAGTAGCACAAGACCAAGTGTAAAAGTCGGCACCATGCAGCATGCCACAAATTTCAAGACCAAGACAATAATGAATGTTTACATATAGAGCATGGTTAGTAATTGATAAACAATTAAAGGAAGATCTTAATGAAACATTGTTAAGACATAATTAAGTCTTAAACATGAACACTTAGAGTTAAGTTAAGTCAATTACTTATGAATATGAGAATGACGTAATGGGAAGCCGAAACCTATAATAACAAATCTAATACGTAATTGGATTGAGAAGTAGGGTAAAATTCTTTAGGAACCATGTGTGATCATTCATGACTAATGTTCTATGTTATCCTATCATTTAATGTAGAGACCTTAAAGACGTAAGGTGCACGTGTTATAAATTGTAGCAGACGCTAAAGGTAAGTACTCTAACCCTTATTATAGTTCGATCTGGACAAGTCTTTGTGATTCATGTATTCTTCGCATGAGTTAGTATTTGAGGAATGTCAAAGCCAATCCTTTCGGCTAGACGAATGCTATGTTATTTTATCAAGTGTTGATAAGGATTTACCGAACTAATATTGTTGTGGTTTTCAAAAGTAGATGGTGTATGCTCAAATTATTTTGTCGTCAAACGATAGGCACGTGAGGTTGCCACAACTTAAACGTATATACGTTTAATGAATGTAGTGTTGATCAACATAGAGTACTATAGGCTGATCACCTAGACGTGCTCGTAAGCTATACCGGACTTACGGACTTTGTGCCGGGATGTCATTTTCAAAGTACTTATGAAATGTTTACGGTCTTGAACCGGAATTGAGGTTTTACTGAATATTGTTGTTGTAAAATGTTTTGAATGAAAAGAAGTGCTATTTTGAATTAACAATAGTACTTCGTAGCTATTGTTCAGTTATCGAAGATATACGATTCCTATGTTTCAAGCATGCTATTTTCCGAGAATTGTTGTACTTGCTGAGCTAGTTAGGCTCATTCTTGCTTGAACCATATGAATGCATCTAAGACAGAGCGGACCGATGGATCTAGCAAGGATAAAGGGAAGGCGAAAGCGAACCCGTAGCTTGCATATATAATAGTATAGATTTTTGTAAGAAATAATAATATTGATATTATGACAAAGACAATGTATTTCAAAAATAAATATTTTTATTAAAAAGTGGGTGGGCCCCACTTTTGTCCTTTGTTGGTGGAAATGTGATGATTCAGATGTGGTGGGATGAAAATTCATTTTCAAGGGTGGAGTGCCGCAAGTTTTCAAAAAAGCCTCCGTATGAAAAATTTGTCAACTATGGCGTTCTGGCATTTTCTTATAAATAAGGTGCTTATTTAGAATTGAAAATCACACCAGAATCATAAGTTTTCTCTTTCTATATTATCGAGCGTATTTTGTGAGTATTTAGATACTTTGAGAGTTGCTATTCAGTGCAAGTTTCCTTCAGCATTATATCCAATATTCCAGTCAGAAGTACTGTTATTTTGAGGTAAGGGATGTTATTTTCTTCGTAAATGATGTTATTTCTTTCAATATCATTATACCAAAATATTGGTATGAATTTTATTGTGGAATTTCTACCTTTTTGTGTCAGGGTTACTATTCACGTATACGACACTATTCACATATGGTGCACGCATTTTCGCTTCTTTGTTCAAGATGTCTATTATGGTTACTATATTTTATTGTATCCATGTTTTGATCTTCATTCTTGAATTTTACTTCACTATGGTTTATTATGGAGTATTTTTGAACTTGAATTATCTAAAGTACGAGTCCCAACTTTTGTCCTTTTATCTCACTAGATTCGTTTCTTTAAAATATTTTTCATCATCCTCAGTCCTAAATGGTGATATAACTGAATATCTTTGGCCTGTAGGGTAAAGATGAATGATTATCTGATGAATATATTTGGCCCGTAGTGCAAAGATGGACAAGTGTTGAGATGAACATGACCAACTGGTGATACAAATGAATATCTTTAGCCTGTAGTGCAAAGATAAATATTTGATTCAAGATGTTTATTGATTGATGTTACAACGATAAAATATTGATGATGATCTTTTAAATTCATAAGATGATAGTAGATTTCATTCTCTATTTAACTCTTCTAATGAATTGTTATTTTCGCTGCGAATATTTATCTAAAACTTGTTGTCCATTATATCTTATTTGATTTATTGAAGGCTAACGATAATTTGTTCTATATTATCTTAGTTATAATATTCTTTACTAGACTAGTTGAGCACACCCTTTTCCTTTTTGTTCCATTATTCTTCTCAAGAGGCGAGACTATAGTGGGATCTAGTCGGGGTGTGCAGTGATGGGTCCAGATAGTTGTTTTAGCAGTCCTCACTATTTTTATAAAATTGTGTATAAATAATTATGAGGACTTATTTGAGTGTGGATATTGTCTAGAAGATAATATTTGTATTTAAACTCAAAGTTTATGTGTTGTCGTATTTTACACGATAATTGTAATAATGACGTTGTAGTTGTTTTGTACCATGTATTTGGCGACCCAAGATGGGTGATGTATACCTATTTTGGGGGCATCACAATTGGTATCAGAGCTTAGGGATATGGTCTTTGGTGGAGATCAGGGAATAGAACTAGGAGGGGAGAGATGAGTAAATCCTTCGCTAGTGTGTCCTACCTAAGCTTATTTGTTGGTCGGTCAGAATATATGGGTATTATGTGGCATGTCAATTTCTTTAATTAACCCTTGTTTTGTGGAAATATTTGAGAATGGAAGCTGAGAATGTTAATAATGGAGTGTATGAGACCGTGGAGACACCTTTAATCACCAACCAGGAGAACGTGCAACAGGAAGGCAATATTCCTCCTATAAACAACACCACCGAACAAACAATGAATGATGGGATGTTTAGAAGCTTTTTATAGTTCATGCAAAATCGGACGAGGGAGACTCGTGTACAGAATACGGGTGGAAATGATAACAACGCGCGGCTTGTCACAGCCAAGCAGTTTAAAGCGTTGGGACCACCAGAGTTCTTGGGAAAGCCGAATCCAATTAAGGCGGAAACGTGGGGTAAGCAAATTACCAAGATATTCAATGTCTTGGGATGCACGGAGGAACAAAAGGTTCCATTCGCCACCTTTATGTTCCGCGGTGAAGCAGATTACTGGTAGGAATCTGTGAAGCGTACCCAGCTAGACGTAGTCAATATGTCTTGGGAAACATTTCAGAAACTGTTCAATGACAAGTACTTTTCTGAAAGTATTCGTTTTATTAAGTTAACAATTTAGTTTGAATGTGATGCAGTTGGTAGCCAACCATTCATACAAAGGTGACCATTTTAGTTTTTGTGGGTAACCAAATAGTCATAAAAAAAAAATTTAGAACAGTAAGAGTTACATCTATTTATTTTTAAACTTTTTGTAGGGCGAATCTTCTTCTTCTCATTGGCATTTTGGACAACATAGATTAGCGGCAGAGTAGCGGCGTAGTAGTGGAGGAGAGGGCAACTTGTGAAGAAGGAGATTCGCGGCGGAGTAGCGGAGGAGAGGGCTACTGTGAGGGAGATGAAGATTTGAATTTGAATTATTATTTTGAATTTGAATTTGTTTTTGTTGTTAGATCCCAGATATTTGAATTTAAATTATTAATTATGACATTTATTTCTCCTTGATTTTAGGTTTCCTTATTAATGTGAATTGCGTTATTTTTGTAATTATTTTGTGGATGCACTAATAGTGTAATTACTTTCTAATTGTTGTATATTAGTGTTAAGGACCCTAACTTGGTTATTTCATAATCCAAGGTAAAATTGACTTTCCTTCCAATTATAATTCTTCTTTCACACTTAGCCCATCTAATTTAAATTAATTAGCTTAATTTTTTATCTCATATTTTCAATTCATATCTTTATGTCCTCTTGGCATAATATAATATATTAAACTATTTTGTAAATATTTTACATTTATATGTAATATATTTAAAATAATGGGTTTAATTAACCCACTCATTACCATTTACATCAAGTACATATATTAATCCGCTATTTTACTTAAGCTAATGATAAATAGGTTTTATACCTACTTATTGGCTATCAACTTGCTAGAATTATGGCTGAATCTCAAGTGTTTTAGTATCGTTTTATGTGACGCCCCCAAAATTAGGTATACATCACCCATCTTGGGTCGTCAGATACATGGTACAAAATTCAAATACTACTTACTAATACAACTGTCGTGTACAATACGACAAAACATAAAATGTGAGTTTGAATACAAATATTGTCTACTAGAGATTATACAAACTCAAAAGGAGTCCTCATTACAATTATTATCACACTATTTCACAAAAATAGTGATGACTACTAATGCTATCCTCTGGACCATCACTCCGTTCCCCGACTCGTCCCAACTATAATCTCATTTTCTAAAGAGAATAGTTAAAGAAAAGGTGAGCTCAACTAGCCCAGTAAGAAATATTATGACTAAGATAATGCAGAATAAATTATCATTAGTCTCCAACAATGTTAAACTGATAAAATATAATAGACATCAAGTTCAATCACTAATGAACAAGCAATCCATTAAAAGAGTCAAGTAGAAAATAAAATCTACTATCTTTTATGATTTAAAAGGTTTTTCATCACTGTTATCGCTGAGACTCAGCTTACTAAAGATTCCACATCATTGAATCACCCCTGCACTACGGCCAAGGATATTCTTTAGTATCATGACCACAATTATCCATGCACTACGGGCCAAAAATATTTGTGTGTTCATTAATGGTCATGATCATGCCAACAACTATCCATTAATGCACTACGGGCCAATGAGGACTTTTACCACATCATTTGTAACATTTCGTTCATGATTACACCGAATAATCCCTGGTCATAATCATACCAAGTCCATCTATGCACTACAGGCCACATATGACTTTCAAAAAAAATATAAATATGAGGATGATGACAATGGTATAAGAATTCAATAAAACAAGTTCAAGAATTAATTTATCCAGGAACTAATAACGTCCAAATTGTCAACATGATCTTTGCTTTGTAGAGTAAAATTCAAGAATGCTCGTAAGAATATTTCCATGAAAAGATACTTTGGATGAAGCGCAAATATCAAGAATATTCCACTAATTTCATGGAGTATAGAAGTTCAAACTTTAACTAATCGAGTATAATAGAGAATGGAATAACAACAAAAAATCACCATGCATGCGGTACTTCTCATAGACAAAGTTATTCCAATGTATAATAATAATCGGAACCAAAGTCAAAGTAAATTTAGCACCGGCTGTGAAGTTCCAATGAATAATAAAGAATGGAATAACAACGAAAATCACCATGTATGCGGTATTTAGCATGATGACAAAGTTTATTCAAATGTAATACTAATATGAATCTAATCAAGTCCGCGTAAACGCGTGCATGTGATATATTCTAACAGTAATAATAAAGATTTTAATCGGTAATGAAAAAGCATGCATACATGATATTTCAAATGTAATAATAAAGACGGAATCGTGTCCGGCGTAAAACGATAGACGTGATATTCCAAATGTAATAATAAAGATGAATAATAGAAGAATGTCACCAAGTATAGGGTATCCCACATGTACAGGTTATTCCAACAGAATAATAAAGAATGGAATAACAGAGTTCTCTTCATGAATAAGAAAGAATAACACCCCTTATCGTAAAAGAAACTTGATATAGAAAAGGGTAAAGAAGCAGAACACTTTTCTTCTTTCTCTCTATAGTTTTTTTTCTCTCTGGAGTTGCAATGAATTCGTAAGAAATAATGAAGGAATGAGCTTCTATTTATAGAAGAATGGAATGCATAGTAACTAATTCATGAACGGTCCAGATTGATTTACTTTAATGTCGAGGTCGCTTGCCTGTCGAGGTCGGTGGATTTTCCAACGTGTAATTTTTCTATACCAGACCATGTAATCATCTATTGGGACATAATTAGAAATTTCAGTTTGTTGTCCTTCAAGATGATCCATGTATGCCTCCCACCTCGAAATATATTCCCCTCTCAAGGCCATGCGATCCTCGACATCAATAAATTTAAACTTTTTCTCCTTCCTAAGGTCACCGTGGTTTTTCGCTGTTAATGGTATGCCTTGCATGAACCCGAACTCGTCTCATCACACTGGCCCCAAGATCCGAAATTCCACAATATCAAAGTGGATCAAGGGACCCCACCGATCCCCAACAACCCGCTTCAAAATTAAATCCACCGATATCATCATCCCACATTATGTAAGGCCGCCAAACCACATCCCACATAGACTTAATATCTAACTCCCCTCGGAAAATGATAAATGGTGATGGGGATTCTCACGCTCTACTGTGGTAACTATGGGCTCCAAAATAGGACCATGCTAAAGCCCTAGGTAACCATACGGATGATTGTGGGCCAAGGGTTTGGCTTTCCAATATTTATACACTCATAAGCCCAAATTTGTAAAATAATACACACAACCATTAATGTATTTAACTCCTTTCCTAGTAGCAGTATATAAAGATCTGTACAAATATGTTAACACTGCCGCGCCCCAAGAGTAAGTTACACAATCTTCAGCGTTGGTAATAAAAGACATATATCGTGGGTGCACACTATTCCTATTCCTATTAGGGAATAATATTTCCCCACACAACCACAACATGTATGCCTTTGTGTGTCGCCCTACAACATCTTTACTTGCATTCTCGGGTCATTTATTAAAATGTTCGTGCAACCACACTAATGAAATTGCACTGCGCTTTTTTGAACTAAAATATTCACTAGCTAATTTATCTCCAAAACAATCCCTAAAATAATTCAAATTGGTGACAGCAAGGGGACCCGTTAAGGGCTTTCCCACCACCGGTAACCCAAAAATAAAATGAACATCCTCTAGCGTGATTGTTATTTCTCCACAGTTTAAATGAAAATTATTTGTCTTCGGGCGCCATCTCTCGACTAGGGCAGATATTAGAACAAGGTCAGTTTGGTGTACAACACCTCAAAAACTAAATACTCCAAATCCACATTTATCCAAAAGGATTTTTTGATCTTTTGTCAAAGTCCACTGATTATACTTTTGATCAGTATATTGGCTGAAGCCTAATTTTCCCCTATCTTTTGCATGATATATGTCATCTGATACATGATCTTGTTGATCATGAAGAACACTTGGATCAATTGGCCCATATTCCCAACTGTCCATCTTTTACCTAAAAAATGCATCAATTCCATGCATTAATGACAATAATAACAATACACAATAACATGCATTAATGACAACAAAAACAATAACATGCAGTAATAACATGTATTTAATTCAGTAATAACATGGAGTAATAATACAACAAAAAAATAACATGCAGTAATAAAAATATGTATGTAACAATTATGTACACTGTAATAAGTTTTTTTCATTTATATAATGTAATAATATTATTTTACTATTATACAAAAATAATAACAACAATAGAAACTATTAAAAACTGAACAAATAACAATAAATAAAAACTTACTTGTTGAAGTTCGGTGTCTTTAGAATCTAATAAATGGAATCCAGCCGCTTCAACTTGTTGAAGTTTTTTGCTCCTCCCTGCCAAAATACTCCCTCTCTACTCTCTGTTACTTTTATTTTACCTTACTATATAATGAACTTTAGTTTGAACAATGTGTGTTCTCAAAACATGATTAAATAAGCTCACCGTTACATAGAATTAAATATTGTCCAAATTCAAACACTAATACTGTTGTGCAAAGCCAGCTTTTTGGTTTACCGAGCTTGCAGGTGTTCTTTCCCGAGCTGATGTGGCAGAAAAAGTAGTCAAAACAAATATTCGGTGCCTTTCCCGAGGCAATGTGGCAGAAAAAGATTTGTCCCTTTGGTCGGCCGGTAGAGGCTTCACCGGCTTATAATAAAAAATTAAAAAATATTAGTATTAAAAAGGCTCGGCCGGTAGAGGCTATACCGACTTGTAATAATGAATTTTTTTGCTGCTAAACAGAATCGTACCCGCGACCTCTCACTCCAAACATTTGTCAAATGACCACCCGAGCACCACGGGCCTAGCTGTCATATTTTAACTTGTATTTGGATATATCTTAAAACATTCCATTTCCCCCCAAATTATATTTTCTCATTATTTTATTATAATTATTCGATTATTATTATTATTCTATTATTATTACGAATTGATTATAAAGCTGTTACATATAGTAGCGGCTTATGTACTTTTTATTATTTTATTACCATTATTATTATTATAAAGATTGTCTGGTGAATAAGTAGTCAAACATAATAATAAAGCACTATGGGAATAGAAAAAAGCTGACATTGATTATATGAAAAAAGTACATTAGACTTCTTGAGCATTAACCGCCATACAAGTCAGACGGCTCAATGGTCTTTTTACCCTTTAAATATTGTCTAGAAGTCATTATTTTCTCAAGTTATCTTCTTATCCTTCCATAGAACTTGTTCTCGATATTAATTTCTCTTTTCACCTCTACTCATAATTTGTTTCATCCGTCACCGACTTTCACTTCGTAAAATCAAGTCAAGTTCGATCGAGCAAAATTCATCACTATTATTCACAAGTAAGTTTTTCAAAATGTCATATAATACATCCGAATTTGCCAGTGAAGTTGAAAGTAATAAATCTGATACTGTTCCGTATGTTGGTCAATTATTTTGTACGTTAGAAGAGGTTGAATATTTTTATAGATCATATGCACGTAAAAATGGATTTGAGATTAGAATTACAACTAATCATAAACATGCTAATACTAAATGATATCGATCTAGGCAAGATGTGTATATAAGAAAGCTTCAGACACCAATTGTTAGCAAGAGTTTACCTGATGATGAAGATAATAGTAATAAAATAACTAGACAGAGAGACTCTATAGGACGAACAATGTGCAAAGCTAGAATATATGTTGTCCACAATAAGAAAGAAGACAATTGGCGTATTTCTACTGTTGAATTAGAGCACAATCATCATTTAGTGACCCCCACCAAAGTAGATTTGATCAAGACTCACAGAAATATAACTCCTGTTGCAAGAAATTTAATTGACACTTTAAATAAGTCCGGTATTGGTCCTAGTAAGATGATGAATGTTTTGAGCACAATGGGAGGTGGGTTGCAAAATGTTCCATTCTCTACTGCTAATGTTGAGAATGTGGTGCGAGATTTAAGGCGTGATTCTGCAGATGAAAATGATGCACAAGCTGCTGTCAATCATTTGAACAAACTTGCATTCGGAAGTGCCAACAAATTTTTTTTCCGAGTGAAACCCGGTGAAAACAACCGCATAGCTTGTATTTTATGGGTTGATGCCCGATCAAGGTTTATGTATTAACGGATCAGAGACATTGTGACATTTGATAGTACATACCGGACAAATAAGTATGGCATGCCGTTTGTTCTATTTGCCGGGGTCAACCACCATTATCAGTCTATATTGTTTGGATTTGCATTGTTACGAAACGAGACAGAGGACACTTTCGTTTGGGTATTACAGACATGGCTTGAAGCCATGGACTACAAGGCACCTAAAACCATCATCACTGATCATGACAGAGCCATGAGTAATGCTATTGCTACGGTACTTCCTTCTAGTTATCATTTATTGTGTTCTTGTCATATTTGCAATAAATTTCCTAAAAAATTGCATCATGTTTATTCTGAGCACCCATCGTTCAAAAATGATTTTAACAACTGTGTGTATAACTCATTGTCCATCGAGGAATTTGAAGAGCGTTGTCATATTCTGATAAGTTCCTATGAATTGTATACCAATGAATGGCTTGGAAGTTTGTTTGATGTACGACAGAAATGGATTCCAGCATATACAAAGAGATATTTTGCCGCGGGAATGACTACCATTGGAAGAAGCGAGAGCATGAATGCCTTTTTTGATGAGTATGTTAGTGCATCAATAGGTATGCTATGTTTTGTACTGCAGAGTCAAAAGGCTGTAGAAAGACAGTTTATAAGGGAGAGGAAGGCTGACTACATAACAAAACATCGTAAAAGGATTATGGTACTCGGTTCATCATTAGAAGTTCATGCTGCACAAATGTACACAAAAGAGATGTTTAGACGTTTTCAACGTCAATTTGTCGATTCCATGAAATATAATGTTCAGAAACTTAGTGAGTTGTGTGTCATTGATACTAAGGTTTATGCAATGTATAATGTAGATGCAACTGAAAGTGGTGGAAGATATAAAGAAGTTATCAACAATCGCCAATGACTCCGGTAATATGTAATCGCCAAATGTTTTCTCACTCTGGTGAATTATGCAGTCACATCTTGAGATATTTCATAGCAAAGAGTATTTCACAAATACCGAGCGACATGATCCTTCATCGGTGGACAAGAGACGCGAACAAAAGCAATGGTGAAGACTTACTCTTTAACTCCACATATGCTAACTTCGAACAAAATCAAGCAATGCGCTATAATCATTTGATGAGTGATTACCAGGAGTTAGCGAGCAAAGCGGCTTGCTTTCAAATCAGGTTACAAAACCGTTTTAAACCGAATGCGTGAGGAAAAGAGTTGGTTGACCAAAGATGATCCGGATGAGAATATTATCGAATCGGGCGAGATGACGACATTGATTGCAGACAATTGAGATCCAAATCATGATATGGGATACGATAATGGCGATGAAGATGCAGAGGTGGAAGTAGAAGAAGAGTTTTTTCCGCCTAATATTTCTCAAACAAAGGGCCGCAAAAAACAATCTGGATTCAAGAGTGCACTCGAGAAAATCATTCCTTCTAAGACTCATCGAAAATGTGCAATTTGTGGCTTTGAAACCGACCACGATAAGCGAAATCACTATCGAGTGCTAGGGATTCCTCGACCCAAAAAATATAGGCGTCAACAGTATTAATCATGCTATGTTTTTTTATTTTATGAAAATGAACATGTAATATGTATTATTCCTCTTAATGTTATGCAAAGACTAGTATTGGTATAATCCGTACTTCTAATATTGATAATCCCATTATTATTATTATAATAATACTTCACTACTTTTATAAATTCGATAAGTAAATTAATTTCCTAAAATGACTTGAAAAATTGGAAAGCATTACTTATTAGACTAATTGAACTAATTTTATTAATAATAAAATCATTTCTTAATAATAAAATCATTGCTTAATATATAAAATCATTACTAATAATCATTGCTTAATAATAAAATTATTAATACTAATAATGCAAGATTTATAATGATCACTTTATATTTTATTAAAGAATGATATTTATTTTAATATATTAATAATCCTTTTATTGATATTATTACAAAAAAGAAGAAAAAATATTAAAGGGGATAATAATAAATATAGATATTAACTTATTTCTATTTAGAAAACCCCAATTAATAATATAGATTTATTAATAATAATAAATCGTAATATAATAATAATGCAAGAATATAGATTTTGGGGATGGTGAAGTTTTAATATAAAGATATATCCTTGGTTGAAATTAATAACTAGGCCCGTGGTGCTCTCGGGTGGTCATATATTTGAGTGTATGGAGTTTGAGGTTGCATGAGTTCGAATCATTTAGCAAATGATCGCTTGAATAAAATTATTTTTTCAATTTTTATTGTCACCGTGATGAGTCGTATCAACCGGTAATTTTTTTTTAATTTTTATTGTAAGTCGTATCATTTTGTCTTCTACTAAAATTTATTTTATTATTTTAATGCCAACCAGACGTATGTAATATCTTGGTAGGAGTTTATTTTATTTTTTATTCCATTTTAATGTCTGAGTCATGACATATAATGGAGAAATAAAAAAAATGTGTAAGCTGGTACAAGCTCTTCCGGTCGGATTATTTTAATAATAAATATTCATTTTTTATAACTATACTGACAATATAATTTTACGTGGGTCTCACTTATTAAAATAGAAGCCGGTACAGGTAAATAATTAGGCACAACAACCTGTGTTGGCTTATCAAATAGAAAAGTTAATCGCAGCCATCAATTCAATTTATCAACGGTCCAAAAAGGGGGTGTTGCACAAGACTATAAGAACCTAACATTGCTATGCACAATTAATCAATTATATATATATATATATATATATATATATATATATATATATATATATTTATATATATGGACTAACATTATCGAGTTATGCCTCGATTGAGCCTGAACTTTGATGCAGGCGTTTATTTGCTTATATATATATATATAAACCGTATGTCAAACTCGCTCGATGAGCCTGACTTTGATGCGGAGCGTTAATCGCTTTAATATATATATATATATATATATATACTATATATATGAATCGCTGTCGAACTCGTTCGATGAGCTTGGATTTTACATCTGGAGCATTTACATGCTTTTTTATATATATATACACTTATATATATGAACTGTAGTCGAACTTTGTTCGATGAGCCTGGATTTCACATCCGGTGCATTTATCGCTTATATATATATATATATATATATATATATATATATTGTCCCGCATGGAGTTTACTTCGTGGCGGTTGATCGCTTTTACAGCTTTCTTTACGTTTCGTCTCGCCTGGAGTTTCCTCCGTGGAGGTTGATGGCTTTTACAGCTTTATTTACATTTTCTGATCCCCCATGGAGGTGCTTCGTGGTGGCTGATCATGTCTATATATATATATATTTGCAACTTTTATATATATACCTACTTACTTCTTTCATACAAATTGCGGCATCATGTGAACACAGATTCAGTCTATTGGATCTAGATTCGGTTCCCGTGATAGACATTTTCAACTGTAAGCAGTTTGTAAATTTATTTGCGGTGTCTAAATTTTCTCAGATGGTTTTTCATACCCACGAGGAGGTCGGCATCATTTTGTACATTATTTTCATATAGATGCTTCGCATTTCGAAAATAAAAGCAATCAAGCCGAACACTTAATAAAATGGAAGTGTAAAAGGTGTCAATTACTATTGAGCACAAGAGTTTGAAAAACCTCTTTTATAAAACATTACTACCATATCTTGCTTAAAATTGAATTTTTACATAAATTCAAACCCAGTGTATATAGATGCGAACGAGGCCTCACACTACTTCCAAATAACATCACATTGACCCACACACACACACACACACACACATTCATTCATATAACAGTTTCTTGAAAAGTGGCGGTCACTATGGTAACACGGATGTCGGGGGGTGCCTAACACCTTCCCTCTGCATAATCAAGTCCTCAGACCCTAATGAATCTCGGTTTCACCAACCCGTTTAGCAGTGTCACATCACTGGGTCAATGTGCAAACCTTTTCTCGGTTGTGTTGGTACAACCATTTAAAAAACCAACTGGCGACTCTTAATAGTCCATCGTCGACATTATACATGTCGGACCTTTTTCACTTGTTTTTTCAAACAAATCTCACCTAACATGAGAACACCAAAGAACAAGTAACGGAAAGGGACAACTAAAAATCCCGACGTCGACAGGTGGCGACTCTGCTGGGGACTCCAGTAAGAGGACTTAAGCCGCTATTCAAATCTTTTCAAAACTGATATCTACTTGTATGTGGATGTTGCATTTATATTTTTTGATGAATGTGTATGAATGCATTTACTTATTGCACTTAATGCTTCACACCATATCTACTTGAGATATTAGTGCTTCACACATGTCATTATTTTCATACGTTGAGACATGTTGTATGTGAATGTATGTTGTGTGGTCCCTCCACCAGGAGGCTATCCTGTCGATGTTTGATTACTGGACTCGTAGGAAGACTAATTCCAACGAGGCTAAGGAAAGGCACCACCCAAATTCTCTCCAGTTAAAAGACCGGATTAATTTCCTGTTGAGTAAATTGCGATGATTTGGGAACCTTCATTCCAAAAAGCTGCAAGAGTAACCTAAGATAGGTCAGCCTCTGATAAACCCAACACGGAGGAAAGTCTCTTCATGCCTTTTTCAATTACTTGTAAATTCATGCCATATTCATCTCCATGTAATGAGAAATATGAAGAAATGTGTATACATACATATTTTAAAAACATGTTATTGCAAACAACTAACATCCGTTTTGCAGGACAAAATTCCTAAAACGGACACATCACATAACATGTTAATATTTACACATTCCCTAAAGACTAAACTATGCAAGTCTTTTGCAGGGAAACAATCGGACCTACTACCCGGTCAAAATCCAAAAAAGCCGCGAGCCTACAGTCAATTATGTTGTCATCCAACCAGACTGACCTTAATCCAGATTCTCGCAAAGAATTCGACGGGTTAAGCAAACAAATTATAGATTTTGTTGTTCTGCTTAAAGAACTACACCAGTCTACTCAGGGTCTAAAGATACCCATACATGTTGAATCCTCTACACAAGGGGGAACTCAAGCTATTACGATACCTGAACTACAGTTGGATACAACCAACAAAATTCATGCGCAGGAGATCCAGACACCGGTGATATCAGAAAGAAATTCCTTCAAATGGAAGAAACCCTTCGTGCTATCAAAGGAATTGGAGCACACAGGAGTGTTTCATATGCTGACATGTGTATATTCCCTGGTGTTCATTATCCAGAAAAGTTTAAGACTCCTGACTTCGAAAAGTATGACGGGTTAGGAGATCCTTACACACATTTGAAGGTATTTATTGGAGAACTTAGATCTTATGCAGAGGACGAGAAGCTCAGAATGCAGCTGTTCCAGAAGAGTCTGACTGGAGAAGCCCGTTCGTGGTATACCAGATTAGACAACTCAAAGATCCATAGTTGGGAGGAGCTAGCTCACACCTTCCTCATTCAATACAACTCCCAGTCTCAGATGGCTCCTGACCGGTACCAGATTACCAAGGTCAAGAAACAATCCAACGAGTCTTTTAGAGAGTATGCTCAGAGATGGAGGCGCCTGGCTGCTCAAGTTATTCCTTCCATGACAGAATCAGAAATGGTCATGACCTTCACAGACATACAAGAAGCTCCTTTCTATGAAAGAGTCTTAGCCGGCATCGGTAAACCATTTTTTGAAATGATCAAACACGGAGAGATGGTAGAGATGGGATTGAAGACAAGAAAGATTCAAGACCTAGCTGCCCTTAAAGCTGTTGCTGAGCACATCCAATACGTAAATTATGGAAACAACCCCCGGAGGGTTCATAAAAAGAAAGAGGATGATGTTTCCCTGATACTACAGAGTCAAAAAGTCAATCAGAACATGCTTATCCAGAGGAGAAATAACACTCCCTTTCAATCTCAGTCTTCGAACCCTCTAATGCCAAAAGGTGGAGAATTCAAACGCCCTTGAGTGTTCACACCCTTAGGGGACTCACTCGAGAATATTCTCAATCTTCTGACAACTCAGAAAAAAATCACGCATCTTCTTCCACCAGCTAGTCCTAATGGGAGGGGTTTTAATGCTACTCGAAAATGTGTTTATCATGCCGGGGCACCTGGACATGATACTCAAGATTGTTGGGGAGATCGTGGTTACCAAACCAGATATACCTCATGTACAAGACAACCCTCTTCCTCAACACAAAGAAGAAGAGGTCAACATGATTAATTGGAGCAATGGCCAGAGTTCCAATTTCAACGGCAAGTTATTTCAGACCACCAAAGACGGTGCTAACAAATGGGATTATGCCAAATTCCAGTTCTCAATGGAATATAAGATGAAAGCTCTGTGCAAGTAAATTGAGCAATTGGCAGAACTGGTGATCTATCAGCATCAAGTTACACACCAGTTAGTCAGCCAGGAGTATTCTAGTCTCCTTCCTCTTGTCATTAATATTCCATCGTCACCTTCGGAAAGCGAAACGCTGGAGGACAAAGTGACAAAGAGAGCGAATGCCAAAGCCCGTCTGGATTTTGCCAATAGAAAGGAATTTACATACCTGGGCCAACCTATGGAGGAAATCCTTCAGATGCTAATCAATGAAGGAAGGATCACTTCCCTTCTATCTCCAATTAATCCCCGTTCAGGACGGTTCAATTCTGATGGAGTATGTCAATATCACTCCCATTCTCGTGGTCATAACATAGAAGAATGATGGGAACTCCGCCACTTTATCTAGAATCTAATTGACAGTGGTGTCTTGCAACTAGCAGACGATGATACTGTGCTATATGAGAGTGAGAATACATGTCCTACTAAGTGAAAGGAATTGGTAGCATTTATATCCGCTGAGGCCGATTACATTGGCAAACCACTCACCATATCAGCAATTCAACTCAGAGGAAGTAAAAATCCTTTAAGAGTGGCCGCCCTAGAGCCAATCAACTTACCATGCAGAGCACAATATCCTATTGTCAGCTTACACAAAGTTCCCTGGAATTATGGAGAAGGTGAATGATCCACCTCGCATACAACTGTTGCAGTGTCGAAGGAAAATCCACTGTATCTTCCCCAAAAGGTGATGAAGTCCACCATCAAGTCAAAGGGGAAAATACCCATGGAGAAGATTGAAAATTTCCTCCGCACTATGGGTTATAATGAAGCCAAGGTGGTTTTAAGCTTAAGAGAAGCTCCACACAAAATTTCAATCCCAGACTTGGATTTAACTTCCGAGGATCACCGGAAGATCTTACTGAAGGTTTTGGAAGAAGCCTACTTACCGACATCAGTGGATACCGAAAAATTTTAACATTTGGTTGATCACATTTTTAACAACAATGTGATATCCTTCATTGATGATGATATACCGCCCGAAGGGACTTGTCATTATAAGTCGTTACACATTGTGGTCTTGTCCTCCGGGTATATGCTAGCTGGAGTCTTGATAGATGGAGGTTCATCTCTAAATATCTGTCCATATGCTACATTGTTGAAGATGAATGTTAATCTCAACCGAATCCGGAGCAACCATACGGTTATCAAAGCTTTTGCTGGAGCCCGTCAAAATTCGGTCGAAGTAATTGAGTTTCCAATCAAAATTGGTTCCCATACATTCTGCGTGTCTTTTCACGTACTCAAGATAGATTCAGGATACAACCTTCTCTTGGGAAGACCGTGGATTCATATGGCCGGGGTAGTCCCCTCCACCCTTCATCAACAACTGAAATACATATCAATAATAACCTAGTCACGGTCAACGCAGAACCGGAATGTCCTCAACATGGTGACATACCATACATCAACGTCAATTCATATGTTGAACCGGTTAGTTTTCATGCCTTAGAAGTGAGAAACACTCAATACCATGCTATTGGGGCACCACCTCTTACACCCAAGATTTTTGTCGAAGTAATCTCGGCTACTCAAGAAATGATATATTTGGGTCATCAGCCGGGACAAGGGTTGGGTAAGAGCCATCAAGGTATCAAGTACTAAATTCAAGTTGTCAGTCAAACTGGGACAGCTGGACTGGGCTATTCCGCCAGTTCTAGTCACGAGAATCCACGTAAGCATTATCAGATTCCTCCAGCTTTAGTTACCTGACGTGTGTCTCTACCTACAACTATTGAGTCTGCACAACCTCCTGTAAAGGTGCCAACTAGAGTCATGGCTATGTTATTTCCCAAGCCAGTACCGGTAAAGGAGAAAGAAGTCTTTGTTCCAGACCCCAGAATGGAGGAAGAGAAACAAAGAATTAAGCAAGACATCGTCAGAATGATGCCTTGTATACGCATCATCGTTCATGATGAATATACAAACAAATACACCCTAGACGATGATTGCCTAGACATAATGGTCATCATTCGGGATAAGGAGGACGATGACAGCCCCTCCATCACTGCAGTCCACACGGACTTTGCCCTTGCCAATTGGAGCAGCACTCCTTGCATTGGTCGACAAGGGTAAAACGGCCAGGAACTCTTTCTGCCCTGTAGATATCATAACTGCTTACTTTTCTGTACAGTATTAGCAGTCATTTTGCCAGTATATGCTAACACTGTGTATGATTAAACCATTTTATATATACTAAGTGAAAACATATTTTGTTTCAGGACCCTGAATTTAGATGTGCATGTACTTCCTGACATGGTGCCTCTTCTCCACAAAGATTGTAGATTTGATGTAGAGATGAATTCAGCCTTGATGGAAATACATGAGGACATTGAGGTGCCTCCAAAAATTCAAGAATGGGTCAAAGACAAACCTAAACCTAACCTTGATCAAACCATTTCCTTCAATCTCAGAACCATAGAAAGCCCTAAGTTAATCCAGATTAGTTCAGACCTTACCCCAAATCAGAGGAATGACATGGTTACGCTACTAACCCAATTCCAGGATGTGTTTGCATGGTCTCATGAAGACATGGTGGGTTTGTACACTGACATTGTCCTTGATCACCTTCCCATTAAAGAGGGATTCAAGCCAGTCAAGCAGAAGCTCAGGCGATTGAAACCTGAGTGGAGTTTAAAGGTGAAAAAAGAAATTATGAAACAGTTTCAAGCTGGCATCATCATGGTGTCCATATATCCTGATTGGATATCCAACATCGTTCCCATGCCTAAACCTGGGGGAAAGGTGAGAGTTTGCGTGGATTATCGGGACATGAACAAAGTTTGCCTTAAAGATAGCTTTCCCGTGCCATTTATCCACATTCTCATTGACAATACTGCTCAATATGACATGTACTCCTTTGCTGATTTCTTTGCGGGGTACCATTAGATCATGGTTACTGAGGAAGACCGTGAGAAAACTGTTTTCATCACACCATGGGGAACCTTTAGCTATAGACGGTTGTCATTCAGCCTCATCAATGCCAGAGCCACATATCAACGAGCTATGATGGCTCTCTTCCATGACTTAATGCATAAAGAGATCGAGATCAACGTGGATGACATCATTGTCAAGTCTTGGAAGGAGGAAGACCACTTAGACCATCTCAGGAAGCTCTTCAACAGGTTGCGTAAGTACAACTTGAAGTTGAATCCAGCCAAGTGTACCTTTGGCGTTAAATCAGGCAAGTTGCTAGGATTTCTAGTCAGCCACAAAGGGATTGAGCTGGATCCCACCAAAATCCAGGCCATCACATAAATGCCCATTCCTCGGACAGAGAAGGAAATACGGTGGGAAGAATCAACTTCATTAGCAGGTTCATTTCTCAACTCACCGTAACCTGTGAGCCAATCTTCAAGTTGTTAAGGAAGAACTCCTCCATGAAATGGAATGATGATTGCCAGAAGGCCTTCCTTACGATTAAAGAACATCTAGTCAAAGCTCCCGTTTTGGTACCACCTAGGGATGATGTTCCCCTGTTCATGTACATGTCCAAAAGTGACAATGCCATGGGCTGCATGCTGGGATAGAAAGACGATAGAGGCCAAGAACGAGCTATCTATTACCTCAGCAAAATATTCAGCAGTAGTGAACACAAGTACTCTCTGATTGAGAAGACTTGTTTCACTTTAGCATGGGCATCCACGAGGTTACAACATTTCCTCCATGGTCACACAACCCATCTCATATCCTGCGTGGATCCTCTTAAGTACGTGTTCATTAAAGCCATGTTAAATTGTCGGCTGTCCAGATGGCAGTTGATCCTACAACAATTTGACATCGTCTACGTGACTCAAAAGTCCATCAAAGGTCAAGGAATTGCGGATCAACTGGCCGCCACACCTTTAGGGGACTTCAAACCCCTTGGAGACGTTGTAACGACCGAGAAATTTGGATCCTTTGTAAAAATATTTGAAAGAATTAAATAATAAATAAAAAAATATTATTTGTTATTATATGTGTTAATAAGATGTATGTCGTTCTATAACCTAGAAACGTCAGAAGATCGTAGTATTCGAACCACGTGAATAAATTAAAGTGTTTGAATTTCTAAGACGAAAATAAATATTTTTCGAGAAAGTTTACAAAAATCACTATTCACCATTTATCGCTCGGGAATTATTTTTGAACTTCCGAGAAATACATAATGTTAGAATATCGAGGCAAGATGGATTATGTAATAATAATCTAAGTATGGAAAATGCAATAATTCGCATGTGGACTTAATTTGAGAATATATGTATTAAAACCTAATGATATGAATTAATGTAACTTTGCATAAAAATAAGTTCATAAACTTAAAGGTGTAAACCTATGTAGGATTTATGCTAAGTCCAAGTGATTAATAAGGTGAAGCCCAAACTATTATAAGGCAAAGCCCAACAAGAAAATTGGCTAGATTAAGTAGTAAGCCCAATGAATTGGACATGATCCTTGGGGCAATCCAATTGTAAGTGGATAGACTTGGTGGGCAAACATTTTGTGTGATGACCAAGTGTTGTGGTAGCCAAGTAATAGAACTGGCTAGCAAGATTACTTAGTGGCTAACAAATGAATAGTAAGGAGGTTAGTTTAAGGAGGTGGGAGGTATTAATAACCATACTACCCTAAGCTTTGTGTTGCCTATAAATAGAGAGCTCTTATTTCATTTGTTTCTTGTTTAATTTTCATCCAACTCCTCTCAAGACAAACAACTTAATTGTTAGAGCCATTAAGCACTTATAAGCCATCTCAACCTTTGCTAGATTTTCAAAGAAGAAGTACTAGTTCATCAAAGGTAAATGATCTTGTCTTCTTCATCTCTATCATATTAGGAGGATTAGAGAAGTGTAATCTAATGAACTTAGATGCTAAGAACATAGGAGAAGTTGATAAACAATGGACTTAAGCCGAATAAGTTGAATAAGCAACTTGAACTTAAATAAGTTAATAAACTTATGAAGAATTGCCTTTGTTTTCATAAACATGAGAATAGAAGTTAATAAGTGAAATAAGTCATTGAATTATGGGAATAAGTCAAAAACTACTTTGATAATAAGTTGGTGTAATAAGTAACTTGTAATGTTTACATGTTGATTAAAATTCACCTAGAATGATTAGTAATGAGGTTTCGCCGGAATTTGCACGATTGGACGATAATCGTCGAATTCGTGAAATTCTCGGAATGGAAGTCGTATTTTGCGTTTGATGTTGGAAACGTTGGTTTTCAAAGTAGACAAGTCATATTTGGCATTATAGAGTTGCGGACTCAAAAATGACCGAATTTCTACTTAGAACAAAGAAACGAGCGTTGAACTTTCACGAACGTTTATCGTTTTCGTTAAAAATAGACTAAATAGGTGAAATTTTAGCAAACGAAGTAAAATAGATAAAATTCTTGCATGAACGCATAGAGTAAGTGATTTTTGAACCATAGGCTCTTGAACGAGCCAATTCAGACTTATAACGAAGAAGTTACGAGTCCGGGAATCTCACAAAATAAAAAGTCTGTGAAAATTTTCGGTGCATGAAAAGTGGCAGCCAGCCATGGCCACTTTAAACTATTTAGCCCATGGCCACGCGATCTTAGAAAGCTTACGAAAGCAAAACCATAATCTTTTGGAGAGTGGCGCCGCAGCGCGACCATTAACACTAAGACTCGCACCGTAGTGCCGAGTCCGGGTTCTAGGCTGCAATAGGTGACGCCGCAGCGCCAGCCTCAAGACCAAGACAATAATGAATGCTTACATATAGAGCATGTTTAATAATTGATAAGCAATGAAATAAAGATCTTAAGGAAACATTGTTAAGACATAATTAACTCGTAAACATGAACACTTAGAGTTAAGTTAAGTCAATTACTTATGAATGTAAGAATGACGTAATGGAAAGCCGGAACCTATAATAGCAAATCTAATATGTAATTAGATTGAGAAGTAGGGTAAGATTCTTTAGGAACCATGTGTGATCATTCATGACCTAATGTTCTATGTTATGCTATCATCTAATGTAGAGACCTTAAAGACGTAAAGTGCACGTGTTCTATCTATAAGTAGACGCTAAAGGCAAGTACCCTAACCCTTGTTCCAGTTCAATCTGGACAAGTCTTTGTGATTTATGTATTTTTTGCATGAGTTAGTATTTGAGGAATGTCAAAGCCAATCCTTTTGGCTAGACGTATGCTATGTTATTCTATCAAGGGTTGATAAGGATTTACCAAACTAATATTGTTGTGGTTTTCAAAAGTAGATTGTGTATGCTCAAATTGTTTTGTCATCAAACGACAGGCACGTGAGGTTGCCACAACTTAAACGTATACACTTTTAATGAATGTAGTTTTGATTAACATAGAGTACTATAGGCTGATCACTTAGACGTGCTCGTAAGCTATACCGGACTTACGGACTTCGTGTCGGGATGTCCTTTTCAAAGTACTTATGAAATGCTTACGGTCTTGAACCGGAATTGATGTTTTACTGAATATTGTTCTTGTAAAACGTTTTGAATGAAAAGAAGTGCTATTTTGAATTATCGATAGTACTTCGTAACTATTGTTCAGTATCAAAGATATATGATTCCTATGTTTCAAGCATGCTATTTTCCTAGAATTGTTGTACTTGCTGAGCTAGTTAGGCTCATTCTTGCTTGAACCATATGAATACAACTAAGACAGAACGGACCGATAGATCCGGCAAGGATAAAGGGAAAGCAAAGGCGAACCCGTAGTGGCATATGTAATAGTATAGGTTTTGTAAGAAATATTATTGATATTATGTCAAAGACATTGTATTGGTTGTAAAGAACCTGGGGAATGTAAATATTCTTTTGATATATATATAAGACATATCCGTTCTTTTGAGGCATTTCAATTGAATGTTTATGTGAATCAGAAAACCGCAGTGTAGCACCATCTCGTCGGGTTGGAAGATACCCGGATTTGGGGGCGTCCACGAGTTGGTATCAAAGCATTAGGTTATAAAACTTAAGGGGGGAAATAAAACCTTAAGTCATAACCTTAAGAAAAGTCAAAGAATAAAAGATGGAAGTTAACCTTATAAAAAAAATCCATATATATTATGTGTTTTTATTATAATGGACGTTTACTAATCAACTTTTTGTGTTGTTATAGATGTCAGGTGAAAATAGAGATGTATAGGTAGTCAGCGAAGGGTCGGTAAACCAGATAGAAATCATACCGAACCCCATAGCAGCAGATCCTGAGATAGTTGTGGTGGAGTCTGGAGACTCCAAGAGCTTAGACCTCATGTCCGTATTTGACGACATGTTGGAAGAAGAAGTGGAGGTAGTATCCTTCAATCCAGTAGCTATAGCAGCAGAGCTAACTCCAAGGGAGTCGATGATGTCACTATTCATATCAGTGATAGATGGGAACGTACACTACTGTCAAGAGGTCAAGGAGCTGAAGGCAGAGCTCCAAACGGTTATAGAGGACAAGACGGACGTGGAGTCCATGTGGGAACAAGAACATGACGAGAGAATTTTGGCTAAGGACAAGGTCCATAAGCTAAAACAATAGGTCTTTGAGCTTAGGAGTGAGCTAAAGGCCAAGAAACAGAAGATAGGGAGAATGTCCTATATTCATAGGAGTTCTCATGAGGATTTCCAGTTGCAGGTAGCTGGGTATCCTGTAGAGACAGGGCAGATGCGGCATACTATCAGTCGTGATATTATTGCCGGTTTTGCCAAGGTAGATTTCGAGAATGCCTTAAGGCAGATATGATCGAATAGTTGCTAGAGTAGTTAGGTATGTACATATTTGTGTATGTAGTAGTGACGTAAAGCCCTCTTTTTTATAATCAAGGGTAGTCTTGTGTAAATCCCAATTTTTGGAAGGCAATAGCGGGAAAGTAATGTATCCAGCTTAGGCTGTGTTATGTAACCGATGTAGTATTATACAACAATGAATAAATATAAGTTTTCTTTTTCGAAAAATGTTGAGTAATGAATGTTTAAGTTATTGTTTAAATATGGAATAATAACTAACTATTAGGAAATGCATAATAACGAAACATGTGTTTAGTGTAACAGCAAAATGCCACCAAGAAGAGTACCACGCAACCAAGGTGCGAATACAAATCAACCGGAGGGAGGTATGGTTAACCCCATACAGGAACTTTTGAACCTTTTAACCGCAATGTTTAATCAGACTGGGGCTAATATCCCCGTAAATCCTGGTGTAGTACGAGCTACTACAATCAAGGACTTTAAGAGTGTGGGTCCGCCGGAGTTCAAAGGAACTATGGACCCTATCGAAGCCCAAACGTGGGTAAGAGAGATCGAGAAGGCATTTGTAATAACAAATGTCGACGAGGCCCAAAAGGTTGCCTTTGAAACCAACATGATGAAGGGAGAGGCCAACTTTTGGTGGGAGGCCAATCAGGCAAGGGCCGAAATAGATCTGATAACGTGGGTGAGGTTCAAGGAAATATTCTACGAGAACTATTTTCCCACGAGCATGCAGGGAATGATGGAGATGCGATTTCTAGATTTAAAACAAGGGGACATGATGGTTCCCAATACGCTGCCAAGTTTAATGAACTGGCAAGGTTCGCTCCACATCAAGTGGATACTGAGGTGAGGAAAGCTCGACGGTTCGAGCAGGGCTTGAAACCCTGGCTCTATAATCATATCTCTGTGTTCCAAAGTAATTCCTTTGGAATTGTGTTAGAGAAGGCAATAATTACCGAAGGTGGTAGTGAGGCGCTGATCCAATACCACAAGGATAAGAAAACCAATGGGAAGGTGGATGGAGGAGTGAAGGTTGAAGGTGCCAGCGGAAGTGGCGAAGGGTATAAAAGGAAGGTAGTTAGCTCGGGGAATACCGAAGTGAAACAAGGAGACCCTAAGAGGAGGATGGCGGCCTGTAAAACCTATGGGAAGACTCACCTAGGAGTCTGTCTCAAGGGAAAGGCTGTGTGTTATAATTGCGGATAGGAGGGGCATATTGCGCAAAACTGTCCAATCCCGAAGAAGAATCATGGGTGCTTTGTATGTGGATCTACGGACCACATGGCGAAGAATTGCCCAAAGAAGGGGACATATGAGAATCAGGGCGCCAATAGTGGTAAGTTAACTATTGGGGGTCCAGCGCAGCCGGGTAGGCAGATGGCCCGTACCTTTAATATGACCGTCTAAGACGCGATG
The DNA here is from genome assembly GCA_020205615.1 of Panax quinquefolius. NCBI lineage: Eukaryota > Viridiplantae > Streptophyta > Magnoliopsida > Apiales > Araliaceae > Panax > Panax quinquefolius. Next base: position 80,893,671 of record CM035166.1, read on the forward strand.
GCCTCGGGGGACGTAGTCACAGGTATTATTCTGATCAACGATGCTATTTGACTCGGGTACTACTTGTTCGTTTATCGCATGTGATTTTGCTAGACGACTAGGATTACTTCCCGAAAAGTTGCCTATACCTTTGAACATTAAGGTAGCAAACGAAAAGATAATTCTTGTTGAAGATATTCATAGAATTTATTGCATAGACATTCGAGGTTGTAAATTATCGGTAGATCTAATACCGATAAAGTTAGGAGAATTCGATGTAATTCTTGGAATGGATTGGTTGATAAATCATGGGGCAATAATAGATTGTCAAAAGAAATGAGTAAATATTAAAACATTAAACCAATCTCATGTAATATTTTACGGGAATAAATCACCGGGACGTTCGTGTTGTCTTACCATGACACAAACTAGGAAATTATTGAGGAAGGGGTGTGTAGGCTATTTGTGTCATGTTGTTGATACCCAGAGAGTGGGAGCGACCATGGAACAAATACCTATAGTGAGTGAGTTCGTGGATGTATTTCTAAGTGAGTTACCGAGTCTTCCGCCGGATAGGGAGACCGAGTTCATAATAGATATTGTGCCAGGAGCGGCACCAGTTTCCAGAGCACCGTATCATATGGCGCCAGTGGAGATGAAGGAGTTGATGGTACAGTTGCAAGAGTTGTTGGACAGGAAGTACATTCAACCGAGCGTTTCGTCATGGGGAGCACCGGTACTGTTTGTCAAGAAGAAGGACGAATCGTTGAGACTTTGTATCGACTACCGAGAATTGAACAAGTTAACGATAAAGAATAAGTATCCATTGCCCAGGATCGATGATCTGTTTGATTAGTTGAATGGGGAAAAATATTTTTCCAAAATAGATTTAAGGACGGGGTATCATCAGTTGAAGGATAGGAATGAAGATGTGCCAAAGACAGCATTCAGGACTCGTTATGGTCATTACGAGTTTCTGGTGATGTCATTTGGGTTGACCAATGCACCTGCTGCATTTATGGACATGATGAACAAAGTGTTCAAATAATATTTGGACAAGTTCGTCGTGGTGTTTATTGATGATATTCTAGTCTACTCTAAGACGCCAGAAGATCATGCTGAACACCTAAGGATAGTATTAGAGACATTAAGAAAGGAGAAGTTATATGCGAAGTTCACTAAGTGTGAATTTTGGTTAGAGAGGGTACAATTTTTAGGTCATGTTATTGACCAGGAGGGGATTTCAGTAGATCCAACGAAGGTAGAAGCCGTGATGAATTGGGAACAACCGAAAACGCCCACTGAGGTGTGGAGTTTCTTAGGGTTAGCGGGTTACTATCGGAGATTCATTCAGGATTTTTCAAAGATAGCTACTCCATTTACTAACTTGAAGAGGAAGACGGTGAAGTACGTATGGACTGAGAAATGTGAAGAAAGTTTTCAAGAACTGAAGAAGAAGTTAAGTGAAGCACCTGTTTTGTCATTACCCGATGACACAGGAAATTTCGTAGTTTATAGCGATGCTTCGCATAAAAAAAGATGGGTTCGTGTGCTCATGCGGCATAATGGCAAGGTCATTGCGTATGCATCTAGGCAGTTGAAGGATTATGAGAAAGTTTACGCTACTCATGATCTGGAACTGGCTGCGGTAGTGTTTGCCTTAAAGATATAGCGACATTATCTTTATAGAGAAAAGTGTGAGATATACACAGACCACAAGAGTCTAAAATATATCTTCACAAAGAAGGAGTTGAATATGAGACAGAGAAGATGGTTGGAATTGATAAAAGATTACGACTGTGAAATCTTGTATCACCCTGGAAAAGCCAATGTAGTGGCCGACGCCTTGAGTAGAAAGGGTCGAGAGAAGTTGTCTATGTTAACAGCTCAAACTGAGTTATTAACAGAGATGGCTAGGATGGAGTTGGAGGTGAAGTTGCCAATTGAGGCAGATCAGAAACTATTTGCGATGGAGATTCAGTCTACCATCGTAGAGAGAGTTAAGGAGGTTCAGCTCAAAATTGATGAGTGTAACCAAATAAAGAAGCAGTTGACCACTGAAAAAGATATTAGGTTTACTCTTGATAATGAGGGATTGTTAAGATTTGAGGGAAGAAATTGGGTTCCGAATGAGACATAATTAAAGGAGCAAGTTTTACAAGAGGCTCATAGTTCGAGGTACTCGATTCATCCTGGTAGCACTAAGATGTATCAAGACCTTCGACAGAGTTTTTGGTGGCCGAACATGAAGAGAGAAATAGTTGAGTATGTGAGTAGGTGTTTGACTTGTCAAAGAGTTAAAGCCGAACATCAACGACCGAGTGGCTTGTTACAGTCATTGGAGATTCCGGAATAGAAGTGGGAGCATATCACGATGGACTTTGTGGTGGGACTTCCGACGACTCAGATAGGATATGATGCGATTTGGGTAATAGTGGTCCGGTTGACGAAGTCGGCTCACTTTTTGCCAATTTGAATTAAGTACAACTTAGATCAGTTAGCTACACTCTATGTTAAGGAAATTATTTCCAGACATGGAGCACCTATTTTGATAGTGTCAGATCGTGATCCACGATTCACGTCGAACTTTTGGAGAAGTCTTCAAGAATAGTTGCGGACACAGTTGAAGTTGAGTACAACATATCATCCACAAACCGATGGACAGAGCGAGAGGACAATTCAGACGTTAGAAGATATGTTGAGATCTTGCGTCATGGATTTCAAGGGTAGTTGGGATGATCATCTACCATTAGTAGAATTTGCGTATAACAACAGTTATCATGTAAGTATAGGTATGCCGCCATATAAAGCTTTGTATGGAAGGAAATGTAGAACGCCATTGTATTGGGATGAAGTGGGAGAACGCCGAATGCTAGGACCAGAATTGGTGCAGCAAACAGCGGATGTTGTGAAGTTGATACGTATGCGACTCGTAGTAGCTCGGGATAGACAGAAGAAATACGCGGACTTATATCGAGAGAATAGAGAGTTTGAGGTAGGCTCGTATGTATTTCTAAAGGTATCTCCCTGGAAAGGAAAGATACGCTTTGGAAAGAAGGGAAAACTAAGCCCAAGGTTTATAGGACCTTTTGAGGTATTAGAACGGGTAGGTGAGGTAGCTTATAGGGTAGCGTTACCTCCATACCTAGAGCGAATACATAATGTATGTCACGTTTCAGTGCTACGTCCTTAGAAACCGGATTACAAGCACGTGATAGAATATGAGCCTATTCAAATTGAGATGGATCTAAAATATGATGAGATGCCGATTCAAATTATCGATAGAAAAGAGCAAGTTCTGCGAAACAAGGTAAATCCGTCAGTAAATGTGTTATTGAAGAACCAAGATGTGGAGGAAGCAACGCGGGAACTTGAAGAAAAGATGAGAATGAATTATCCTCTTTTGTTTGTGTAAGATAGGGTGAGATTCTGGGGACAGAATCTTTATAAGGGGGGAAGAATGTAACGACCGAGAAATTCGGATCCTTTGTAAAAATATTTGAAAGAATTAAATAATGAATAAAATAATATTATTTGTTATTATATGTGTTAATAAGATGTATGTTGTTCTATAACCTAGAAACGTCGGAAGATCGTAGTATTCAAACCACGTGAATGAATTAAAGTGTTTGAATTTCTAAGAACGAAAATAAATATTTTCCGAGAAAGTTTACGAAAATCACTATTCACCGTTTATCGCTCAGGAATTATTTTTGAACTTCCGAGAAATACGTAATGTTAGAATATCGAGGCAAGATGGATTATGTAATAATAATCTAAGTATGAAAAATGCAATAATTCGCATGTGGACTTAATTTGAGAAAATAGGTATTAAAACCTAATGATATGAATTAATGTAACTTTGCATAAAAATAAGTTCATAAGCTTAAAGGTGTAAACCTATGTAGGATTTATGCTAAGTCCATGTGATTAATAAGGTGAAGCCCAAACTATTATAATGCAAAGCCCAACAAGAAAATTGGCTAGATTAAGTAGTAAGCCCAATTAATTGGACATGATCCATGGGGCAATCCAAGTGTAAGTGTGACAACCCGAGAAATTAGACAATTTATTAAAATCTTAAATGATTGATTTAAGATCAAATAATGACCTGAGCAGGAGAATAAGTGTATGCGTTTAATGTTTTTGGGGAGGAATATTGAGGATTTCAAAATTCTGTGAAGGATTTAGGTGAATTATTCAGGACTAAGTGTTTATGTGTTTATGTTATGTGAATATGGTATTATGTGTGCATAGTATGGGGTTAAGGGTCAAGGGTTGACCAGATAAATTATATTAGTCAGAAACCCTAAGAGCCTCGACGATAAATTAGAAAATCCTAATGATTGATAAGAAACCCTAGAAACCGGTTCTTGAAACCCTAAGTTCAGTTATGGGAATTTAAAACCCTAGATTGGGGATGCAAATGCTGGTATAAGGTTGAAACGTTATTAAATTATAATTTAATTAAGGAAAACCCTAATGATTCACTTGAAACCCTAATTGATTATTAGGAAACCCTAATACCAAATCTGGGAACTCTAATTTCAGATTATTGGTAATTTGAAACCCTAATTTGGGAACATAATGGAGAATTATAATGCTTAAGTGCTATTAATCATAATATTAATTAGGGTAAAGCTTGATTAGTTAGCAAACCCTAATTTCAGAATTTGGAACCCTAAATTATTGATTAGAAACCCTAATTTATAATTAGGAAAAAAAAACATGTTTGTTAGTTTAATAACTTTAATGTTAATTAGGAAACATTAATCCTAATTTTCAAGTTATAAGAAAACCCTAATCTAATTAGGAAATCTAATTTCTAAATTAGAAGTATTAATTTTCTATTTTTTTAAACCCTAACTCTTGGGTTATAAACCCTAACGTACAATTTTGACCCTAACTGCTAAATTAGCAATTTTAATTAAGAGATAATAATCCTCAATAGCAAGATTGAATTTCGTGATTTGGAAATCTTGTTATAATTATAGAATCTTAATTGCAATTTAGAAAATATTAAATTTCTATTTTTGAAACCTAAATTGGAATTATTAGAAATCAATTTTTCAAAACCTAAAGGGTTAAACCCTAAACCCTAAGGGTCAAACCCTAAGGGTTGAAACCTAATGATTATGGGAAATTACCAAGTTACCTTGCACTTTATGAGCCAAAAGACCAAACTACCCTTTCTAATATTATATTGAGATTAAGTGTAGATCTAGCCCTAGTAAATGGTTGGTAACCAACCCTAAGCTAGCCATGTGCCTATATCTCTCAAAAATCAGATCTCATCGCCACTTAGCATCAATTGTGACCATAGATTAAAAATCTAAGAGCTTTAAAAGTAGGACAAAGCTTACTTTATTTTTCATTTGAGCCAAGTCCATTTTCTCTCTTCCATCCGATTTTTGAGAGTGAGAGTGAGTGAGAAACAAAACCAAAGTCAGCCTTTAGCTTGCCAGGATCAAACACCAAAGATCAGATTCAAAAAATTGAGCATTTATGAGGTATAAACCCTAATTCTAGAAATCCTTAGATCTGATGTTTGATGTTGTGATTTTATGTTTAAATGTGTAGTGTGTAGTATATATTAGTGATCTGGGTTGTAATATCACAGATCCATAACATAGATGCTCAAAATTGATGTTTTAAAAATCTGGAAATGCAGGAAAAAGTGAAGCGACGGTAGAATGTCGAGTCCATAGATTCATATGTGTTAGTTGTTTGTTGTGTTTAAAGTTATAGATCTATTTTATGTTGTCAGGTCTTTGCTCTGAAACTTGAATCAAGCCTAGATCGTGTATAGATCAAAAGTTATTAATGGTCAAAGTACGTTGACCGAACACAAAACCTGTTTCTGGAAAACCTGTTTTAGAAATCCGAGAAACGTAATATCCAAGTAATTAGAGCCGGTCAAATGTAGCACCTTAGCGATTGACAATGTGTTTTAAGGCGAGCTCAAGAATACCTATAAGAGCAGTTACGTCATTATAGGGCCCTTTAATGACACGCTTATTTTCTAAAATAGATTATTTTAATAAATAAATAGAAATAAATGGTTTTAAATAATTAAAAATACATATTAAATTACGAAAAATTATTTTAAAGCTTGAAAAATAGTTTTTAATTATTTTGAGTATATTTCAAAAAAATATTTAGTATTTTTGGAATATAAAATGTATTTATTTATTTAATTATTATATTAAATAAATTATTTAAAAATGATTTTAATTCATGAAAAATCATGAAAAATTTTATTACGGTGTTAGAAAATATTTTAAGTTATTTTTGATGACTTTTGAGATTTTGTGATGAATTTCATTAATATTTATTATTAATGGTAATTAGTTTATTTAATAAATATATTAGATAAATTATGGAAAAATAGAATTAATGCTTTAAAAATCATATAAAAATGATTTAAGTGTTATAAAAATATTTTGAGTTATAATATATAACTTTTGATATTTTGTCATGGAAATATTAATATTTTCATATTTATAGCAATTTATCGGATAATGGATTTGATTGTTTAAAAATCATAGAAATATTATTTTAGGGTATTAAAAATACTTTGTGATGTTATAATTATATTATAATATTATGTTATGATTTTCATTGATATTTAGTATTAAATTAACATTAATGATTAAAGAATTATGGGTATTTAATTCATTTAAATGCGGTGTAAGTGATTGAAATTATGATAATGATATTAATTATCTGAAAATTATTGCAAGTTTATAAAAAATATTTTGACTGATAATATGATTATCTAAGATATTGTCTAGTGTTTAGGCAGAGTTTAATGGAACTTAAATTCGATATTTGTCTGATTAGACTGTTGGGATGATTGAATTATGTCGGTTTCAACTCAGACTTAAATAGTCTGATTTGATGCTAAGTATTATGTGTTGTATAGACTGATAGGATTATGTGATAATGTGTTTAGGTTATTTTATACTGTGATGATATTATTCTAATATTTGGAGATCGGTATTATCTGTATTAGGTCTTTGGATAAAGCTAAGTTATATTTCGTATCGGTAATCAACGGTTCAGGCAAGTTTGTTTTTCTTAAATTTACTAAGAGTGTTTCATTCAGTTATGCTTATGGTTAATCATTACTGATTGCCATGTAGAATTGTACTCTGTACATCTTGTATGTATAAGTCAGGTATGAAAGGCTGATCACCTTCATTTCCAGTTGGTCCAGATATATATTGTTCATATGTAATACTTGTTCAGTCAAAAGTTTGTTCATGCTAATTCACAACTACAGTGTGAATTATAGCCAGCTTATTATTCTAAATCTTTCTATCATGATATATCCTTAAATTGTATTTAAACTTGCTGGGCAACATTCATGCTCACCCTTGCTATATCATGATAAAACATTGCAGAGTAAGGTGAATCGTGGATCTGAGGAAAGTTAAAGATGGGTTCGACTTAAAGTTAATGTGCGCGATTAGTTTTGTAATAGTCTTGTATGATAATGATGTCATGTGTTAGATAAGTTAAGAATTGTGTATAAGTTATGGTTACTCGACCTCGGGGATAGTGTATAATGTTTAATGTATAAACAATTTATGTTTATATCTTCCGCAATAGTAGTAGAATGATTGAACTGGATCCGCGGTGATTTGGGGCCCGGATTCGGGGCTATCACAGTAAGTGGGTAGACTTGGTGGGCAAACATTTTGTGTGATGACCAAGTGTTGTGGTGGCCAAGTAATAGAACTGGCTAACAAGATTACTTAGTGGCTAAGCAAATGAATAGTAAGGAGGTTAGTTTAAGGAGGTGGGAGGTCTTAATGACCATACTACCCTAAGCTTTGTGTTGCCTATAAATAGAGAGCTCTTATTTCATTTGTTGCTTGTTTAATTTTCATCCAACTCCTCTCAAGACAAACAACTTAATTGTTAGAGCCATTAAGCACTTATAAGCCATCTCAACCTTTGCTAGATTTTCAAAGAAGAAGTACTAGTTCATCAAAGGTAAATGATCATATCTTCTTCATCTTTATCATATTGAGAGGATTAGAGAAGTGTAATATAATGAACTTAGATGCTAAGAATATAATAGAAGTTGATAACCAATGGACTTAAGCCGAATAAGTTGAATAAGCAACTTGAACTTAAATAAGTTAATAAACTTATGAAGAATTGCCTTTGTTTTCATAAACATGAGAATGGTAGTTAATAAGTGAAATAAGTCATTAACTAATGGGAATAAGTCAAAACCTACTTTGATAATAAGTTGGTGTAATAAGTACCTTGTAATGTTTATATGTTGATTAAAATTCACCTAGAATGATTAGTAATGAGGTTTCGCCGGAATTTGCACGATTGGACGATAATTGTCGAATTCGTGAAATTCTCGGAATGGAAGTCGTATTTTGTGTTTGACGTTGAAAACGTTGGTTTTCGATGTAGACAAGTCATATTTGGCATTATAGAGTTGCGGACTCAAAAATGACCGGATTTTGACTTAGAACAAAGAAACGAGCGTTGAACGTTCACGAACATTTATCGTTTTCGTTAAAAATGGAATAATAGGTGAAATTTTAGCAAACGAAGTAAAATAGATAAAATTCTTGCATGAACGCATAGAGTACGTGATTTGTGAACCGTAGGCTCTTGAACGAGCCAATTCAGACTTATAACGAAGAAGTTACGAGTCCGGGAATCTCACAAAATAAAAAGTCTGTGAAAATTTTACGGTGCAGTAGTCGCATGAGGCCAGCCGACCAAGGCCATTATCTCACACTTTGCAGTGGCGAAAGCGTAATGGTCGAGCAAAGCCATAACCTTCGGAGAGTGGCGCCAGTCAATGACCAATAACACTAAGACTCATGTACATGCAGCAGGAGTCCCGTTCTAGGCAACAATAGGTGATGCCATGCAATAGCGACACCAAGTGTATAAGCCGTGTATGCACAAATTTCCTCAAGATCAAGACAATAATGAATGCTTACTTATAGAGCATGTTTAATAATTGATAAGCAATTAAATAAAGATCTTAATGAAACATTGTTAAGACATAATTAAGTCATAAACATTAACACTTAGAGTTAAGTTAAGTCAATTACTTATGAATGTAAGAATGACATAATGGAAAGCCGGAACCTATAATAGCAAATCTAATATGTAATTAGATTGAGAAGTAGGGTAAGATTCTTTAGGAACCATGTGTGATCATTCATGACCTAATGTTCTATGTTATGCTATCATCTAATGTAGAGACCTTAAAGACGTAAAGTGCACGTGTTCTATCTATAAGCAGACGCTAAAGGAAAGTACTCTAACCCTTGTTCCAGTTCGATCTGGACAAGTCTTTATGATTCATGTATTCTTCGCATGAGTTAGTATTTGAGGAATGTCAAAGCCAATCCTTTTGGCTAGACGTATG